>JAJJWX010000376.1:0-600000 GCA_023529315.1 Papaver bracteatum
AACCATTCTTTTTATTCTTCCTTCATCTTCTTCCTTCATCTTCTTCTTTTCTTTTTCCATTGAACATTTTTCAACAATTAATCGTCGATTCAAAAAATAATTGTCGTCGATTAACCACATTCTATAAAACCATGAAACCTAAGGAAAATCTAGGTTAATCTTCGTCGAATCAACCTCCTACTGAAGCAGAGAAAGCAACTTCATCAACTGAAGATGAAACTTCAGATCAAGAGGAAGTGAATGAAGGAGTACCAGAAGCCGCCGAGTCACCTGACATGACAGCAATAAGGTATGAATTCAAAAACCCAGTATTTATTTAAGTGTTTCGTTGATTAATCAGTTGGTTTCGAAATTTTTAGGTCTGAAAAACGGTTTCTAAAAATGTTTACGGCTGGGAGTTCTTGTATTCCTAGCCGTAAATAGGTATAACGGTTGGGAAATATCGATTTCCCAGCCATTTACAAATTACACGGTTGGGATATGTAAGAAATCCCAACCGTAACTAAATCGACTTGTACGAGATGGAGCATTCCTATCCGTAACCAGTAGTATACGGCTAGGAATATCCTATCCGTATATTCTCCTGAGTTCAATTTTTTTAGCTATTGTATTGTTACGTCTCAGTTTTCCTAACCATAGTTATATGTCCTAACCGTAATATCCAGTTTCCTAGACGTTTTCACATTACGTCTTGGAGTTTTCTAGCCGTATTTATGTCATGTGTTATACTGTGAACTAGCAATATACATATGGGTAGGTTTTCATATCCGTAATTCTTTTTCGGCTTGGTCGACTACTAAGTTCCCATCCGTGTTTTGGTTTTCGGCTGGGAATATTACCATTATCCTAGCCGTAGTTACGTTTGCGGCTTGGACTATACAGTTTTCCTAGCCATATGAGTTGTTACGGTTAGTTTCTGTCAAATTTTACCAGACGTATTTATTATCTAATTTTTGTTTTTTTCCTTGTTTGTCTTGGAACAGAGGGCAAAAGAAGAAGAAGAAAATATCCCAAGAAGTAACACCTTCTAGTGACCCCACTCCGCAACCTCATCACGCAAAACCATTGGGTGCAGACGCAAGGAAAGCAATCGGAGTTGTGACTACTGGAGAAAAAGAAGGTGGTGGAGATGGAGTTGGAGTCACTGGAGCATGGTTTTAAAAATCGTACGATTCGATTCAAATCTGACCAAATCAATTCAAATCGTGGTCTTGAATTGTTTTGTCTAAGAATCGCACTTTGACCAATGATTCTTGACTTTTTGACTAAGTGAACTAAAAATAATCAGCTGAAAAAGTAGAAAAAATAATTGTGTTTATAGAGATTCGACCTTCAGTGCTCAAACTCTTAGAGATGGACCCTTTACCACTACACCAGCTTGGTCTTTTTTGTTATTATTCAACGTAATTTAAATATATATGGCTTATAAATCCAAAGATCAAATGTTTTATTTAGTTTAATCAAATTTACGGGTATACATATAGCGATTCAACAATCGACCATGAATCTGCGATTCACGATTTAACACACGATTCATTCTCAAAATTGAAAATCGATTCGCTCTGCGATTCACGATTTCACAACCTTGCACTGGAGGAACTGAAGTTGGAGTTGCTGGAGGAACTGAAGTTGCTGTTACTGAGGGAACTGAAGTTGTTGTTACTCAAGGAACTGAAGTTGTTGTGACTGAAGTTGTTGGCACTACTAGCGGTGGTGAAAATGAAGTTGGCACTTCTAGTGCTGCTGCTATTGATAAAGGTAAATCCGTAGTCGAGGAGGGAAAAGAGGAGTACAAGAAGGAGGGAAAGAAGAAGTATAAACCTAAGACAACGCCAAGAGAAGTAATTGATTATATGGAGCCTTTACCTCCCAAGAGGAATGGGAGACCTTGGGGTGAGCCAAGAGATTGTTCCGTCTTGATTGGCTACACTTCTTCATGCGCTGGTCGGGTTTGTGGCACAAAGGTAATAAATTAAATTACATATATTTTATATTCATTTTGTTATGGATTATTATTTTTACAACCTTTTTTTTTTGGTAGTTTTCGGATAAAGTTGTCCCTAAACTAAAGCACCAACAAGCAAAGTTTTGGCCGTTGGACGATGAGCATCCAGATGTGAAAGTTTTGGTCAAAGCTTCGGGGTTATGGTATGGAATCGATGCTTTGCAGAATACATATGATGTTGTCACAATTTTTGGTTTTAGAGAAAGGTTTTGGCCCGAAACCATGACTTTTCACCTCCCATTCGGAGAGATGACAATCACTCCGGATAACGCAAAGAAAATCACTGGTCTAGCTTTGGAAGGAAAGGCGGTGTTTGAGGGTTTCAATAATTCCATGCCTTTTGATGAGATTTGTGCCTTGGCGAAGAACTGTCTTGGGTGAGGTAAAGATAAAGCGGAAGAATAGTTTAATATAGGGTCTGGAGCACTTCCTAGATCTAAGAGAAAATTTAGTGCACCGGGAAAACTTAATGAAGCAGTTAATATGTCAATGAAGATTAATTTGGTTCGTCTAAGGGATAAGTTTGGGGATTCTAAACGCAATACGGATATGGGATTGGTGGCGATAGACGCAGAAAGAGCTAGACATACGGCTATATCTTACTTGTTGCATGCTCTTGGGACCATCCTTTTCCCCGATTTCTCAGGAAATAAGGTAAATGCATGTTACTTGCAGTGGTTGAAGACCCTCAGTCTCGATAAGGAAACAAACGAGGTACCTAGGTACTCGTGGGCCACCGCCCTCCTTGCTGATGTGTTGGAATATCTTTGCAAAGCTCCTAGATGGAACGATACACAAATTACGGGATGTGTTGCTCTTGTCCAGGTATCTTTTTGTTTTAATATAACAGATGTTTATTTGTTTTACTTTTATAACTTATTTATAAACAATTATTTATTTTTGCCGTAGTCATGGGCTTACGACCATTTTAAAAGTTTAAGGCCTACTCGGAATACAGATTGGCCTCTTGATAAACATACAGGAGGGAGATACCCTTTTGGAGGGACCCAACACAAGGATAAAAAGACGGAAATGGTCGACATGAGGAAAACATTGGATGCTTTGACAATTGAAGATGTGGTTTTTGATCCATATTTGAAACTTGATGAGGATGGTGAAGAGGAAGTTGATGATAGAGTATTTTCTGATGTGGCAACCTATACGGGACCTTTGTTTCATGCAACCGGGTTCGTCATTTTAGATCCTCGTAGAACGCTCCGCCAAATCGGTATTGTCCAGGAAATTGTGCCTGAAGAGACTCGTTTTAGACTGAGCGTAGCCACCTCCCAATTTAAGGACAAACAGGTCAAATTGAACTATGAAAATGCACCGGGGATCGGCCATTGGAATGCTCATTCCGAAGAAGTGAACCAAATGAGTAGAAGACTCCTTGAAGCATAACATGGTACTTCCCAAGCGGATGCAAATTACATGGAATGGTATGGAGAGTGGGCTCATCCTTATGTGGAAAATTTAGATCTGGAGGTGCAGAGACATTACGGGAATGCATAGAAAGAGAGTTCAAAGACACCAAGGAGTGAAGAACATGATTGGCAGAAGATGGTGGTACGTATACTACTATTTATGTTTGTATATGATGTTTTTTTAATTATCTATGAATAATGGGAGTACGTGTGTTTGATATGAAAAAATATGTCGATCGAGTTAATTGGGTGGCCAATGACCTCAGACGTATGATTAATTTGGGCGAGGATATAACGGTAGCTGAACTCAGATTAATGCGGAATCGAGTTAGAGGCATAATAATCCCCGAGAAAGGAGGTTTATATCCTGATGAAGCACCAAGGAGAGCTAAAAGGGATAGGTCTCCTTCTTCTAGCGACGACTCGGACACTCCCCCCCGTGACCATGTTCAATCTAAGCAACGAAAAGTCGTCCGAGGTGGTAGAGGTGAAAAAGTGCTCGAGGTGGTCGAAGTGGAAAAGGTCAAGATACTGTTGCAAAAGGTGGAACAAGTGCTCGAGATGGACGTGGTGGAGGTAAAAAAGATCCAACTCAAGGGGAAGCGGTCGAGGTAAAAAATATAGAGTTATAGAACAAGTTGTTGAACCTCGGGCAAGGGACGATTTGGATGAGTTTTCGGAAAACACGTCGGAGGAGGGATCAAGTGAAAGTGAATGACTATTTACTTTTTATTATATTACTTCATGGATCTTTTATTATCTAAGACTTTGTCAGTTTACTATTTTTGTGTTTGGTTATGGATTTGGATGGTTGAACTTTTAAAACTTTGCATTTATTAATGAATGTTAGTTTTTCCAATTGTCTAATCTAAGAAAACTGAGGAAACAATCAATATTCACTAAGTTTTTGTGTACTTTCGGCTAGGTCAATCATTCTCGTAACCTAGCCGAAAGTGCACATAATCCTTGTCAAATATACTTGCACAGGATTGCGGTTGGGAAGTCCCGGCCGTTAACAAATAACAGTTAGGAAACCAAACCGTAACCACGTTACGGTCAGGAAATACCTGGTCGTATGTTTCACTGGATACTCAAAAAATTAACTGAACCTGGGTTACGGCTAGATTTCTGAGCCGTGTATTTGTTTGCGGTTGGAACTCCGAGCCGTAAAAATGACATAAATTTGTAGCTCTAGTTTACGGCTTGGTATACATTTGAAGTTCCAGGCCGTAAAACTATTAGGGCTTGGAAATTCGGAATTATCCAGGCCGTAATTCTGACAAAAAACAACAAGTATTATTTACGGCTTGAACTACCTAGCCGTAAACCTGACACACCACAAATCCTGCAAGTATATACAGAATAACGGCTGGGTCTACACTGCTATTTCCAAGCCGTAAATACCTATAATTATGTATACCACATCATATCCGCTAGTTTTTTGAATTTTGAAAAATAGTTATGTTTGAAGACTGATCTATAGAAGGTTCTAGTTGTTCAACCACTTATTTAAACTTGAAATAACCATATAACCACCCATTCCAAAACAAAATCAAACCTTCTACATCAATAATCTCCACCAAAACTACTACAAACTCAATGCAATGTACTCAAAGGATAAACCCAACTTCACTTTGGAAGAAGACTTATCTCTTTGCAATAATTTTGTACTATGCTATCCAAAGAAGGGAGAAGAACGAAAGCAAGGTGGTTTAGCCAGTAAATCGTATTGGAGTAATATTTTTGAGAATTTTTGTAGTGAAACAGGTAACACTAACAACCGCGATGGGTTTGAATTGTATCTTCGATTTTCAGACATATGAAAAAACATGGACGGTATTAGGGGTGGCTTACCCAGGCTGCAGCCCCCCCCCCCCCCCCCCCACCCACCCACCCAAAATACGAGAAACTCCTTTTTAGCCAGCCTATTCGTCATAAAAAAAAAACGCCGGTCAAAATTATAGTTAGCCCAAAATAAACTCTCTATCTATACAAAAGTGAGAAACCACACACCATGTATCCCACTAATAACTCTCTATCCATATAAACATACAAGAAAACTAGTCTTCTGGTGACTTCCTCCAACCTTTTTTTCTTCTCATCTTGCAGTTCTTTTTTGTTTCTAGGTTAAAACTTGGATCTAAAACACAAGTGACGGAGGTGAGGGTTAAAAGATTCCTATAACTTTAGATTATCACAGGGTAAAACTTTTCATTAGCCCATTAGTATAACATATTCATATGACATCTTTCCAATTTAATTGTTATAATGTTGCGTTTTTTACTTCTTTTAAACTTTTGTGTCCTCTTCTGTTTCGGTTAGTGCTTAGAAATTAAATACAACTGTGAAATTTAAACCCACTCCATCACAATTTGATCTATCTAGCCCATATTGTTTCCAAATATTTACTAAAACTTGGTTCATGCATACGTAAACTAAAAATTAACCCAAATATCAAAATCTATTACATAATATTTCCCCCCTTTTCTTTTCTTTTAATAAACAATGACAAAAATTTGACATTTAAATGTTCCGATATATCGTTTTTTAATTTCATGAACTGATTTGAGAACCATATAAAGATATAAAAGTAACATTTTAAAAATTAAAAAATTCGAGCGGCCTTCGGCCGCATTTCATATAATAATATTTATTTTATATATGTTGTCTTAGCAATTTAATATTGTAACTGAGCTGAACCTTACTATATAGAAAATGATAAGCAGCATGCAGTGCTTTTATCACTGTATTTAAATTTGAGGCATTTAGATTGCTATAATCTGGGTGTATGAAGGGAAAAAAATTAGCCCACCCGGACACAAATTCCTGGTTCCGTCATTGCGGAAAAATGTGGAAGAATATATGGCTTTACGTCGTATGTGCAACCAACTTCGACTTAGAGGTGAGACTGAGAGAGAAGTCGCGGCTCAAGCTAAAAAGGAATGGAGAAAATGGAAAGGTTATGATTTCAACTTGGAAGATCAATTCGCCATCATCAAAGACTTCTTAATACATCGAAAGGGGTGTTATTAAAACCAACTTTGTAACGGGGATCTATTAAGTATGTAATGGGTTTTATTGTGGTCTAATTAATTAAAGTATTACTAATTTTCAATCGTGGTATGTATTCAAGTTGAAAATCAAAGTTTCTCAGCTTAAAGATTCAATTATGGACGGGAAATATAAGAATTCCCAGCCGTAAAACATACTCAGGAGATTCTCGTTGAATAACGACTAGAAGTTCTTAACTTCCCATCTGTTATTTGTGTTTACGGCTGGGAATTCATCAAATCCTAACCGTAATTATTTAATTACGGCTGGGTCGACACAATTTTCCGGCCGTAACAATATCAAACTCCATATTTTTTTCGGATTTTTGACGGATTTGAATTGATGAAATTGATGTTGGTAGTTGATTATAAGGTTATCTTGAGTTTTGTGATGAATGGTTTCATCATTTTTCTTCAAAAAAAATCAAAACAATTTCACCAAAATCACAATTTTTCCTTCTTCAAAACTCAAAAAAATCATGTTTTGATTTGCAAAACATTAAGGTTTTGATTAGTCTAATTGACACTAAGACTGATTAGTTAGATTAATCAAGCTAATTAGCACTAATCAAATTAAGGGTAGATTAGACATTACAAAAAATGATGGATAAAGAGTGATATGGGTTGTTATTTCATGACCCAATATAGCCCCCAAAAACCCATCCGTTTTAAGCCCAAAAATAGGATTCTAAAAGAAAGTTTAATCGTGCATTCGTCTTAAAATTTGTTCATTGCTTCATTTGATATATGTCGATTTTGGCAGGAAGGGCACTTGGTGGTAACATAGGGAATGAGACCCGTTCCCCCTGAAAAATGTGTTTTTTAAACTTTTTTTTTTTTATCACCAATAAGTTTTTTAAGCATTTTTTCATTTATCTGTGATTTTACCAAGGAAAAGAAATGAGTAATAATTTTATACAACTGGTGTCTGGTTCATTTGATACAAGTCAGAAAATTCTCAGAAATCATTTACAATGGATTTTTGCCATAGCATACTGGAACCGTTTACACCCATGTTGGTTGCCATTTAGAATACACTACTACAATACTCCTATGTTTTTTTCTCCTTGTGGGTCACTTGTTCGACTCCCGGTATTTACCTTGAAAAAAGAAACAACATATTAGAGATGGAGGAATTCAAAGAGTTCGATTCTTTGGTCTCCTTCAGATGATATATTCCCTTCAAGTTTGCAACTGACTGGGTATCATGGGGTTTCTTATTACTGAAGATTGTGATTAGAAGACTGTTTGGATGATTATTTGAGGTGATTTCCAGTCCATAATTTTTATTTTGATCAAGTTTGGAACAGATTCGGTTAGTAATTAGTATTCTAATGTTTGATAAAATGCCTGACAGAGATTAACACCAAAGCCAGCGTCACTCTGAAGGCTGCTGTTGCTGCTGTAATACTGCAACCATTTCTTTCCCTCTAAAGAAAGCTTCAAGATGTAAGCTTTCATTAATATACGCAATTCTTATCAGTTATTATGATGTAAAAGTTAAATTTGTTAGAAAGAATATTATTATCTGTTGTTATGGCTTGCAGACTGTCAAAACAATCTTTAAGCTGAACTATTCAAATATTGATCAGACAGCCATCTACATTACTGAACACTCCAAACTGGAAACTCGAGGCATTATATTCACCTCAGCCGCCAAAAAAGCACATACATGCCTGCTATTATTCTTACCGCAGTGCACAAATCTACCAGTAGAAAATAAGAGCTCTGTAATAGCTTCTCAGAGTCACTCATTCTACAAGGATAAAAGTAGAATCACATCTGACCCATGCAGGTGTTTCACTGATTCTGTGGTATCAATGGGCCAACTGGCTGGGTTTTTTTTTTTTTTTTTTTTTTGTCTTTGAATATTGATGTTTGATTGATGACTATTCGGAGGATGAATTTAAGGTCAATTGGAAAAGAGCAGCTATCAATAGTGGGTTTGGTTTCGGATTTGTTGGTCCAGTCGGCCATTACTGGTCTGTAGTTCTACCCCACTTTCCAAATACTTGCTTAATAACCTAATTAGTGGGATGAACTCATTTCTGCTTATTAGTTTCCCTTAATTGACATCCCTCTTCCATAAAATATGGGAGTGCTTTTGTTTTACGCCTTATTTGGTTTTGCTCCAATTTCTCTAATTCAAAGAGTTTCTATGCATATTGTTAACTGGGGTTGTATATGGAGATCAACGTAGCTTAGAGCTGTTTATGGATTGATACTCACAATTGAAATAATTAGATGCTTTTTAGTTTTTCTTGGGCACAGTTGTACAAGGAGTAGATGGTAAATCCATAGAGTTACTATGTTTTTGCAACCTAAGGAAGCGTGGATATCTGTTACGGTACTGCAAGTGACGCACAATGACTACGCGTTACAGAGTTGCGGGCCAAGTCAGTGTTTAGCCGTTATGGGGCATTGCAAAGCCATAATAGCGCAACGCAAGCCATAATAGCGGTATACTGTAAAGACTATCAAGTGTCCAGAATGGAATAACCCTACAGGGTCAATGAAGCGCAAGAGTGACGCTACATTGTAAAGACATTTGTCTAAGGAATGAAGCTTACTGGCCGACACAATAAGGCTTCATTAAGGGAAAGGCAAGACATGGACAAAGTTGACAAATGCAACATGCGATGTTGGCATCGATGCATATCCATGGAATTGAGTTGGCCCAAACTCAAGGATAATGCAAGAAGAGTGGAATAGACTAAGATTTAGTCTATGCATTAGTTCAAGGCAGGGCCAAAGTCTGAACAGTGCAAACAAGTTGGTAATGCAAGAGTTGCATTACTATTGTCAAGCTAATTGGCGAAGTGAAGCATATATATGACGCATGAATAACTAGAGTGATCTTAACGAGTTGGCCTCGATGTTTAAAGCACAAGGATTGTACATGCATTAGCTTAGAGTGATAAGCATGCAGGGCCAAGGTGGTTGGGCGTTGGAGCGAGGCATAATTCAGTATAGCACAACAAGTGGTGCAATACGGCTCAAGTGACGTTTAGGAGTTGGTTATTGGCTTTGCAAGCATGCCAATGAAGCAAGACAAGTGAGAACGGTTATAAAGTGTGTTTATAACCATATTATAGTATTCATAACCACCAAGAACAGGTGTGGCATCTGTTGGCTTGACAACACAAAAGATGGCAGTTGGAAAAGCAAACTGGCGGTTATGGAAACTACCTGATGGGACACATGGTTGTTCCATGCGTGTGCAAGTATTGTGCACAGTTTTGGACATTGTAACCACTGTATAAATATCCCTAAGGAGTGGGAAAATCAGTAGGCTACATAGGAGAGAGTTAGTCTCATGTTTGAGAGAGTTAGGAATTCACCAAGAGGGTGAATGACCTATTTTTGGTCCATGTGATGGACGAGTTTTGCAATCTTCCTTTAGTGCAATAAAATGGGTTTGTTGCAGTATACTTTGTATTCATTATGTTGCTAATTTTGTGTGAGAATTGTTGAAGTGCATGGCAGAACCTCTTATGCTTATGGGGGCATGAAGTGTTAGAGATAAAGAAGAAAAGACTTTTGTTGTGTATTTCCTTATGAGTGAAGGCAGATGCATACTTTGATGCAAGTGTGCAAGGCTGAGTACTTATGGGTGAAGTTGATTCACTGAACCACATAGTATTTCCGGTCATGTCCCATGAAAATTTTAGGCGATTAAATGGGTATCAGAGCTGTGTTAAGGGACACATTTGCTGATTTTTCTCTCTTTTACTCAAGTTGGTGTCATTTTTTTGTCAAATTCAGTGAAGAATTGTTTGGGTTTCACTAGTATGGAGACTAGAAGAAGTTGGTCTTGTGTGTAAAGATCAATTGGAATGAACTTGAAGCTTGAAATAGTAGCAGGCCATGAAAGTTTATGACAAAGGTGTCAAAATTCCATCCCAAAGTGTTAGACAAACGTGCAAGAATCATTGAAAACTGGGTTTTCAAGTGTTGGCATGACAAAACTAAGGAGTATGCTGACTTCTATGGTGCAAGTCAGGTATTAAAGTCCATGTTTCTCACAAGTATGCAAACATTAGGCATTTGGAATGCATATCTTTGTGGTGTTATCAGTAGCGAGTACATTACGTGTTGTAATGGGAATTTTAGGGGAAATTCCCGAATACAAAGGAGTTGATGGCCTTTGCAGAGGCAAAGTAGATGAAGAACATGTCTATGCGATAGATTGAAGGTGTTTTCATCGTAGCCAGTTGGATGGAAGATTATAGTTATCTCTCTTGAATGCATATACCTTGGTGGTAATGCGAAGTCTGGTTGCGAACCAGCATGTTTGTGGCAATGTGATGGCCAATTCTTACCTAGCATAAAGCATATTAAAAGGCTGAAGAAATAAGCGCAAGTTAGGGGAAAACCGATACACCACGGTCTTGCGTTTGCAAAGAGTTCTTCGTTGATGCTAGATGAGTACAAGGAGTGTGCTTGCACCTGGTTTATGAGTAGGATCAATATGCTTGGACAAGGGTGTCCAAAGACCTACATTTGATCATAACCACAAGAGGATGTTCTTTTCAACTGCAAATCAACAATTGTTGCTACTCAAGTTGATTTTGGCGAAGGGGAAAGACAAGAGTTTCCAGATGTGCGTGGGCAGTAAAAATGAGTTCCAAGTTTGAAGAAGAATGCGACATTCTTGCTTCATGGAACGTAGGAAGTGGCGCCTCATTTACAAGGATTGTGCCTTGTTAATATTCTCCAAGATAATTGTTTGTGGAAGTCATTGAGTGATATGACTTGCTGAGCTCTATGGTGATGCTCAGAATCACCAAGTTAAGTCTGTTTGAGTTGTGTAAAGGTGCACAAGTTTGTGTCAAGATTTGAGTGCTAATTGGCTTAGCATGTATGCAACAATAGCATGAGCCAAATGAGATTTTGGCATGGCCAAGATGCATGATGCGGTTGGAAATGCAAAATTAGGCGACTCATAGATGCATGGAAAAAAGAAGGACAAAGTAGTGGTGATGCATAAAGAATGGCATGGGGTCATTATTGAAGAAATCTTCATGAAAGCTAAAGCAACATGATAGCATCATGTGGAAGAGTGCATGTGGCAAAGTAAATTGCTACATTAGGGACATTAGGTGTTGTCTCGGTTTCTTTGTTACTTAGAAGCGAAGTTGAAGTCAGTATTGCAAGGCTTGTTAGGTCTTACAAGTTTCAATCAGTTGGCGCAAGTGTTTGCTCAAGTTTGAGTATACTTTCAGTTTGGGTCGAGTGGACCTTGGTGTTGGAATGAAGTCTCTCTATGTAAGTTAGTAGTGAATGAGGGTATTTGAAGTGAAATATCTTGCCTCTTTCGTTCAAAGTAAAGCTAGTTCGCATGGAAGATGCTACACAGTATATTAAGCCAAAATATACAATAGAAGACGCTGAAAGTGAAAAAAGCAAATAGAGGAGTTGGTGGCATAGTTGAGTTTGTTGTTGAGAGTTATGTGGAAGTGCAACGGCATATGACAGCGATAGCATGGAGTAACGCAGCAAGAATGAAGATGTAAGTCCATCAAGTATATGGGTTAAGAGTAACTCATTGTTATGAAGAACATGATGTTGTTTTTCCGCCATATTAAAGTGTAACAGTTTGAAAGAGCAAGTGATGCTTAAGGTGCGGGTTTCAAAGGCGCGTGAAGAGGATGCCTTGGCTCTAGAGAGAGTCGTTCTAATGGTTAGGGGTATCCTAAGTCATGAATATATCAAAGTCATGCAATTCAATCAAGGTGTATCGACAATGCAAGCAAAGAACAGCAAGGTGTTGGTTCTTTGGCATACAAATAGTGCAAAGCTAGGAGGCGTAATTTACAACATTATTTGGAGGCCAAATCTAGTGTAAGTTATGTGGCATTGCTGAAGACAGCAAAGGCTATGGATTGTAATGCATACCAGAGTGGAATGGAATCATAGTATGCATACCTCAAGGCATGGCATAATTTGGCGTAGGCGCATATGATTGAAGAATGAGGCCAAGTCTTGTATAAGTCCTTTTAAGTTGCGTGGTGCAACTAAAGTCGAAGAATGAAGGCATAAGACTATGGTAATGGTCATTGTGATCAGTTGGAGGAATCATTGCTTGTGTACACTTAGGCACAAATGATTCAAGTGAAATTCAAGCCTAATTCAGGGAGTTGGCAAGAAGAATTTCCATTTTGCATTTGGGTGTTGATATATGATTTGAGATGGAGTTGGAAGCGGTCGCGACGCAAAAAAAAAGATCAAGATCAGTAGGATCAATGGCAAGGCAGTAAACTAAGTGATGGCATAAAGTACTAGGCAGATAAGTTTTGGCAAGGTTAAAGGCCAAACAAAGTTTGCTGAATTCTGAGAAGGGCTTAGAAGCGTACAAGTACAGAGAACAAGTATAATGAGTATACTTTGTTGCGTTCAACGAGGGCATTGAACGGATTAGGTGGGGGAGGTATGTTATGGTACTGCAAGTGACGCACAATGATTACGCGTTGCAGAGTTCCAGTCCAAGTCAGTGTTTAGCCGTTATGGGGCATTGCGAAGCCATAATAGCGCAACGCAAGCCATAATAGCGGTATACTGTATAGACTATCAAGTGCCAAGAATGGAATAACCCTACAGGTCCAATGAAGCTCAAGAGTGGCGCTACATTGTAAAGACATTTGGCTAAGGAATGAAGCTAATTGGACGACACAATAAGGCTTCGTTAAGGGGAAGGCAAGACATGGCCAAAGTTGACAGATGTAACATGCGATGTTGGCATCGATGCATATCCATGGAATTGAGTTGGCCCAAACTAAAGGATGATTCAAGAAGAATAGAATAGACTAATATTTAGTCTATGCATTAGTTCAAGGAAGGGCCAAAGTCTGAACAGTGCAAACAAGTTGGTAATGCAAGAGTTGCATTGCTATTGTCAAGCTAATTGGCGAAGTGAAGCATATATATGACGCATGAATAACTATAGTGAGATTAACGAGTTGGCATCGATGTTTAAAGCATAAGGATTGTTCGTGCATTAGCTTAGAGTGATAAGAATGCAGGTCCAAGGTGGCTGGGCGTTGGAGCGAGGCAGAATTCAGTATAGCACAACAAGTGGTGCAATACGGCTCAAGTGACGGTTATGAGTTGGTTATTGGATTTGCAAGCATGCCAATGAAGCAAGACAAGTGAGAACGGTTATAAAGTGTGTTTATAACCATATTATAGTATCCATAACCACCAAGAACAGGTGTGGCATCTGTTGGCTTGACAACACAAAAGGTGGCAGTTGGAAAAGCAAGCTGGCGGTTATGGAAACTACCTGATGGGACACATGGCTGTCCATGCGTGTGCAAGTATTGTGCATGGTTTTGGCCATTGTAACCATTGTATAAATAGCCCTAAGGAGTGGGAAAATCAGTAGGCTACACATGAGAGAGTTTGTCTCATGTTTGAGAGAGTTAGGCATTCACCAAGAGGGTGAATGGCCTATTTTTGGTCCATGTGATGGACGAGTTTTGTAATCTTCCTTTAGTGCAATAAAATGGGTTTGTTGCAGTATCCTTTGTATTCATTATGTTGTTGATCTTGTGTGAGAATTGTTGAAGTGCATGGCAGAACCTCTTATGCTTATGGGGGCATGAAGAGTCAGAGATAAATAAGAAAAGACTTCTGTTGCGTATTGCCTTATGAGTGAAGGCAGATGCATACTTTGATGCAAGTGTGCAAGGCTGAGTACTTATGGGTGAAGTTGATTTACTGAACCACATAGTATTGCCGGTCATGTCCCATGAAAATTTTAGGCGATTAAATGGGCATGTGACAATATCCTGGGTACCCAAGTGAAGCGTAGTATTACCATTGATATTGCCTTATGGAAGTTTGAAACCTCCAAGTACTACTGCACAGTTATTGATGCTCCTGGACATCTTGACTTTATCAAAAACATGATTACTGGTACTTCTCAGGTTGATTGTGTCGTCCTCATTATCGATTCTACCACTGGAGGTTTTGAGGCTGGTATCTCAAAGGATGGTCAGACTCGTGAGCACGCTCTTCTTGCTTTCACCCTTGGTGTCAAGCAGATGATTTGTTGTTGTAACAAGTTGTACATTTCTCACAGTTATTTTCCTGTCTATAAAATTTATACTTTCCAATGCTTTTTATCCTTCTTGTGGCTAAATATTATTTCGTGTGTGCGTTCGTACATGGATGCCACCACCCCTAAGTACTCAAAGGCTAGGTACGATGAAATTGTAAAGGAGGTCTCGTCTTACTTGAAGAAGGTTGGATACTGATAGGTGTCTAAAAAACCTTGATATTTATATATTGTTTATGCTTTCTTTGCTAGTTTTCTTGTAAATTATGTATCTTATGTTTTGCTTTTGAGTATTTAGGTACTTTGGAGTTATTTGGAACAAAAGAAGAAGAAACAGGGCAAAAGTGTCATCTCATGTGCAAATGGTGTTTGAGGCGAAATTATTTCTCATTATTTACTTTTATTTCTTCATCTCTGGCTGAAAAGCATGTCGGCTTTAGTGATGCAAACTTTGTCTGAAAAGGATGACAGCTTTAGTGATGTATATAATTGAAGGAAAGAAGTGGATCTGAGAAGTAAAGGGCGGCTGTTGTTGGTGAAAGAATTCGAAAAGAGCGAAAGCGTCATCCACAGGCGACCGTCCATTTGGAGCGAAAAGGAGCACAAAGGACCGATTCACATGCGAGTGAAGCTATCTACGGTTGAGCAAGAAAGAAAATAGGCATGTCAGTTCTATGGAACCGACAAGCCATGTTTGAGCTGGTTATCCCTTAACCAGTACAGCTTGGTGTAAATTGCAGAGCTAGCTATTACTTAACCCTGGATTTCAGAGAAAATGATTTCTCAATCATTTTTCTCAAACTTATATAGGAAAGGGAGGCGACTGCTGATAGAGAAGAAATTAGAGGAGATGGGAGATTGGGAGAAATTCACAGAAAGGGAGGAAGAGATGCTCTGAAGCTGGTACTGTTGAATCAAGATTGAATTTTTTGTCGACTTTGAGGAAGAATTATTAATGGGTTTGTTGTTTGAACCAAGGAAGAGAGGGAACTGAAATCTATTAGAGATGGTAAAATTAACATGAGTTATTGAAGGGCTTTTGATGAATTCTAATGTTGATGATGTTTAATTGAAGTTGTGAAGAAATGGGTTTACAGAATATGGAGTTAGGGTTTGTTGCTGCTGTTGATATCTGGGGTTTCATGGAATTGGAGATGAGAAGTTGAAACTACTGCTGATGTTGGGAATGAGGAACTGCTCGAGAATTCAGTGAGAGAGATTGAGAAGATGTTGATTGATTTAGGGTTCAAATTGGTTCTGATTTAGAATTGATGGGGGTTTTGAGTTTACAATAGCCAAGAAAGGGGATATGCGATTGTTGCTTCAATGGGTTTGTGCCACTGACTGTTGATGGATAATGCAGGTACAGAAGGCATGATTAGAATGGTGTTTCAGAGATAAATAACTCAATACTGTGATGATTTGTGGGTGTTGGCTGAAGTTAAGCTGGTCAGAATTGCAAGTGATGCTGCAAGAGAATGGAGTATGAATTGCAGGTTGTGGAATGCTTTGTAAGCTGGAATTAATGGGAGTGATTAGAGTTTGTGAATGGAGAAGAAATGTTGCCAAGTTATTTCTCAGGGAGAGTAGGAGGTGGTGGTATTGAACTTAGTTACAAGCTAAGACAAATGAACAGAGAAAAGGAATAGTTGCAGCTGTGTTGCAGTGAGTAGGAGTGGACTGGAAATGATATATTACAATAAGGAGCTGTTTGAGTTGATAATTGGGAGAGCTAGCTGATGTACAATGGAATCAAGTATGAACTGACATTGCAGTTACAGATGATGCAATACAAGAGAAAGATGGCAGTGTTGTTGGTGAATTGCCGATGAAGAAATATAGCCAGAGTGAATGCTGAAGTGTTGCTGCTTGAATTACAGGGAGTGAAGATGTTGATTGTGCCTAGATGTATGCCTAGGATACAAGGAAAATGGTTGGTTTGGTGGTAAACATGAAACTGGTTATGGAGCTGCGATTATATGCTGTGAATGGTCTGAGAACTGGATTTACAAAGGAAGCAGTTGAGATTTGTATTGAACTTGCACAAATACAGTTGTAATGGTGTTACAGGGTTGTTTATTGGTGGACTATGGTGATAATGGGAAGCTGCTGATAGTCTGTGGTGGTTTATGGAAGCTATTTGTGTTGGTTTTGCTCATATGGCAAGAGAACAAGGGTTTCTGGTGCGTGTGCAAGAGCAGCTGGAGCTTATATGAGTTGCAGCTGGTTATGAAGTGGCAACTAAGCCAATGTTGCAGGTGGAATCAGAGATGGTTTGTAAATGGATTAAGAAGCTGCAAATGAGAATGATTTGAGCTGAATGAGATGGTAAATGTGAAGTACAGATGTAGAAGTGGATGGATGTTTAGGAATGCAGCTGTGAAGATGCACAACTTAAACTAGTGAAGTACAGCCAACATGGCTGGATGAGAGGCAGTGAATTATGCATCACAGGTTTGGCCTATGACAAGGAAACTCAGCTCATTCAACCAAGTCAGTTGACTGACTCACACCCTGACTCGGTTTTAATTCGGTATGACCAGGGTGACCGGGTGGACTTTGCCGGTCACCTGAGATCTGTTTCGTTGCTGGATTTCGGCCTATTTCCGGTGATAAACCCAGTTTTCCGGCGGCTAGTATTTGGCAAGATTTTTTACTTGGGTTTCTCACACATATGGGCTTGGTGGATATTTTTCTATTGGACTTTGAAATCTATACCTAGTTTTGAAAAGGAGAAAAGCTACAAAAGGAAAAGACTTCGATAACTTTCATATCACGTATTCTACTTGGAGCTCTGGAGGATAGCAGCAACTAGGGTTTGCTTTCGTATTTATTTTTCATCTTCTTTATTTGATTATTATTTGTAATGAACTCCATATGTATGTGTAGCTAAATCTTATTTATTTGTTAAGGATGTAGTCCTATTTCTAAAACTTGTGCTTGATTAATGCATTAGTGTTCTCACTTGCTTATCGTTCAAATCTCTACTGTTTTTAATAATCACATGATTGATGTATTGTGATAGGACTTAGATGTTTGGTTAGTTAAGTGGCCAATTAATTGAACTTGCATCCTTGTCCATAGCTATTTTAGGGTTTTTCATCAAGCGATAACCCAAATACAAGTAACATGATATGATTATAGTTTGTAGTGATACACTCTTGTAATCATATGTAGAGTTTGACCATTGTCCGAATTGTAATGCGCAATGTATGAAAATTGCATTGATTATCCTATTTACAAAACTTAATGCTCCTAGGAATTGAACTTAATTAGCGCAAAGCCTTAGGTTATTCTTTAGGTAGAATTCACATACGCAGCTCTAATGTGTGTGTTGGTGAACTTAGGATATTATTGGATTATCTTGCCCTCTTGATATTCTAGGCTTTTGAAGATGAATTCCTTGGCCAATATCTTTCTCTCATTGATTACTTTCTCCAATTTACTTTGCTTTTAGTTTATTTTTATTTTCATAAAAATCAGAAAACCCCCTAACTTGGTTACTAAGAAACTAGAATTTTAAAACAACAATTGCCTCTCTGTGGAAACGAACTCTTCCTTACTTTATACTTCATTTATATTTTGTTGAGTAAGAAAGTTAAATTATTTTTGCTCGGCTGACAACCGACCAGATACAACCCAGACAAAATTGCCTTTGTTCTTATCTCTGGATTCGAGGGAGACAACATTATTGAGAGGTTCACCAACCTTGACTGGTACAAGGGACCAACTCTCCTTGAGGCTCTTGACAATATCTCCGAGCTAAAGATACCCTCAGAAAATCCCCTTTCGTCTTCTACTTCAGGATGTTTACAAGATTGGAGGTATTGGAATTGTGCCAGTGGGACGTGTTGAAATTTGATTCATCAAGCCTGGTATGGTTGTTACTTTTGGACCCACCGGGTTGACCACTGAAGTTAAGTCTGTGGAGATGCACCACGAAGCCCTTCAAGAAGCTCTTCCAGAAGGTGACAATGTTGGGTTCAATGTCAAGAATGTTGCAGTGAAGGATCTCAAGCGTGGTTTCGCCGCCTTCAACTCCAAGTATGACCCTGCCAGAGAAGCTGCCAACTTCATCTCCCAGGTCATCATCATGAACCATACTGGTCAGATCAGTAATGGTTATGCACCAGTCCTTGACTGTCACACATCTCACATTTCTGTTAAGTTCGCTTAGATCCTCACCAAGATTGATAGGCGATCTAGAAAGGAGCTTGGGAAGGAGTCCAAGTTCTTGAAGAATGGTGATGCTGGTATTATTAAGATGCTTCCATCCAATCCCATGGTTTTTGAGACCTTCTCTCATTACCCGCCGCTTGGAAGTTTCGTTGTTAGGGATATAAGGCAGACAGTTGATATTGGTGTCATCATGGAAGTTGAGAAGAAGGACCCAACGGGATCCAAGGTTACCAACTTCTGTCAAGAAGAAATGAAATGTGCTTCCAAGGTTAACTAGAGGGATGGTGCTAAGAGGATCTACACGAGGAACTTGTCTTTATTTCTTTACTAGGCCTTGACCCGTGCCGTAACGGCACGGGCCTTGACGTTGGTTAATTTTTAATATCGTACTAATTGTGTCCTGAAAACTTATCAACTGTTGTTGTAGCGGTTTTGTCTTTTAAATATGATATAGCGCTTAACCCATGTCGAAAAGGCATGGGGATAATTTTTATCTTGATATTAAATGAGGGAGGATCCTTTCACACTCTTAGATTCACACTATCTTGCACTTTGGAAGATATTTTTCTTAATAAAACTTAAATGGGAGAGTATTTGAAGTTGATATTTTGGGAATATGCCGTCTTGCAATCTCTATATATCCATAAAAAAATAAGCATATTCTGAAATATTAAACCCCACCATCTACCGATCTTAATTTTAACCGTTGAAAATTCATTGGTTTTTTACGGTCGATTTTCAAAGTAGTAGATTACGGAGTTATACATTTCAGAATTTGCTCATTTTTCGTGGGTATGTATAGCTTGGTAAGACGAACATATCCCCAAATATTAGCTTCAAATACGCCACCGTTTGGTTTTTGTAGAAAAGATAGTGCCCAAAGTATGAGATACTGTAAAAGTAAAAGTGTGAGGGGATCCTTCCTCATATTAAATTTAATCTCTAATAATTATCGAGTTTACCATCCTTATCATTACAAAAGTAAAGGAAAAACCAATAAATATTTCTACTCTCCAGTCCACGACTCAATAATTAGTAATTTCATATGTTCTGATTTGGATTCATGTCGTTTGTCTACAGTTATTAAATTACGTGACAATTGATTCAATTGTGTGTTTTTTTTCTTTCAATTGCCATGTATTTTATCCGAGTTTACGTCAACAAAACGGTCAACCACGTTTTACACTTTATAATTTTACACGTCTTGTGGCATCACGGAATTAACATAGTCTATTATTACTCACCAATACGCGCCACCACCACAAAACCACATGATACCATTTCTTTCACCACAAAACTACCTGGTAAATCTTTAATTTCATTTTATAAATAGTACTTATCACATCTAGATTTAAGGTTTAGTCCACCAAAGTTGACATATTTATTTTTAAAAAATATATAGCCCTCTCAGTGTCAATTTCTGACTCCGACGCTGCTACCACCACTGCCGCCTACCCCATGTAGGTTGTTGGGAGTAATTCTAATTTTCAATCACAAACACCATAGATGCAGAAAGGCAATACCATTTCAAAAGATCGATAATATATCGTTTTCGTTAATTAATTTGTCCCATTATTTTTGTTCCTTCCTCTTTTGTATTGCAATCAATTTTATTTTAACATTAAAAACCATGATTTATACGACATGGTACCAAAGATAGCATGAGTGCCATTTGGTTGATCCAGCTATCATGAACAATTTTTCATATATGATTTGATATCATCCCTGAAATATATGGTACATTCCTTTTTCAATGTTGCTAAAACAAACAACTGCATATTTCACAATATAATGTTATCCGACCATCCGTGTTGTAATGGCACAATACTAATATTGTCCACCACCACTCACCAGCACCCACCGCCACTACTTCTTCCAAAACCACCACCAGGGGTAGAGCAAGGATTTTGAGGAAGGGGGACAAAAAATTCTTGAAATTGGATACGGGTACAAAATACACTTAATAACCCATTTTATGATTAAAAAAAAAGAAAGATCAAAAAAAATTAAAGTTGGGTTTGGCTACGCCCCTGACCACCACTAATGTTTCCACTTCCAACGCTTTCTAAGAACGTCACTACTTCCACCACCTATTACCGCCATCAGTGTCTATTGATATCGTTTTTATTTTTACCAAAATTATTTATTAATGGAAATACATATTTATTAAATTAATTAAGGGAACATTCATAGTGAATTTCTTTTTAATAGGTCATTTATTATGAGGAATTAGTGAAAATCTAATTAATAAAACACTTTATAATGAAAAAAAATATTAATAGATCATTTATTATGAGCAATTAATGAAAGAATAATTAATAGATCATTTATTATGGCACGGGTGTTATATAAATTGCGAATAATTATATTTGATTATTTAGTGAAAATTGTTTCTAATCAAATTCTTCTGGACTTTTGAACAGAAGCTCGAAAAACGGGGCATTCTATATACATATATTATAAATGCCAGTCGATAGTCAAATTATAATGTGTAATCTGTGTAATTTTAATAGTTTTTCGCTAAGTGTATCTATCAAGATGAATCCAAAATGCTACTTCCAGTAAAGTCTAAAGAAAAGAAATAAAAAATTGGTACTTCATAAAATCTCACCTTTCTGGACCAAAAATTTGTGAATAGATTAAAATCTCAGCGACCTATGATAGCCAAATTTTCATAATCTAACTAATAAAAAAATAGAGGCATCCAAATTCAACCATGACATTATTGTAATTAAGTAGGCTATCGTACTTAATTAGATGATCATATGACTCATTATTAACTTTCCATTTAACCTAGTTAACCTAAGTAGCATTTTATTTTAACAGTATGACCAAAAAGTCCATTTAACCTTATAAATTACTACTAGAAATAACCCGTGCCGTAACGGCACGGCATGAGGCAGGATATTTTTTTGTTAGAATGATTTTAATAATTACCACACACTATGAGGCTTAATTCGACCCATGAGAACTTGTAGACATGAAATCTTAATCCAAATAATTATAACTTCGGTTACACTTAAATAATAGTTTAATAATTCCTCATGATATTCTTTAGACTTCAAATAATAGTTTTTGATAAAAATTCCTCGTTGATCATTCTTTGAAGGACGAAATATGGATTCTCCGTTGTGGTATTGAACTTAGAAAGTGAATAGAGTCCTCCCTAATGGAGCAATGTCTGAACTTCCAATATCAAATTCTTAGGGACGACGGTGTGCATGGTATCTTCTTGTGTTGGACTATCAAGATTGATTAGAATGCATGACTAATATTTTTATTAAAAAAAACATTAGTTTGATTTGGGCTGAAATAAAAATATACTCACGTTTTGATCGATCATTAGTAAATCTAAAGCATTGACTTAGTTTGTAGCCATGAAATCGACATCTTCCCATTTTTTGTCAACATGAAACTTGAGTACTGCAGGTGCATTTTCATCACAATCATGTAAAAAGTGATTAGAAGGCGTCATTAATATTTTATTCTTTTAAAAAAAATAGTTTAACTTGGATCGAAATAACAATATACTCAGTTTTAATCAATCATTAGTAAATCCAAAGTAGTGACTTCATTGGTCGCCATTAAATCGATCTCTTCCCATTTTCTTGCAGCACGAAATAAGAGTACTTCAGGTTTGTATTCATCGCAATCATGCATTCTCAAAAAGAAAGCAAATATGTTTTGGGAAACGGTTTTTGTGGGGATGCGGCTAATTATGTTTGACATGTTGATACTCTTAAGCTATAAATTTCACCAAAAAAATATATTGGAATGAGTGAATGAGTTGCAAATGAGTGAATGTGTTTGGTTGAAGAAATACACTCCCTTATTTATAAACTATACTTATTGATAATTGTAGTTAGGGACACATTCAATTTTTGGACGTTTTTTCTTATGGAATGGTTACCACATGGTAGTTATAAAGGAGCAGTCGTTTCGTTGCATGCATACCTTAGAGCATGGACAACTTATTTATGGGTAAGCAACTCTCTTAATCGTGGGAGGATAATGGGGGAGTAAATAGAGGATCCAAAGCAATTGAAAAAATTGGAATTAAAAGAGAAGGAGATTTGTTTTTGGTCTAATAAAAAACGTTTCCTTTTTGAGATTCTTTCATCTTTGTTTGTGTTGTGGATCACCAAAAAAGAAAAAAATTATTGATTCCATCAGAAGACATTAAAAGTTTCCAGAAAAAAGTAAAAAAAAAAATTGATACCAGAAAAACGTACGCACCATCAAAATTCACATTCATGAGTTTGGAGATTCATTCATCTGTAAGTTTTACTCTAGTAAATGGAATGGAAGCTCATAAGTTTCATTTTTCTTTTTCTTGGATCAGTTGATATGGTGACAGTTCATTTCACCATTTAGTTTCTATGGTGTTATCTCTATATTTCAATTGCTTAGAAGAGGCTAATCATGATTAATTGATTATTTTTTTTCGTAGTTTAGCTTCTTTTTGTTTTTTCCGTTCTATATTTCAATTGTTTGCGCCGTAGTTTTGATCAAATTATTCATGGCATTAAAATCTGATGCAAAGATTGTCGTGATCCTGATCAAGAATACAGGGTTAATCTGTCGATTGGTTAAATGTTTCATTCGAAAATAAATTTATTACAGATGCTAGAAAATGATTCTAAAGTTCTTTGTGCTTTGGGTTGTACATCGTAATTTTTTTTTTCTGCAGGATAATGAAAATAAGTTTATTGGATTGCTAAAATTAAAATTAGGCCCACGACGTAAGGTTAAATCTTTTGTGAGTAAAATTTTGGATATATATATTCGTTACTCATTGTTCCATTTGTATAATGAGTATAATGAAAATCATTAGTTGTATTTTTTGATACTTCCCTTTACACAATGAGTACAATGAAAATTATTTTTAAAATTAATAATTGTTTGTATTTTGCAGGTTGTTAAAAGATGACTATTTTTTTTTTTAAGATATGGTTGAAAGATTATTTTTTTTTATTATTTCTGTGGTTGCAATATTTATTTTCTTAATGGCGCATTTATTTTTTCAGTTTATTAAGAGGGTTATTAATATCTCCATAATGGGAGAAGGTTACAAACACCACAGCCGCTAGATGTCTTTAGCTGGTATGAGACTGAGATGGTCGGATCACTTGTTTGTCTCTCAAAATGTTATCCGTCCGTCCAAAGCTCAAAAACCTATGTTGTTTTGTATTATAAATATATATGATGGGGATTTTGAGGCAAATTGTTTTTAGGGTGAAAATTTAGTGCCGCAAATGACAATTATACGTTCCAAGATATTAATGTTTTCATGGAACTGGAATAACTATTTTACTCTTGGATATCTATTAATTACATTGCAACCATATCTCAGTGATGCTATTTAAAATTTATTCTTTTTATAAGAGAAGAGAATCTCACTGGATATGGAAGATATAGATATAGTAGAACATAGTGTATCCATAATATTATCAGACTGTTATGAATCCAAATTCATAGATTACATTTCGAGTTAAAAAAATAAAAGAAATAATAGAATCAAAATTGTACCGTCATCATGTGATCCATGTGTGCTAGTGCTACAATTTCTTATGTCAATTTCCCACGTTCTTTGAGTACGTACAAATATCCCCCTTCTGAGTAGTGTTGTCGCCAAATCGCGCAATCAATGGTGCTCCTAAAATCTGTTTCTCATATTGTCCCTTCATAAGATGGGTTGAAAATACCAATAAAATGGTTACCATTTGCAGTTACGCTAAAACTCAGTCTTCTCAACACCTAGAAAATTGTTGCCATTAGAAGAGTTGATTTAGTTGTTCCTCTGGAGAACAATGCTACATCACAGAGAACGCATGGAAATTAGCATTAAGATGTACAGACAGAGACTTGCATATCTAAAAAAGGATGGTTTTTAAAACACTCAAGGAAGTAAATTGAAAAGAAAAAAGAACAAAGTGAAGTTATAGTCCTAACTTCTCTTGCGTTATTGATCAACCAATAACAACAACTACGAAAGGAACTATGCAAGGTAAGGGAACAGTAAGGAACTATGCAAGGTAAGAGAACAGTAAGGAACTATGCAAGGTAAGGGAACAGTAACCTGACAAATCTATTTGATGCAATGACTATGGAACACCTAATTATGTTTTAACTCGGATTTGTTGGGTAATTTTCACCGGGTGTCATTGTGCTTTCAGGAATTTAAGACTTTGTCCAGCTATGTGCATATGCGAGAAAATAAAATGTCATGCTCTGTTTTATAGTTGAGGAATTCTAAGTATTCAATTATCTACACAACTACAATATTAATTTGCTTCAAAAAAAAAAAAAAAAAACTATTCACAGAGAACAGATAGCTAATCATTACCTGTTTCTTTAACATTATTACATATTATCGAAATGACTCTCAATATTAAATATCTACATCATAGTTTGAGGGGTAGGGATTGTCGAGGAATTATATACCTTGATTAGATGGCGATTGTTTTTGACGAATTATATCTTCTAGGGTTAATGCAGTATGCACGTGACGGAGTGACTTGTTGTAATTTTGACCAATTTCCTCAATCTCCTTCCCAAAATCAGTATTGGTACATACTTCCTAAATAACATATTCAATAATTGTAAAAACTCATCAATTCCAGATAACCAAAATCAGGAGTTTAACCCGCTAAAATAATAACATTTGGGAAAATTATATACACACTAACCAATTCTTCATAGATATTCACAGATCTAGCTCAATCCATCCTAACACTTTCTGAAATTTCTTGTAGAGATCACTTCCTTCTTCTGACATAGAAAATTCTGGTACATGTGTAGCACTTTCAGGTTCTGAGGGTTGATCATTGGATAGAGATCTCTGTAACTGCACATCAATTGGAATCGACCTTTAAATTAATTTGCCTGAATGGGCCAAAGAGTGAACCCGTGGGCGCAAGAAAATTGCACAACATGTGCAAGAAAGATTGTGCTCTCTCTGCAACAAAGATTATAAAAGAGAAAGGAAGAGTTACCCCACGGAAGTGTTGAGGGTGTTGAGCATCTAAAAGCATGCATACTTTCATCTTAGTCGGTACGAATACGATGCAACTTCAGATTGGTATAGTTCTTCATACCAATCTGAAGCTCTAATGTCTCAGCGGATGACTTGTGCTTTTAGTTGTAAAAGAACAAAATTAGGCCAAACATTGTAAGCATTACTCAACTCAAAACCCATAATGATACACTCCCAATTTCGCCAAAAATGAATATAAGAACCAATCCCTGTTAAGAAGAAGTTCTACATCAAATTATGGCAGATAGCAATAGCATTCAATGACACACGTGGGATCTAATAACATCATGAAATAAACATGATTGCAATCATCCTATAAAGACAATTAAATCAAAGGTGCATTACAGCTAGAAGGATCCCCATTCATTTGATTGTTTTTCTTCTAAAGACGATTCAATTCTAAAGCTAGATCACTGAACAAAAAATATCCAGAGTACCATAATTACGATTTGTATTCTTTTTCAAATCGATTAAAATCAACATGCAGGTCAACCAATTACCAAAATTGCAATTCAGAAATATAAGGGTTACAACAGTTTACCAGAGCCAGAGAAGGAAGAATTAAAAGAAATACGTCAATAAAAGAAAAACCCAAAACTCACATCAAACTGGATATTGGAATGAAAATTACCATGGTTGATGCGTCGAGTTGGAGAAGATGGAAGGGTAAGAATTCTCTGTGGTTCTGTTACAGTGAGATTCGGCTCTGGAATGATGAAAACCATTAGCCAAAAGAAGAGAAACGACTTGCTATAATGACGAATAAAAAAGACCAGGTTTACCGGATATATACGTGGGAGTTAAATCGATGATGACCCACAACCGTAGATTTATCATATGTAGATTTATCAACGCCACACATGCGAGTTGTAGGGTGTGACACGGAGAACAACAACCATATATTTATCTTTGTCCAGACAAATCCTGACCACCACTAACAAAGGCCAACTTGTCAAAACCCTGTTTTATACTAATGACTAGGTCTTAACCCGTGCCGTAACGGCACGGGCATAATTTTTATTTAGTTATGAATTTTCCGACATATGAATATCAAATATAATGTGTATTAATATCAAGTTTACCCTTCTTATCGTTGCAAAAGTAAAGGGAAACCCGATAGATATTTTTATTCTTCACTTCACATCCTTTCTAGAATTTTCCGCCTTGACATCCTCCCATACTATGTCTCTCTTTTTTAGAGTTGTATCCTCAAGCCAACAATGAAATTATATCGAAACTAATTTTTACATATTTTGTCCCAAAAAAATATATATTATTCGATATGTTTTTTAGTTTAAAAAGATATCTTATCGATCTTTTGAAATGGTATTACCTTTTTGCATCTTTCTTATATTTAGTGAATGGTGTTAGGATGTTCATGGAAAATAGGAACCTACTATGGGCCCGACAAAATAGCACCGATCATGTTCCTACTTGGCCACCTTGGGATAAGAGGTGTGTGGTTTTAATCTAAAAGGCCACAACGCTACGTAAGGAGATGCACAAGTTTATTAAGCTCAACATGTACTCCTCTTTCTTCCATGTGGGACTATCCCTAGATATAATTAAGTGGTTTATCGTGCCACATACTCCAACAATCTCCACCTTGACGATATTAAACTACTTCACCAGTCCAATCAGACTTCACCATATGATTACCATTTGTATATGCTACCCATCGATCAGGATTATTGTCATTATGCGCCCTAAAATCCTACTTCACCTTGAGTTAATGAGAAGGCAAGCACCAACTCCAGCTTGAGCATTTTCTTGCCCACATAGAACCCTACTACTTGAGATTTAATGTGTGAAACACTAACTCCACCTTGAGCGCCAGTTCAACCTTGAGCATTGCCTTTCTGATCTAGAACCCTAGTCCACCTAAGTTAATGAGTGAGACACTAACTCCACCTTGAGCTCCATTTGAACTTTGGGCCTTGCCTTCTTCACCTTGAGTCTGATTTCACTTGCGCCCTAAACCGGGTGACATCCACAACCACTTCAACGTTCGAACAGTAGCCCCAACCACGGGTTCTGATACCAATTATTAGGATCTTCATGGACCATCATACACTACTCAGGGCCCAACCACATAACACCAAATTCCCATAAATATTATGTACGCAATTCAATTTGGCAGGAAGAGTTCACCGAATGGAATATAGGTAATGGCTTGTCCTTTCGTAACATTGTGGCCTTTTAAACATAGTTGGATCCAGAGTTGGTAAAAATCACTGAATTTGTGGGTTCTCGGGTGAGTGTAATCTAGGTATGGGCTACCTCCCAGAAAACTGCTAATGGATGTCCACATCAGTTTTAGTTGAAAATCCCATGCTATCGGATAACCACAATGACTAAGTGGGAACAGTATTGGCAAAGATCAGGTCATTAAAAATGGTATTAGAGTCAACCACGGGTTACATGTCGAGGGCGAAAGAGTATGCTTGATGGATTGAACATATTCCAGAGTCTCATGAGTGAGAAAAAATGCCAGAGTCTAGAATTGAACATATTCCGTACCCGAGGACGGCTCCAAATTAAGTTGGAATAGAGGTAATGGTTTTTCATTTGCTAACACCGAGACCTTTTCAGCATAATTGGCTCCGTAGTTGGCGAAAAATATTTATAGCTAAGCATGCTCGGTATTGAGTAATCTTGGGATGGGTGACCTCTTAAGAAGTTGTTGCTAGATGAACGCAGCGGTTACCATTGAAAACTCAATACTATCAGATGAACGCAGTGGCTTAGTAAGGACATTATAGGTAGAAGGCAGGCCATTACATTCTACGACATTATGCCTCCAAATGTGAGGTTATTTGTTGCTTAAAAATAATAAAATCATGATTAGTTAGTAAGTCAAATCATTAAGTAATTAACCTAATAACAATAATCTCTACTAAAAATAAACTATGTTATCCATCATCATTGAATAAAAATAACGTTAAACCATTTATCAAGAAATATGTGAGGCGATGCGAAATTACTCACTGGGCACCAATACTTTCCATCGTCATTATGGTTCACTTATATAATTGTTAGCCAATTTAACTAAGTTTGGTGCTGCTTTTTGTCATTCAAAAAAAGTATTTTGAAAACATTTTGATAGCAATATTTTTTCATCTTAGTGTTTATTAAAGATTTCATAAAGTGTACACTTCCAAAATTTATCAATTTGTAAAGTGGGGAGAAGGAGCTTTTAAAAGCTTCAAAAGCAAAAGCTATAGTTCACCCTAGCTTCATATTTTATTTTCCAATTCTATCCCATTTTTTTTATAACTGACAACAATTATCCTTGAATCTATATATAATCACCAATTTTTTTTTATATTTTATATTCTTTAAAGATAATTATTTTTTATTTTCAAACTATATTTTATGTTATATCGTGTCACTAAAATATACTTTTATTTTCAACGATAAATATTAAGAGATTATGGATTTTTAAAAAGTGGTTTAGAAAAATAATACATTTTAGTAATAATACTAATTAGTAAATTTAATATTACATGTGTACGTACTCTAATAGTAGAAAATTTACTTTACACACTATAAAATAGAATAGACAATTTTCGTAAATATGTATCGCTTTTTGTCATTTTCTCACTAACTATAGTTGAACTTGAACATGATATTTTCAAAGATATGTCTATTTTTTAAAATAGTTTTAGCTTTAGTTTATAATTTGCAACCGTTCAATTGTTTTTTTTATAAAGCTCGGCACAGTAACTTACATCGGCAACCAATCCTTTTTTTTTACATAGCTCCGCACAATAACGTACATCGGAAAAGCACTTTTGTAAAGTTCGCAGCAATACCAAACTAATTCTAAGTATTAGCTAATAAAAATATACTTTTATTATCATCATTGGTAGAATAATTTATATATTATGTTTTTTAGTTTGATATTTAATTAATAGACTATTTAGTATGAAGAATTATGGAACCTTAATGACATGATAACTTTTGTCCATTAGATGCATTTCTAATCTCAATCACAACCATCACCTATGACAAATGATTATCTCCCTAGATTTATCTCTTGTGAGGAAAAATTTGAACCGCCACTTACATAAGCAAAGTTATCCAAACTGTGATTTATATTCTTGATGATAATAATAAGAAAGTGAAGTAACAAAGTATTAGTATTGATTTTGCTTAATGGGATTGCATAAACAAAACATAAAGTGTTCCATTATATGAGTTACCGGAATATCCAGGTCTCTTGTACTTGTTCCTTAGATTAGTGGTTATTTATGTGTTTATAGGGCTTAACCCGTGCCGTAACTAATATCTACTGATATTATTAGATTAGTGATTCATTGGACCTTCGCCACCGCTTCCACAACCTACTATCGCAACTAATATCTATTGATATTTTTTCTTTTTTTATCAAAATTATTTATTAATAGAAGAAATACAAATTTATTAATTTGATTAAGAGAAATTTTACAGTGGAATAAATTAATAAATTATTTATTATGAGCAATTAGTGAACAAACATTATTATGAGCAATTAATAAATCATTTAATATCAATTAGTGTGGAACACTAATTAGTTAGGTATTTATTATATTAATCATTTACTATATTTATTGTATTAGATTTCCATTAATGGGTCATTAAATGTTAGTTTTATTGGAAAAATTACAACCATAGATTTATCAATTGGGATATGAAATCTTGTCCATCACTTACACGTGCGAGATGAGGGTGTGGTCTGCACAACCACGACCGTAGATTTATCTTTGCCCAGAATAAATCCTAGCCACCACTCAGATAGGCTAAGTTAGCCAAATTTTGCTTTATAAGGGAGACTATTAGTCAGTTTTGCTTTTTGTTGGTTAGGTATATGTGCAGTCTTTGGTTTTGTTTGGCCTTTGTTTTGTTGCGCATCCGGATGCAAACCTGGGTGCTTGACAGGCGGTGGCAACAAGATGTTAGGCTGCTCAGTTGAAGTTCCTTTAAAAACTTAAGTTTGATTTTGGGTTTTCAGGTTTATGTTCGCAACTTTTTACTTGCTTTCTTGTGTTGCTTTATGTGTCATTTTTTGGAATACTGCAGATTTCTAGCACTGGTTCACTTTGGTGAACACTGGCAACGCTGTACCAGTTGTGCTTACATGCCATTGTGTTTTTCAGGCTGTTATTTTGCATCTATAATCCTTGAACTGAGACCTGGGTTTGTAGATTTATCCTCTGCCTGAAATGTAGAGTCAGGTTCAGAGTTTTTATCCATCAGTTTTAAGTTTTCTATATCAATAACTGAAGTTTCCCCGTTGCTATTTTCTCTATAGCAAATGTGTGTTATATTTATCTTGTGCGTCATCACGGCCTGAAGATCCTCCTCCACCTGAACCACTACCATTGCTGCATGCTAGCACAATTGTTTGTGCTAAATCAAATCTGAACATCATAAAAAAAACTAAAAAGAAGATGATAAATTTTTAAGAAGACAAAAAAACAAAAATTCCATTATTTCCGATTGTACTTCTACATCCAAGGAAAGTGAAAGAAGTTACAGTGAGCTCATGAAAGCAAAACCCTAAAACCCTTCTAAGTTTCAGAGATTTTTTTTTTTATCAGAGTTTCAGAGATGTTACACAGAGCTCAAGAAAGTAAAACCCCAAGAATGTAAAAAAACCCACCCAATTACAGGACTCACAAGTTACAATTACTGAAGGATCTAACTAACTCAACAAAGAGATACCCAGGAAAGCCCTTTTCTTGAATGTAATGACTAGTATCATCATCTTTAGCATTAGCAGCACCAAAAGCAGTGTAATTCAGAGTAGATTTAATACCGTGCACAACTACATTACTGCAAATGTTTGAAGAAGAGAGAAAGGGAGTTGTTGTGGGATTATGTGATAACAATGGTAGATCGTAGATGTAAAGATTGAGATGAATACGAAGATGATGAAGTGGTGGTATTGATTAATGGATTATCACTTGGGATTAAAAAAATTGCAGTAATGGGAAAAGTGAAAGGATCGGCTACAGAGAGTACCTCAACCCAGTTAATCTTCAACATGATGGCAGAAATAAGTAAAGTAGCCACCGGTACTACATGAAAAAGGCAAGAGTTATAGTCCCGGTCCCAATCTGCCTGTAACGACAAACTCTCACAGTTGTGCCCTCGCTGAAACAATTCTGGTGGCGAAAATTCTTCCAGCCACCTGAGAGCACCAAAGTTCCTTTACTGAGTCGAAGTCTCATCATGTATTCTTTGAGCTTATTGTCTATTACCCTCACCCTTAACCCGCCACTTGAGTAAAGATCCAATTTTTCGTTTCTGACAAGCAAATCTTCTATTTCCGTTGTAAAATCCTTTGGCAGCTTCATCTTCTCAACCATATCGTAATTCTTGATTTCTGTGCTAGCTGAAACTACATTTCCGATTGCATCATCTTCTATGATCTCAAACATTCTATAATAAGGAACCCCATTACTTCCATAAATGAAGCTTTCAACACTCTCTGTAGCTGCGTACCTAAGTTGCAAAGGAGAGTACTCCATGGCAGAACAAAAAAAATATTTTCTTGCTAGTAAACCTAAAGAATTAAAAGAAACGTACAGGAAGAACAGTTGTTGATCACAAACTGTAACAGTATAATTATCAAAATATAAAAGTTAATTTGTGATTACTGCTGCTTCACTCTTGATTCCGTATGAGTTCTAAAGGAGATGAATTATAAGAATAGGTTAAAGACTAAGGGTTTCTTGAAAGAATCTTGGGTTTTCTTGTTTCTGAACGTGTTTTCGAAGGAGATGAAATCAGTACCGAGAGAGAAAGAGAGAGATTATGAGAATATGTTGTGTTTATATAGTAGCGAACTTGGGATATTCAGGATTACCTAGTGGTGAACTTATAATAGCCCTGGCTGTGCTAAGTTGTAAAACGGCTTGTTGACCTGATTCACCTCAATGGTGACTTATAGTTAACTTGAGCCAGCAAGATTTCCTCCTCTCTACATATATGTTTTCCGAATGGTGCCCTAAAACTTAACCTGACCCAATCTCTATCTAGTAATGTTCCAATAAGATTTCCTCTCTCAATATCTGTTTTCCCAGTTGTTCCTCTTCCATGGATAGGATTTCCTCGGGTGTATTTTCTGGTTCACCCTTCTTTGCCTGCAATAAGCATTTCAGAATGTTCATTTCAGAATGAAATATTAAATGAGAAAAACAGCAAAACAGTATATAACTTCAATAATCATCCTGCACAAACCATAGATAAATCAAGCAAGGAAGTTGAAGAAACCACCCACCTTAAGAATAAATCCAGGAGTGTCAATAATTGTGAGATTGGGACTATGTGCATACTCAGCTCTCATGACAATTGGCTTAGAAGAAACTGTGATTTTAATCTTGTTCAGAAGTGCCTCTGTCCTCGTTTGAACAATATCCAACCTTAGTCGCTGATGAAACCGTATTTCCATCTTCTTCAGAATCCTCTTCCTGTATTCAACCAAAATGTAAGATGACACACTTGGAAAAGATTGAAAATGAACATGTACATGTAGTTCAAGCCAAACCAACTTACCAAAGTAAAACTTACAAAATGCAAGACATATACTAATACATGGTTCTTAACTCCTATATTACCATTCCCATAGAAATTCATACCACTCAGTGGTTAACCAGAATAACAACTGATTTCAATTTTCTATTCAGAAAATAAGAATCCAAAATCAGAAACATACAATTTCAAACACAATATTAGAAACAATTCTAACTCTATCTTGTCCTAAACAAATCTCATAGGAACTTTACACAAATTCAACAACTAGTATCACGAAATTTTGCCCTAATTTCAGATTTCAACAAAATCAAAACAAAATAAACTCAAATAATTACCAAAATATAAGATCAATTTCCAAAGACATCCTCAGTAATAACAAAAGCCAGAATGAAGATCTATTAGATGTTCCAAGTTCCGCCAAAAAACCAAAAGAGTAGTGAAATTTTCCTTCACCGATTACTTGAAATCTCAATTCTCCAAGTTCAGATCTAGTATTTCATAAGCTAATAAATCTAAATTCAGTATTAGCTCACATTAGATTGAAATATCTGAGCTAGAGAGCTCACCTGGAATCGACAACGAGGCTCAACAGCAAAATCATCGTGTACCATTTGAAGAATGAGAGGTCTACGAGTTCCCATTTCAACTTCACGAACATTAAATCGGAAACCAAACAGAGCTTCAAGAAGAGAACTCTTACCATCAGATTGACCTCCGATTACTATTATTTCAGGTATATGTAATTTGACTAATTTCTCACCAAATGCAACGGCTGCTGCTTGTAAGCGATTATAAGCTTCATATCTAGATTTATTGAACTCAGTAGCAGAAGAAGAAGTATCCATGGAGTTGTTAGGGTTTTGATGATGATTTGTTCTTGAAATTGAAGGGGATTTTGTTGGTGTCGACAGAGGGGGTTTGATTCCCATCCATGAAACAACTCGAGAGAGAGAGGGAGAGAAAAAGAAATTCGAAAAGTTTCGAAATTTGGGGATTTTCCCACCAAATCTTCCCGCCAATTATTTCTTTTCTAGAATATGGACAGATTATGGGCCCGTAATCTCTCTTAGACTAGGCTCGGTTCCAATTTTGGGTCGCCTCTTCTGCCAGACCAATGTAATCAATATCGGATTCTGGTGAATATCGCTGGGACTAAGATACTATATTTCTGTGAATATCGGTGAAATATCGCAATATCGTCATCTCGAACAAACACTGAAACCGATATTATCGGCGGTATCTCGGTACAGGGAAGAACCAAAAAATTGGGTCGGAACCGGTGTAGGTGGTACAGGAAATGAGAATAGAAATGAGAACCAGTAGAGAGTGGGTTCATGGATCGGTTCTGTACCTAATTCCAGCAGTATCGTTACCTGAAAAACCGGTTCATCTAAGATCTTGATCTGGTATAATCCATTTTTTCTTATAGGTTAGAAGAGTGATTCTTTCAACTAGACCCCAAGTACATTAGCTTAGGATTTATGTTATTACGGGGGTTCGATCCCCAACCTTCCCTATGGGAGGAAGCTTGAGAACCATCAAACCACTTGGTGTTTTTCGCTATTACAGGGTTATAATCTTAGTCATTCATCTATAGTTAGATATAATCCTAGCCAATCATTTTAGGTTAATATGTAGTGTTTTTTCATCTCACTTTCCGTATTTCACGGGTTCTTTCACTTTCATCATCACCACAACAACACCACGACTAACATTCTCACCACCTTCTTCACGGCCACCACCACCTTTTCTTATTCTACTTCATGGACTAACACTCTTTTACTTGCTAATTAATGAGATATTCGTTTACCCCTGGCTTGCATTATTTTTGTGTTCATTCAATAGAAGATAAACAAACATAAATACTTAAATTAATTTTTTTGGGTGCACTGAGTAAACATATGAATTAATTTAAGTATTTCTGTTTGCTTATCTTATATTGAATGAAATGGTGTCTTTGCCAGTTTTACTTCTACACAAGTCTCACATTTTTATTCACATCGATCTAAAAATTAGGTGGGCATTCCATGTTAATTAATTTTCTTAAAGAAGTATAATTTATAAGTCCTAATCTTTCACGCCACATATTACAAGACTCGAGTAAATAAGTGGAACGGTTTACTTTATGGATAAAGTAATCACTAATACATTCATCTTAAACATACCATTACATATATAGGTAACCCGTACCTAAATCTATATTATTTTTAGATAGCATAACTTTTTCATCTACAAAAATTATCTTAAAACCATGCTTAACCAGTAACGATCCTGAAATAAAATTTCTTTGAATTTCAGGGACATGAAGTACATCATTTAGAGTTAATTCTTTTCCCGATTTCATCTTGAGCACAAATTTTTATTACCTTTAACACTTGAAAAGGAGTTATTTCCCATGAACACCGGTTCTACTTAGTGGTGTTCCCATAGACTTTTCCCTCAAAAATCCACACAAATCATAAGGGATATCACAATATGAGATTGAATAATTAGGTTAATAAAAACCGAAACTAACATCTCATAAACTTGAAGCAATAACATAAAAATATAACCATTCAAAGCAAGTTTATGCAATCGGAACTATCAAATAATGAAACAAAGATTATAAATAAAATTTATTCATTTATAATAATTGATAGTTTTATTTGAATAGACTTTATACAAAACATTGAAATAAATCAACTATTTGATTAGTCTATTCCCAAAAGAAAGAATTTGAAGATCAAATCTATTCATGATGTTGCGATCTTATTCGTTTAATAGGAACAATTCTTGAAAAGATCCTTGATCAAAGAATAATTCCTCGACCTTGAGCAAATTAGGTTCTCTTTCATTTAATCTTTTTAGAAAAATTTCTTGTTGTTTGACAAGATGAGCTTGAACAAGTAAATATTTCTCTAGAGAAAGCTTCAACATCATGACCTCTAATTATTATTTTTTCTGCACCGGTATGTGCCATTTTGTGGAACTCTTTTTCATAATAAATCATGGAATAAGATTGATCGACATTATTGGAAGAAGTAACTTTGTTTCCATCTACACCAATGGATTTGGAGTATGTAGAAGGCCTCTTGTTACAACTTTGATTAGAAGTTGTTGCTTTAGATCTTGACTAATATATGTTTGTCCAGCTGGTGCTTTCCAGTCAGCAAACAAGCCCAAAGGTGTACACGTCGTTGTTGCCATTTTAATGTGGAGGTATATATCCAAAGTAGCCAAAATTAACAACCCTGGCCTCCATGGGGTGAATTTCCATGGTTGTATTTTCTGGCTCACCCTTATTTGCCTGCAATTAGCATTTCAGATGGAGTAATACATTATCAACCTGTTAGAAGTAGTTTATGACCTTTAATTCCACAATAAAAACATCGTTTGTAATGGTGTTTGTGATGTCGTGGAATACTGTGATGTGAGTAGTTCATCTTAGAATCATCGAAGGATACAAATGCTTCTTTAAAAGGTGAAAATTTCTTCCTAGAAACTTCAATGTCAATCTTTTTTCCTTTTTGAGGAATAAGTTAAATCGGGCTTTTTGGATTTATCCAGGTAGGATATTACTAGTTGATTTTTTGACATTAAAGATTGATTTTCATTTTTTATCCTTTTGACAAGTTATTAAATTATCTTGATCTCAGAATCATATGAGATTTTTAAGGCATTGTATTTGTCTGAAGATGAGATTTTTAAAAGATCAATCATCTTTTCTTGATCAATGATTTTACTATGTTTCCCTTCTTAGGATTGAATCTTCAAGGAATATGTATTCTTGAGAGAGACTAGTTTTTATTTCAAGGAGGTAAGATCAAGAGAAAGTTGTTCATTTTCAGCTTACGTACAACATATGTTTTCTAGAAGCTTTCCTTCTCTTTTTAGTGCAAGGCTAAGTTCAGTTACACATGAGAGAAATTGTCCACTTAGTTCTTTTAGCTATGTTGTTTCTATATTCATGTAATCAATGTCTTTCTTATCATCATGAAGATATTTTCAGAGTCATAATCATTGATTGTGAATACATGGATTAACTTAACCTCTTCTTGTTAATATTTTAACACATTTTCATAAGAGCAAGTAGAACTTCAGGAACAAGCCCCTTTTAAACATTGGTGTAAAATTAAATCCGTAGAGTGATTTTCCAAACTCTTATAGTTTTACTTTACCTTACCTTATAGGTTTTACTTTACTTTTATTTAGACTCGTATCTTATAGGTTGGATCGCACCAAACACAAATTGTTAGATTTTCCGTGTTTGCCTGCTCTGATACCAATTGAATAGGTGAGGGTACCTAAATACACCACAATCTTTTAAATATCAACATATATAAATCATATACCTTGTGTGATTATCTATGGATGAGGTCGAGACAATGCGACAACAAGATATTTACTTAACAATAGTTATGGTAATAAAACCGATTGACTATTAGGATCAATGTCAAGTAATTCAGATTAACGCACAAGTGTATTTAATTTATCATAATATAAAACCATTCTAATGTGGAAGTAAAGTAATTAACACACACAAGATTTTGTTAATAAGGAAACCGTAAAATCTTGTAGTAGTATAAAAAAAGACAGGCCAAAATAGAATAGAGGACATATAGAAAAAGATGGAGGGACTTTTTTGCTTATAGAAGTCATTCGGAAATTATCTGTCCAAAGGTCCCAAACTAACTTTCAAATTTTTTTTATTTTTTGAAGTCAAAAAGTAACTAATTAAGTGGTACCCAAAAAACAAGTTATAAGCATTTAAAATATAGTGTACATATATTACAAGAACTACTGAAAATAAAACAGAAGCTTGTCACAAGCATGAAGCATGTCATAGTACCCTTTTCCATAAGGATTGCACCACCATTCACAGGATAATAAAATAAGTTTGTGCACACTCCCAAACTCACTGTCAGAGTCTACAGTATCACATCACTATCATTTTTGTGTACAAAAACAAAATCAGCTAAATAGGGACAAAATATAATGTAAAATACAAACCCTTGTTTTTCGCTTATGCATTTAGACATCGAAGATGGTACGATTGTGCACATATTGTTTCCTAGATCACCTTCGCCTCACCGGTTCTTCACGGAGTCCAGTCAATTGTGGACTCTACCCTTTTGAATAGACTGGAAAGTTACTCTATCCTTTTGAATTTGACACTTAGAAAATGCAGGGGTACCAAAATGTACAACCAACTTTTTCTTATGAAACCTGTTGTACTAAACTCAAATAAAATTTCGAAAGTTACAGCTTAATGAATCTCGATCATGAATTATATGAAGAGTTAATATCTCTTACAGTAAATATATATTCGGAAAACATCCATGAACCTTATTATACCGTGAGAGTTCTTGGACGAAACCAAAGATCAATCAAGTCGTATCCAATAATTACGATAGACATATCTACTTTGATTGATTTACGTACAACCAGTGATATTTCAATTATCAATGTTAGATCACTACTCGGTGGAACTCGCAAGCGTTGTTATCACAACTTTGTTTGTCAAGTTTAGGTGATCAAAACTATAAGTCTTGATTTCTAGTCTACTTACAGCTATGTCTCGGATTAGGATAGAATGTGTAGTTGATATTTAGACTTCACGACGTTCATCAATTGAAGACGGAGATCTACTTAGGAGATCTTGGAGGAACTTCATCAACAAAAGGTATGTGGAGACTAAAACTTATCTATCACTCAAAAGTTTATTATATTCTATCTCCTATTGAGACTAAGTCGTATAGCTATATAGACTTTACATTATACATATTTGATATTTTGAGCTGAGTTTAACTCGGTTATATTTCTCGAAATATGTGTTGGAAGCTTTTTGCTTTAGCTGCATTCATCATTATACTTGACGAGTTTAGCTGGAAACAATTTATTTATTGGAAACTAAATAATCAGTCAAAAGATGATCATGTAAAAATTGCCTTGAAACATCTTACATGATTTGTGTGAGACAGTCATTTGATGTCGAATCGGAGTGTTTCGTATTGATCATTTGATCACTTGAAAATTAGTTATAAGCTAATAGTTTGTGTGAGACAGTTATTGTCATCTTCTAAGGATGTTTCAATAATTGAAATGGGAGTTTAGAATAATTAACATTTGTCTGGACATAACAAAGTATGCATACCAGTATGCAAATTTTTGTTGTATGATTCAGGTCCGGAAACCAAGTTTGAATACCATTATGAGAATGGTTTTAACTGTTAAAGTCCGGGAACCAAGTATGCGAACGGTTCTACCTAAATTAGGTCCGGGACTACAGTATGCATCCCGGGTTGCGAACTGTCGGATAAGACCAAAGTCCGGAACTTAAGTTTGCATACCCGTTTGCAAACTAAGTGGTTAAAGTTCTAAAATTGGTTTAACATGATTTTATACTCATGACCAAATACATTTATAAATTAAGGAATGCAATCTTTGAAAATGGTGGCTTAATATTCACGAATTGATTCTTGAATAAGTACTTTGTACAATCATGAATCAAATTCGATTTTGTTTCAATTGTGTCTTGTATACAAAAGTAATCACAAATCACTTCGTCTCATTCTTTGTGATTCTCTTCTACTACTATATAGTAAAGTTATTATGAGGTGATTAATATTTTTAGGATGTTCTTCGGGAATATAAGACCGGATTATCAATTGATTCATGTTCACCTTGATTTATCAAAATAAGGAACAAAATTTCATAAGTACTTCTGCGAGAGATAGATTAATCTATCAGAATAGACTTATCTGTGTGAGACAGATTTGTTTATAAATCTTCGACTTTGGGTCATAGCAACTCTTAGTTTTTGGTGAGATCAGCTAGGAGAATCAAGTGCGTGGAGTCCTTCTGGGATTCAGAGACGTAACGAACGTGACTGTACCTTAAACGGTGTGAGACTTGGTTAGGGATCAACTACATTCCAGTCCGAAGTTAACTTGTAGTAGTCTAGTGTCTGTAGCATCTTAGTATAATGTGTTATTCAAATATGGATTATGTATCAGGGTTTTTCTGCATTTGCGGTTTCCTCGTTAACAAAATTTCTGGTGTCTGTGTTATTTCTTTTTCGCATTATATTTGTTTATATAATTGAAATATCACAAGTTGTGCGTAGTTCAATCAATTGGTAAATCCAACCTTTGGCTGTTGATAGAAATTGATTGACACTTGAACATTGGTCTTTGGTACCATTCAAGTTATTCTCATACCAATCAGTTCACGGATTCCATCATATTGATTTTCTGATTGATTTGAGAAAGAGATATAACTATTGGATATCTTTCCTTGATTGAGTCTGAGTGTCTAGTTGATTCTATTGGAGTTAGTACATGCAGATTTTCAAACGAAATATTGGGCGTGGTTGATAGACTCCTGCTACTTCAACAAAGATAAACAATATAATGCAGAAAAGGAAATAACACAGAATCTTAAATTTTGTTAATGAGGAAACCGCAAGTGCAAAAAAACCCCAAAACCTTGTCCAGATTTGAACACCAAACTGGAATGTAGTTGAGACCGAATCTACGGTCACAACGATTCAGTTATATTTTCGCTTCTTACGCCTCTTGAATCTTGCAAGACTCTACGTAATTATTTCCCTTAGCTGACGTCCATTACAGCCTAAGAGTTGCTTCAACTCAATTGAGACTTTAAACCAATATGCCTCCCGCAAATAAGCATATATGTGATTTCTGTTTTGATTAAAAAATAAGGTGAAATAGGAAATCGATTGCACAAGACAAAGTATAACAAACATCAAAATCTGGTACTTATGACTCCCTAAGAGCATCCTAGATTATTATTCACCTCACAAGTACTACGATTTCAATTAAGAATCGTTATAGAGGAATATACCTGTGGAACTACAACGTCTGAGACGAAGAACTTTGCGATTTCTATATATTTCGCATGTTGGAGGTAAAGGCTCAACAATCAGTAACAAGATCATGATACACAAACTATCAAGATAAAGATAGTTGGACATGGCTTCAAGAATACCTAGGTGAACTCTTTTTATTCGCTAAACCTAAAAAGGTTTAAAGGAGAGGACGAATCTAGTTTTCAACTAGGATACACAAGAATAGTGTCACAGATTTAAAGATCCCCGTTGTTTGAGGTTATCCTTATATATACTTTAAAGGTCAAGGTTGTTTTGATTTAAGCTAAGGTATCTTTGGAATCAAGCAATCAATTAATCACCGTTAGGTGAAAAACTTGTCTTGAGATTAACATAACAGAATATACTCTCTGGTTAGGATGAAATATAACTGAACCGTGTACAAAGACTTGTTCATGAAAGGTTAGCTGAAACTAGCCAGAGGAACTGTAAGCTTAACCATTTTCATATAACAATTTAATACTTTAATCTTGAGTCACAACCATAGATTATAATGTGATAAAATATGTCTCAAAAGTGTTTTTAGAGAGTTTTTCAAATGTCGATTATCTTTATAGAAATAGTTATGATGCATCTGAAAATATTCGACAGGGTAAGTATGTGTACTGTATTCCTGTTCGTGAACATTTTTGTTATGGTACGTGTACCATGTCTGTATAGCCTTAATACAAAAAAGGTATCATGAATCCATAAATATTTTTAGGTTTGCATACTGGGTATGCGTACGTTTTCGGTTTTGAAACCAACAGATCTTTTCCAGTTTGCATACTAGGTATGCGTAATTTATGGTTTTTGTGAATTTTTGTAGTAGTAATAAAGATTCATTCTGTTGGATGTTGTTAAGATTAAAATTAAAGGTTTAAACAAAATAATAAATAGAAGAGAGAGTCACTGGGTCTAAGATTCCACCGAAATCACAACACGAGGTTCAATTATTTATTCCCAACAATAATCGCTCAGTAAATAAATAAAACATCGAATCTTGTTTTGCCAAAATAGATCCTCAAAAAATTAATTGTATCCCCTAAGCATAGATTATCTTAATTCAAAGCATAACCTATCTAATTGAATCACAACTAATTTTATCGAATCATAAATCAATTCAAAATAAGTGCAAAAGTCAAATAGAAAATAGAATAAATTCACCCATGTGTGAAGTTCGGCTTCCTACGTCGACCCAGTGTAGGGGTTTATCTACTCATGATGTAGACACTCTCAAAATATTTTTATTAGCTCAAATGGTGTTTACAATGAAGACAAGGAGAAAAAAAACATAAACTTGGAATTTGCAACACTTAATAGGTGTTACAAACTTGTCGTTACAATCTGTACTGTTACAGAAACTATATTAGGAAACTGTCGTAGAAGAACTGTCACTAAGACGAGAACTGTGACAGTTCTAAAACGACAGACCTTTAACGTTGTCTGTCTTCTTCTTCTTCTACCTCTCTGCAACAGCAGAGAAGTTTCTGCAACTTCTCCTCTCAACTCTATCTCCTCCAAAACTTTCGATAATCCTTCCATTGCTCCTCAACTGCCTTTTTATACACCACAGGGCTAAGAATATCTCGTAATTAAACCTCAAAATCTCCTGTAATCAATAAAGTATATTCAGTTTTATTACCATGTAGATACGGCAAATATCTTTCCCTGTTTATCTTCTTCGCGCGCCTGTTGCTATCAATGCTCTCCCAACTCACCGAGAACACGTTCTAGATCATGCCTAACTCGCTGAATACGCAGATTTTCCAAAAGAAACCCAACTGAACTCCGTGTAATGCTCCAACCTATGGTTCATGGTATGTCCACGTAACTACCTCTTCAACCAATTCCAAGACACATACATTCTCTGTTTTGATGAAACAGGTCATTTTCCAACTAATTCCAACTAGAAGTCCGATTAAATCTCAACCAAATCACTTCACAAAAATATAAAGAAAAATAGCCAAAAACCCGTGAACCCTGATTTCTTTAAACCCGATTATCCAACCATTTCTGAACAAATCCAAGGACATTACCATCTCTGTTTATCTCAAACAAGTCCAACAAAACCAAATATAGCGATTGAATCTCTGTCGAACACGTCTAAAATTCCAGACGTAGTTTGTGCATTTCTGTTTTACCCCCCTTCGAATTCTAGCCACTTTTCATCGAAACTATGACCCATACCAGCTCTATTTTGGTCCTAGGAACAAACCCAATCAATCTCAGCCCTTTAGTATCACTGCAGCAAGCTCAAAACCCAAACCCTAATTCCGGCAGTTTGAAACTTGGTTTTCCCGCCATTTTCTGAAATTCAAAATGTTAAAGATGGTTACCCCTTAACCAGAGTGCTTGGGTGCCGATAGTAAGTAGTGTACCCCTTAGAAATTGGGTTACCCCTTATCCAAAGTGGGAGTCCGAATAACAAATGTCCTCCGGGGGTGCCTTTAACAGTTTTTCGAGCCGATTCTTCTAAAAACATTTATTTCTTAAAAATACCTACAAAGAAGTTTATTAGTGATAAAATTTAGACCTAACTAATATAAATATGGGTATAAAATGGTGCACTTACGTGCTTATCAATGCGTACCTTTCTTGGGTCAACAGACTATTTATGGTATGGATACCGGGTATGCGTACCAAAAAGTCATTGCCAAACTATCGTTACGCCGGTACGTGTATTGGGTACATGTACTGCGAACTTATAACAGTTATCCCAGTATGTGAACTCATATGCATATTGTCATGTATCCATATTTACAATAGTTTTATATCTCTTTAATAATCAATTTGAAACATTCCTGAATAACATAATGACACATATCACTGTTCCAGGATATTTCAAATGATTAAATCTTGAATCATAATTTAGGTCATAAACAATAAATTGTTTTTAACCAAATTCATCAAGTATGAACAAATGTTCTTAAGCTTAGTCAACATATTTCGAGAATGATTAACAAGATAAACTTGACTCGAAATTTCTGTTATGCATGTAATGTCCTATTTAGTCATGAGACATTGTCTCATAGATAGAAAAGTAAAAACTTGAGTAATAGGTGGTTTAGTCTTCACGTAACCTTTTGTTGATGAAGTTCTCCAAAAGTTTCGGTTGATCTTTACCTTTAAACGGTAGAACACAGCGATGTGTCATACTCAACAACACACTTCTATCCTAATCCGAGACTTGACTAAATGTAGACTAGAAATCAAGATATAGTTTTGATCAACTAAATTTGAAAACAAGCTTGAGATGGAAACACTTGTGAGTTCGACCGAGCAATCCTATAACACACTTCATATCCAGTTGGATAACCAAGTTGAGTTTATTAGAACAATGAAGTTCAGGATCTCCCATGTTGGTAGGGTGTGGAATACTTATAGCAAGTTGTATGGAGCCATCAAAATCTCCCGAGTACTTGTCTACTACTAATGTGTAGGTAATATTCTCCCCACACATAATTCAAACTCAATCATTGTTGCTAATGGCCATACATTTCCTTATGACTGATCAAAAAAAATAAGGAGAGAAAAACAAAAAAAATCCAATAGCTACGTCATTCTATTGTTCATCGATAGACGAAACTATATTTTTGTCATCTCGTGGCAGATTCAAGAAAAAACTCATCCTTTTTTCCTTTTCCAGTTGTGAGTTCCTCGCGAAGTTCGAGATAAAAGAAAGGAAAAGAAAATATTTTTCCTGGGGCCACCTCGCTTTGAGACATTATGGCACTCTTTGGGCGACCCCGATAACAAGAAAGGAGTACATACAAACTTGAGATCCTTTAGAAACTTGTCCTAAAATATCCCTTAGTCTTAGGGAAAAAAATCAGAAAAAGGAAGTCTCAACTCTCAGTTTCAAAATTGTTTTAGTTTTCTAAAATATTTGACCCTCTAAAAATAGGTGGTAGAAGGTTGAAAAAGAGGGTGGGGTTCGAATCCCACTCCCATCGGGATTATCAGGTGCAATTTCTTTTTTTCAAGAAAGTTTGAGCCTATAAAAATAGGCAATATTATCAATTAGTTTCAAAGTCGATTTATAAAAAAAATAATGAGAAACTTTTTTGTCCACCATGAAAAAGATAAAAGGCCCTAGTTATAAAGAGGAAATACTATGTGAGATACTGAGTAGGCTCCCATTGAAACCGTTATGCGTTTCAAATGCGTATGCAAACCTTGGTGATCCTTAACTGAAAAGGACCCGTGGTTGATTAATTTACACCATCCCCGAAATTTGGAAAAAAAAAATCTACGTCTTTATGTTTTGATTAGTAGAACTATATCAAATAGCTCATATTTGTTGGTTTATCAACATATACAAGAACCCATTAATGATACGATTTGTTTAGTAGAAAAAAAAGATACCGATGTTGACGATGAAGTTAAAGAGATCATGCTGCTTGTATATACAAGTCATCACCGAAGAAGAAACAACTTGGATCAAATCAACTTACTTATAACACAAGTAGAGCAATGTTGTGAATTATCTAAAGTATATGTATATCGCACTTATGAATTTTGATTTGATCCTTCAACCAAGGAATACAAAGTTATTTGTATGTTGAGCATATTTGGATGTGATCTCCAGAAATTTGAAGGGTGCGAGAAGTACACATTATATAGAGATGAAAACGACGAAGGGTTCTGATGGAATTACAAAATGAGAGAGGTCTTGACTCTAGCTAGGCGACGACACTGCTTGGAGAAGGGTACTGGGGGATTACAAAAATTTACCAAATTTGTTGTCCAAGTGGAAAATATATATATATATATATATATTGAGCAACTATTTTAATTCAAAGTTTTATTTGTTTGTTATTGGTTGGTTACAACTAGCCTATTTATAGGCAATTACAATAGAAGAGTAAATACTTGACATTAACATATACCACGTTATGTCATTAATTAATATAAAAACGTTATGTGTGAGTTTTGTAATTTTGTAGAAGATATCCTATACAATAACTCTAGATAATTTATGCACAAACCTCTAAATTTAATTGCAATTTTCTATGTTTTTTACATATACAATAACAAAAAACTTCTAAAGAAAAAAAAAATCAGTTCAAAAAGAAACAAGAAAAAAAACCAATTTTCCTCAAAAACTACCTACTAACTCTGTAGATTCAAGGACTCACGGAAATAGTTCATATCGTATAAATATAAATATAAAAACATCAATCAATGGAATAAGAGAAACACCTTCAGAATATTGGAGAAAATCATTTCACTTCAAAAATCCGATACAATAAGAGACTCAGACCTGTATTCACAAACCTTTGAAGAAATTATAAGTTGCCTACAATTTTTTTGACGACTACTTTTTGAGTACAATAATTTGTACTTGGGATACTGTAACTGGTAATTACTAGCATTGTTTCCGTTTTCTTGTCAATTGTCACTTTTGGTGGTGGCCACTTTTCTTTTTTAATACAACTTGCCTTTTTTTACTTTAAAAAAAAAGATATATTTCAAAATAAAACTCTCTTATTATTTGTTTGTGGTCCACATCATTTAACTATTTTTTTATATTTACCGATTGCACTTATATTCTGGGGCAAGATGGATAGGTTGTAATTATGATACTCAGATTGAAGTGCCGACAAGTGTAACTATTTTCTTAAGAGGATTTAAACTGGTAAAAGTAAACTTTGTTTTCTCTATCTTTTTCAAATTGATTATTCATATTGTTGTTTTTTTCATATATTATAATCATATGCGGGTTTTTAAGAAATTTGAACTTCATTTTGTTTCATTTTAGGGTTAACATATTTCATTGGGGAAACAAATTAAACAAAAAATGTAGACCTTTCAGTAGTTCATAATAACCTTAGGAGAGGAACAAGAAAATAAAATCATGTCAAAGTCGATATTTTAAATCTCTTATTTAGAAACAATAATTTTATGTATTACTATCTAGAAACGTCTTTATAGTCCAAGTTTCGTATTTTCCGTGGGGTAACAGTTTTAACCAGCTTTTAGTTTCATTCTAAAATAAGAACTGGAGATACTGAGTATTCTGCATTCATTCCAAGTATTTGAGATCGTTCCTTATAGATTATTCTTAACATAATTTCAGAATGATTGTTAATTCAATCCTTAAGTTGGATTTCTTTTCGTTTCTTTAGATATAATATTTATTCACTTCTCTTTCTTGAAACACAAACTCTGATATTTTATCCTCTACAGAGAGATTGATAATCTCTGATATGTTGTTGTTTCAAAAACGTTCATTCGATTCTTCTATGAAAATGTATGTTTTACTCCTCTCAAGTTTTTTTTTTTTTGTTGTTGTTGTACTTTGCATTCCGATACCGGATTTAAAGGGACTCCTATGAATAAATTAGATAGTACACGCGGGTAAAGTTACCCAAACCAGAAAGGGAAGGCCAAGTTTTTGTTTTTATAGATGCCGCTGGTTCCATATTGAAAACTGGCTTTGATGTTGTTATTGTGGATCAGAATGTCCACGAGAGACGTTTTCACGGATGTTCTGTTAACGTGTATGCTAATTCAAAAAAAATGGAAGCCTTTGCTATCCGTACATTTTTAGAGAACGTAGATATAAAAAAGTTTTCGGATTTTGAAATATGCGATAACAACAGTGAGGTTATGAGTTTGATTAATGGCAGGTTGAAAATCAAAGCTGATGAGAAGAGCCGAAACATTAAGAAGAACAAAAGCGTCATTGACGAGGTCTTAGATTTACTGGTTGTAGATATTTTTGAGTTGGCAACCAGGCACTGTGATTCTAGTCCTGATTATTTGATAGCGTTTAGAGATATTGCGCATGAACAAAACTATATCTCGGACAGATTTTCCATGGGGCAAGAGTTGGAAGTAGGCGAGAGTGTCAGTTCTGAAACTTGTGATGATTAATTGGACGGTTAATTTTTTAGTGCCAAGTATAAAATCATAATTTTCACCTTCGAATATTAGAACATGGTCTTGAAATATTGGAACATGTTTTTTTTTTTAATCAAAAAGAACATGGTCTTGAGAATAATTGAAAAGGTTTGTGTTAGTACTTGAAGTCATATTTGGCTATGATAAAAAAATTGTTGGCATAATGAAAAATATTTAATATATTAAGCAATTATTTTAACTTCAAGTTTATTTATTTTTTGTTGCTTGTTTAAAACCATGGTTTTTTAAATCGTGCGATTCACGATTTGAATCGCACGATTCGATTCATTTTTTTCCTATTCGATTTAAATCGCACAGTTGAATCGTTTTCGCACTGAATCGCGTAGTCAAGCTTCTTTGACTGCGATTCTTGACTTGACTCTGAAGAAATGCGGATTTTCAAAAATGAAAAGTTAGTGAGTTTCGAACTCACGACCTCGTGAGTCATATGACTTCCTTCTAACCAATGTTCCACTTTGATATTTGCTAATGTTTAACGAAATTTATTAGTATATATCAATATTAGAGACCAAAACTTGGAAGAAACCTATGATGTTTGATAAATACTCCATATAGTTCACAAAAATACATACGATTCATAATCGACCGTGAATCTTTGATTTACGCTTTAACATACGATTCGATTCTCAAAATTGAAAAACGATTCGCTCCACGATTTACGATTTCACAACCTTGGTTAAAACTCTTACAACCAACCTATTTATAGGCGATTACATTAGAAGTATAAGTACTTGACATTAACATTTAGTATGTCATTTCACGATATAAAAACGTTATGCATGAGTCTTGTATTTATTGTAGAAGATAATTCTAGACTATATATATATAAGTATAGGTAACTTATATATGAACCTCTAAATTTAATTTCAAATTTTTGTGTTTCTAATATAAACAACAACAAAAAGCTTCGATAGGAAAAAAAAACAACAAAAAAAATCCTATAAATTTAACTGTAACGTAGCAACTCAAAAAACATATAGTCATTTTCAAAAGAAATCCTTTTTTTTTTTTTTGCAAAAAAATCAATTTTCCTTAATAACTACCTACTAAAATCAGTAGATTCAGAGACTCATATAAATAATAAAATCATACAAAAAAAAATAGCAATCAATCCATGGATTAATGAAACACCTTCTTAGTAATTAGTAATCGGAAAAAAAAATCAATTCACTTTAAAACTAGATACAATTTAGAAACCTTGAAAAAGTTAACCACTAACTCGAAGCTTCTACGACTCCAAATAAACTAGTAAAAGCAAATGATAATAATTTATTCTATGAATATTAAAAATGATAATGATGTGGCGTTCGAAAAAAAAACAAATCTTTAATTCAATTTCCTTTTACATACTTATACATATACAGAAAAATAAACTAAAACACATGTCTAATATTTTCTCCTTTTCATAGAGAGTGATCTATGATATCATATTTACACAAAAAATTTGATTGTCATTTCTATATATTTTGTGTTTGTACTTTCGCTCAGAGACACGTAATTTTAAGTAAAGGGACTGGTTAGGGCATGAAAGGCAAACAATCCAATTTAGCTTTAGAGAATGACATATTTGGCGCCCATGCCCATAGAAATAATGGACAGTCTACTGGCTTGGATAGAAAAATATTTGCATATATACGTGCTAAATAAATTATTTTATCTTTTGTATATATCCGGTACTGTTTTTTGTCCATTTCAATTTTCGAGTAATTTCACCATTTCAATATATGAATGACTTCACCAGTTCAAAAAATATACAAACAAAAAGAATTTAGCCCATCATATATAAATTCTAATTTTTCCATTGATTTTTTAAAAAAGGAAACTAAGCCACCTTAAACTAGCTCTCATGGGCGTTCATCTTAGAATTAGGGAAAGAAAACCTCGTGCCAAAACAGACGTTATACAGTTTCGTTAGTACCGGCCACTAACAGTGGTCAACAACGGTAATAGTCTATAACGGGCAGTTATAAAATTTTTTTGTGTGTTCCTTAGAAATACTAATGGTACCCCTGTTAGCTAATTATTCTAGTTAAAATTTAGTTAACATAGAAATTATAAAATTATTTTAAAGATTTGACACCTATACCCCTTCTTGAAAATAATTTGGGCGCCAATTATTATTAAATCAACTGACTTTGAGAATTATAAGATTCCAATTGCGTTTTCAATCGCCTATTTGGTAACAATTCTCTCAATTGCCAAATAGCCTGAGAAAGTGTTATAGCATGAAATACTATGTTAAGAGAAATATTGACATTACCCACGTGATATTTTCTTAAAAAAGAAAAAGAAGATTTGTACTTATGTATTATTAATAGTTTCATAAGGGTTTACATACACTAGATCAAGTGTTGCAAACCCCTTTGGTTACTTCAATTAATATAGAGTGGATTTAAAAGTATTATCTTTCCTCTTAAAGGCCTTGACAAAATAAGCTCTCACATTAAACGGTGATGAAACCCTTGATTTCTATTGGTCGATATAGGCCTTTTCTAATGCAGAAGCTATGGTGAGGATACTTGCCATAACTCTATTGGTTGTAATAATTCAAATTTGGTTACACTTTGGTTACATCAAATAATTAACCGTTAGTTAGTAACGGTGTAGACAAAAAAGTAGGTGGACAATACTTATGTCAAAATTTGAACTTAAATAATTTTGTAACATCACGTTTACACCAAGACTTAACTTTGCATTACTAACACCATCAAAGGTGGACGATACTTGCATCAATATCGTTAAAAAATAAAAATAAAATAAAAAACGTTAAACTCTTAATTAAGCAAACCGTGTTAGAAAGTAATTAAGGAAATCCATTAAAAAAATGTGAAACTCTTAATTAAGGAAATCGTTTTTACAAAGTAATTAAGGAAATCCATTTAATTAAGGAAACTGTATTGTAAACAAAGTTAGGAAACTGTGTTATGGTGTTCGTATGGAAATCGTCTTAGAAAGAAAATCGTGTGATTCAGATTTTGTTTATATGTTTTCTTTACTGTATTCTTATTCCAACGATCAAATATTTTCCTTTCTTTCGTTGTGAACTAATTAACTCTTTTTTGTTTTTGTTTTGTTTCAGAGATTAATTATGTTTCTTGATTGATTTTATAAGGTATTGTTGTTTAACTAATTCTCTTTTCAATAAGTTAACCCGTAAAGTAGATGAAGGAATACTTACCTGCTTATCACTACTTCTGAATGAATACTTGGCTGAGATTGTTTTTTGGTTTGTTTTTATATTACCAATGGGTTGAGGCATCAAACTTTTCCATGTAATTTATAACGATAAATTCTCCATTGAATTTCTTAAATTTTTTTTTCTTCTCAATGATCTTACCGCATCCACAAGTGTTTGACTATATATGTAGGTTAGGTTTGTTATAACCCTAATTTCTTTGTTTTGGGTTTGTTTCAGAGTAAGCGTTTGGCCATCAAGACCCCCTTTGACCTAAGCACGTGGAGGTGGACATTTCCGGAAACAGTAAACACGTCTAAGTTTGTGTTGAGACTAAAAATATGGGAATAACACTGTCAATGAACCAGACATAATTCTTTAATCCAATTCCTTAATATTTTGTTGTTATTGAAAAGGGTATTTTTATTCTTATTTGAGAAACATGAATATGTTTTTGATGCATGGATGAAGAGGTTTTGAATGAAGAAATGAGTAGCACTGAAAGTGTAAAACACAAAAGAAGGTGCATGCTTTGATGTGCTGTTAAAAAGTTACAAGTATCTACTGCAGACTTTTCTGTATATTTTCAATTAAACTGTCTCATAATGTTTGCAGAATTGTTGTGTTTTATCAGGCACTTCGTGTGGTTCGAGCAGTGGATCAGCTATATTAGAAGCTACAAACTTGGTAATGGTATCTTTAGGGTGGGAACACATGGCTCAATCATTTCTGGTCGGGTCATACTCAGTCGTGTGGATCAAGCCTACCGTTGGATCCCAAGTTGAGCTGGAGTCATACAAAATAATATAACAGAATTGAAGAATAACTTATAGGTAAACCTGAACCACCGTTTAGTTCTGAAGACTTCATGAAATTTATATTTATTATTATTTTTACGTTCTTCCGCTGATATAATTTTTTAGATCGGTCGGTAATTCTGATAGCAGTGTTCATATTTATGATTTGGATTTTTTATGTTGTGATGCGATATGCTTTACTCGCATTTCTGGACAGGACTCGAGACTCACATTTTCTAAATACAAGGAATAAGGTTACAAAGTAATTTTTGGAAGCGATGGTGGTTAAACATGAATAGATAAATAGAAAATAAACTTCATCCGCGAAACTTGAGGTGTAGTAGTACTGATTTATTCTTTATATTTTGTTTATTTTGTGCTTCAAATTCACATGAAGTTTTACAGTATCCATTGGTGAAAACTCGCTCATTTTTCATTGGGCATATTTAACAATAAATTATCAAGGTATAGGAAAACACAAAGTTGTTGCCGTTTAAACCCAAAACATCCAAATTCTCATTTTTCACCGGGCATATCCATTGACAAATGTATACATGGATTATAATCCCGGCTCTTTTGATGTTCCGCTGGAAGGATGATCCTCGGTTAGATCACTACCACTCCAAAATAGGAAGCAAGTTTGTTAGTTGATAATGAACAAATACAAATCTAGGTCTGATCTGCAGTGGTGGGTGGTGGTAGTGAGTGGATCAGGTGCAACAAGATGAAAAAATGCAATTTTACATGATATCACTAATCAGGTTAGTTCGTTGTGTACTTTTCTTCTCCTCTCATTTTCGTTAGTTGAACGGTATTTATGTTAAGCGCTCCTGATACAGTTTCATATTGGATGGATAATGGTTACAGAACAACAAATACTGCTATCTGGAATCAAATTTCTCTTATTAGTAAACTTATATGAGCATATTGCAGCTAAAAGATTAAATTTAAATGTGTATAAAGGAACTCATGAATGACAACCACAATATAAACCAGAAATGCATCATTGTTAAAGATAAACAATGATGCTTCCAACTTTTTCCTAGCTCAATTTCCTTACCACTTTTTCAGCACACAACCAACACGCTTTTGTGGTCTTTCTCCCACACAAGAAATTTGAAAATTTATCTTGCCTTTGCCACAAAGATACTAGAAGTAGCAATTATGTAAGTAGATTTTTGCAGATATTGAAATTTGGTATCCTCAGAAGTGCATGCTTTTGATGTACTTTTTTTTCTTCTCCTTATCCTGAAGCAAAATAAGCCGTAACAGATTACTATTTTCTTCTCCTCAGAAGTGCATGATTTGGTTATTTTGCATAACAATCTGTCTATTTTGTTATGAAATAAAGCCGTAACAGATTAATGTTTCAATTTTGGTGGAGTGTGTTTGCAAATGTGGATCTCCAAGGGTGAGTACAGTGAATTTGTTCCATCCATCTCATTAAAACCACTTTACCAAAAATAAAAATAAAATCTCATTAAAACTAATAGGGAAGCATTTCAGGAAAAGTGAAATTTATGGCGATCGTTTGCAGTTATTGAAATCGAACTATTTATCTTTTTGTGCATAAAGATAAGACTATTGCACGGTTATTTTTTTAACATTAAATTGCCCAGTTTTAATTTTTGTAGTTGAACCACTAAGCAAGCAAGCCAGCTTTGAACTTGAAATTTGTACCAAGCACAACAATACATCTTTATACTATAATTTTATATTTTTAAACTTAGTAGAGTAGCCATGGCCGATATTTGATCGGGATCAAGTTGTCCCTTCTGTTTTTTTAACTCCAGGTTACCGAAGGTTTCCTTCCTGCAAAATAAATACATAAGCAAGTATTGGGATGGGGCGAGGCAAAGCCGAGCCACACCAAATCCTAAGCAACGGGGCAAGTCGAGCTATACCTAATCAAAAATGAAACATGTCGGGATGGGGTGAAACCCCGCGCCATCAAATCAAAAATGCACTACAGGGAGGCGAAGTGAAGCCACATCATACCAAATAAAAAATACGGTTAAAAGAAAAAGATGCCTAATGCATAGAACGGGCATAATAAAAAATCCTATGCGACGGGGCGAGGCGAAGCCGAGACACACCAAATAAAAAATCCTAAGCATTTATCGGGACAGGGAGAGGCAAAGCCGAGCTACATCAAATTAAAAATCCTAAGCATGCATCGAGACGGGGAGAGGCAAAACCGAGCCACGTCAAATCAAAAACACAAAGAGAAGGGGTGAGGAGAAGCCGAGTCATACCAAATCAAAATTGTATCACGACGGGACGGGCGAAGCCCCGCGACACCAAATAAAAAATACACGACGGGGGGAGGCGAAGCCACATCATTCCAAATCAAAAATATGGTTAAAATAAAACGATGTACGATGTGTAGCATAGGAATAATAAAAAATCCTAAGTGACAGGGCGAGACGAAGCTAAACCACACCAAATAAAATATCCTAAACACATATCGGGACGAGGCGAGGCAAAACGATTTTCGGATCCACCCAGTGCGAAGCATGGGCACAACATCTAGTAATTGATAATCTTGATAATGATTTTGGTGGACAAAATGAGTTTATTGTTTTGGTTTTATGGTCTTGATGGGAATGGAACTTAGGACCTTTGGGTCTCTAAAAGCACTTACTCATTTTCTTATGAGTAAACGAAAGAGAACCTTTAGTCCCGCATTGGGTATGACTAAAAAGGAGTTCCACTATATAGCTATTCCTTTATGGATAGTTAGTAAAACAATGTGGGTGGAATGGGTGGGCTTAGTGCCCGGGCTCGTGTCTGCACAGTGGACAAGAGCAACCAAGACTTATCATTTTGAGAAAATTCTTTTAAATTATTTCCATAAAAATAAATTTTGTCTTAAATGTGGGGGGAGCATGACCCGGTGGGAATTATTTGTTTCCAAATTTCCTCGGTGTCGACATTATGTGCATGACCGTTTTATTGCTGTTATGGAAAAATCTTGAATTTATTTTGGATTTAATTCTGATTTATTCTCTCTTTAATTCGCACTTAATACACAATCAATTCGACCTCTCTCTTCTCCCCTATATAAACCACTCGAATTCTTCATTTCAAATTGTGTCCAGAAGAGCTACTATCCTTTTCTTTTCGTCTCTCTCCCTCTGTGTGGTTTTTACATTCTTTGTGCCATTGTTGTTGAGTTCGTAAGAGTGGGCAAGTACTGTAGTGCTAACAGTGCTTGAAACGGGCAGTTTTATCCTGGATACGACTTGACCACATGGTATAGGCATCACTCATTCTTGAGGCGTACCGGTCAACTATCGTGTTAAGGACAGCGTGTTGAACACGTGACTCTGTCCTCTGTTTGATGTCCATTTGAGTGTTTATTTCCTTTTCAGAAATTTATTTCTAACATCTTCACATCTTCTTTTAGTGTTTTATTGTTACAGTTGCAACAAATTTTCAATTTGAAATTATCAAATCTACAATATATAAGACTCGTGAAGGATTGAGAAAAAACCATTTGTTTTTGTAAGATAGATACAAATGCTACAAACCCTGATTTCGCTGTTGATTCCTCTTTTCCTTTGTATGATCTCAAAATAGCTTGAAACTCAAAGATTTATAAGAAAATGATTTATAATTTGAGGGGCCATAGAAAAATTAATTAAGTCAAAAATTAAACACATCATCATTTGACAGAGTCAACCCGGGTCAATGTCGGTGTTTAGACCAAACACAAATGATGGACAAATGTTAAATAAATGCCAAAAACCAAATAACCTAATCTAAAAATGAATAATCATCTATTTTGGGTTGGAGGGAGTAATAAAATTGTGCAGAACTTTATAAAGTGCAATATTAGAGTTTTCATTCATATCTTTTAATATAGGTTTAATTGCTCACCTAGCATCACCAGTAACTTGGTTGCAATTCCATCAATCTGACCAAATGACCCGGCATCACCATTAACGTACAAACATATCATCTCAACTGAAGTTGCGCAGTTATTCTTTTTATACGGACAATGTCGATGTTCTTGTAGTTGCAGAATAACCTACAACTACACCCTCAGTAGAATTAGTAAAAACTCAAGAAGTTCTTGATGATGAATAACAATTTTCTTATTAATGTTCTCAATTGATTACAAAGAAGTATCTAAATGGAACTAGAATAGTTACAACTTTCTCTATTCTCTTTCCTAAGATATTTTCTAACACTTACTAAAAGAACCTCTCGAATTTTACCTTTGAACTCCTATTTATAGTAAAACTTATACAGCTGTATATGTGTTGCGAAGTATCGTAACTCATACTCGCACAATTATTCCATCCTCGTAAAACTTCATATTTCTCCGCGCTACTTCTATCATCGTATCATTTTATAACTCTTTTCTCCTTTATTTACTACGATACTCGTGAACTATTATCTTGCGATATTCAGTACCTACATCTTGCCTCTTCTCATGTCAATTCTACGAAGAAGAAATGTCATGAGAATCCCTATTCTCGTAAATTTAGTGTAGTTATTATCACCCATCAAGTTCGCAACACGTCTTTTTACTTTTCCCTTATCTTTTTGACACGTTTCTTCGTAACCGTTCTTTTCAACCGTTCACGCTTACTCGTATTAATGAGTTTTTATCTTCATCAAACTCTCTTATAAATATTATCCTTTGTTTTTGCTTTTTATTCTCTTATTCATCTTCTTCACCACTTCTGCCTCTGCAATCTCTTTTATATTTTTTCCTTTATATTTTCCCTCTTATATTCAATGGCACCAAAGAAGAAAACTATTGAACAAATTAATGCGGAACTTGCTGATAGAGACCTTATTCTCTTTGAGATTGAAGGTTATGATAATAAATCTTCTCTCTGTGTGAAGCTCTTTACCAACTATGTTTGGGATGATCAGAAAATTTTAATCTCACGAGGTCAAATCCTCGCAGGTCTTCCTCTTCCTCTTTATGATGTTAATTTTCCTCTATTCTATGAAATTATTTCCCACCCTAATTTTTCTTGTGCCATTTACCAATTGACTGGTGATTGTATTCGCCTCTTAGTTGAATTCGCAAATCGTGCCGCTTTTGGGAAATCTTTGTATTCAGTTGATCTTAGGAAACCTGGATTTGAAAATATAGAAATTGTTGCTGCGAATTATACGCTTTAGGTTTCTTCAAAAATTACACACTAATTCCTGCGAGGAAAGAAGATAATCGTTAGGGTGTTCGTCTTCATCGTAAAGCTAATATCGCAGCAGATGATCTTCTCATGCACGATATTGATTATGCTTCAGGAAATAATAAGACACCTCGTCGTTCTAATGATGAAGATTGGTATAAGTACCCTTTAATATTATCGGGTTCTTATATTTCGGGATATTAGAACTTCTGCGAACCTTCAGTAATCGCTATTATCAACCTTGGGTTTTTAGAAATGTATGTACTTCCATCTCCTTATCTTTTTGTTACCCTTTAATTTCAAATGAGGTAAGAAACACTCTTGTATTTTTCTAAACAATATATTGTTGCCTCTGTTTCTTACCCTTATTTGAATTTGCAGGTTCCACTTCTTCCTGAGATTGTCTTGAGTGAAAATAAGAGTTCTACTTCTTCTAAAAGGCTTACTGCAAGACAACAAACTCTTCGTTCTGCGAAGGTTACCCAAGCTTCTGGTAGTCAAGATGATGCTCTTCGCAAAGGAAAAGGAAAACTTCAAGATGTTGTTTACGAGAGGAGGAAAAAGAAGAAACTCTTAACCAAGTCTCATTCCAATGTAATTTCTTCTAATGAGAATATTGAGGAAGATCTTGGTGATGAAGATGATAAATTTCCTGAGAAGGACTTTAGTTCTAATTCTGATACCCTTTCTGACGAAGGAGATGATGATAATATTGTTGATGAAGGTGGAAATGAAGATTATAGTATCCCATAAACTTTTTCCTCAGCAATGGTTAGCATCTCTGAGGCTTTCCTCCATTCTTCTCGTGGATTAGGAAATTATCCTACAGCGAATGCTCGCAAACTTATTGCGAAGGCTTGTAAAGTTCCTACTGTAATTGATAATAACTCCCTCAAAGGAATTTCAAGATTCGTCTCTCCTGCTTCATTATATGCTTTAGGTAGCATGGTAAGTTTCTTCTCTATTCCTTGTTTATTTCCCTTATTTTGTTGATTTCTAACCCTTTTTTCTTGTTTAGGTTGGAAGAGTTAGTTGTCAATTGCTTCGATTGGGAAAGACGTCATTCTATTGCTGAGAAGAAAACTTTGAATCGTTGTAAGAAGTTAGAGGTTGAAAATTCAAATCTCCGTCAGAAATTAGAGGATTTAAGTATTGATAACGCAGAATTAATATCCCGTCACGAAGATAATTCACAATCTGCGAGCATCGCAATTGATAATTCTTCTCTTCTTGAGGAGAATAATCAATTAAAGCTTGAAAATTCTTCTCTTCATAATGATAAGAAGCAACTAGAAGGTAAATTATTTGCGATGGTAATTATTTTGGTTACTTTTCCTTCGTAATTTGCTAACCAATTCCTTAATTTCTCTCCTTGCTGCAGAAAATTATGCGAAGATGAATAACGATCTGGAAACTATCCTTGCTAATCGTAATAAGAAAAATTTCGACTTGAGATCTAAAACTTCTAATTTCAAGCATAACCATAGTTTATATGTCAAGCGTTTTCGAGCTAAGATGACTCGCAAGATTTGCGAAGATAATGAAATTCCCCTCAAGAAGTACCATACGCTCCTTTCTGAAGAAATTCCTGAAGATACTCCATATCTGGAAATCTCTGAAAGTGAAGTTGAAGATGATAGTGAAGTGGAAGAAGAAGATCATTTTGATGGAAATAGATTGCCTGACAAATAACTTCAATCTTTTTTGTATATCTGTTCTGTAACTTCACTCTTTTTTGTATGTATGTTTTGTTTCTTTTCAATACAACACTTTCTTCTTGATTGCACTTTTAATCAATCCAACAATTTCTTTTTCAAAGCTTAATTTTGAATTAATCTTTCTTTGATGTTTGTTTCCCTTATTCGCATAACTTGATCATGTGGAGAGAAATAATATATCTTAAAGACTTAGCTTAGTATTCCCTTTCCCCTTATTATTGCTCTTCAAATGATCAACTATCGCTGGAAGTATTAGAATATCCTTCTCAATTTATCTTACGAAGGTTCGTCTTATTGTGATTATGAATAAAAAGTCCTTCCTTTGAAGTATAAGAAGTATAAGCCTTTTGCCTTTTGTGGAATGTTGCGAAGCAAATAATAAATCTCCCCTTGAAGTATAGGAAGTATGAAGTATATAAAATATGAAATACCCTTAAGAAGTATAAGAAGTATAAAATATCTTTTGAAGAAGTATTAGCAGTATTCAATTCATGAAGAATTTCCCAATATATGAAGAAGTATAAGAATTGTATGAAGAAGTATAATAAGTACTTAACCTTCGAAAAATTAAATATCCGTTGAAGAAGTATAATAAATATGATATACTCTAGAAGAAGTATAAATAGTATTGAATTTGTAGAAAAATATTCAATATATGGAGAAGTATAAGAAGTATTTAATTCTCGTAACATTTTACGAGTATGAACTTATCTGTATTTGATTACTATCAAAATCGCATCTTTTGTTAAGTCTTCGTGAAAATTCTTCAATGATGTTATCTTCTTTGATATGACTTCTTGTAAAAATTCTTCAATGATATTGACAGAGCTGTCTTCTCTTCAAAACTTCTTAATGTATATTCTTGTAAAATTTCTTCAATGATATTGATGAAGTTGTCTTCTTTTCAGATCTTCATAATGTATATTCTTGTATAATTTCTTCAATGATGTTGATGCAATGAATTTCATTAATTTCTGTGGTCTTATCATGCCTTCCTAAGTAAAGGTCTTAGTTTGCCACTTCTTTTGTAGTAAATTTTTGTATTTGCGATAATATGACAAGTCTGAACATTCTTGCGAACATACAACCTCGTGACATTATCGTCTTGCGATGAAATCGCAGGACGTTCTTACACTTTCATGCAAAAACCCATTGATCTCATCTTAACTTCTTTGTATAGTATTTTAGCCTCTTCAGGAAGTGTTGCGACAATATGACAGGCCTAAATATTCTTGCGAATATAAAGCCCCATGACATTGCCGTCTTGCGATGAAATCGCAGGACGTCTCTACACTTTCATGTGGTGACCCATTGATCTCATCTTAACTTCTTTATTATGTTCTGCAAGTTCTTTATTCTTTTCTTTCTTTCTTTCTTTTTTTTTTTTTTTTTCTAGAAGGCTCGCAGAACTTCATTTGTTGCGCAAATATGACAAGCCTTTATGTTTTCGCAAACAAGAATCCTCGTGACATTTGCGTCTTATAGCACGTATCAGCTCCCTAATAGAGGGTGCTGCCCTTTATCTTCCCCCTTATTTCCCCTTCAAGGAAGCGTACATCGACCATACAAGGTTAGCTCTTCCCATCCGGTTCTGCCAACAACCAGATTTTGATCGCAACCTCTTATCCTTTTTGCCTATAGGGCTTATAGTTACGAGGTTGCACCCTATGGGGTATCTTTGGGCCAAGTGCATCATTTGCCAAGACTTGTCAAAAATGGCAGATGTGTTTCAACCTCACCCGGCACTCTTGACTCAACCATGTACCTCGGCGCCTTGATCGTTTTCTGCACTTCTTGGGAAAGACAGTATGTCTTAGTCGCCCAACCTAAATCCTCTTACACCGCATTTTATATTGCGTAATTTCGCTAGATTAGGTGAGAATCCAAGGTGTCTAACCCGGATAGGTACCCCATTATTGGGTTGTACCCCTAAATTTTTACCATGTACTAAGGGCCCTTGGTGGTGTTCCGGTTACCCTTAGCCACGTTATAGATACCCCCTTAAATGACGTACTTTAGGACTTTGCCTCTTACGAAATATAGCTTCGCGAACTAGGGTGTACGCCACAAAGGTTTGCCTGTATAAAATTTTATGCGGCTCTCTTTCTTTTTTGGAGGCTGATCACAGATTGCGGTCTTTTATTCGCAAATTAATGAAAGTTTAATCGCAATATAAATTTTGAAACTCGTAACTTTTCCCAATTTCCTGCGAGCAAACAATATTCGTAAAAAATTTCATGAGTTTTATGGATAATACCTTTTCAAATATAGTTTGTTCCAAGGTTTACCAAGCCTCAAACCCATGTCTCTCCCTTATGGATCCATCAGCCGATAAGCTCCGCTTCCTACAACTTCTTTAATAACATATGGTCCATCCCATTTTGGTGCTGATTTTCCCCCATTTTCTTTTTGATATGGAGGTGTTTCTCGCATGACCAAATCACCTGGTTTAAACTCACGTTCAATGACTCTCTTGTTGTATTCTCGAGCTAATCGTTCCTGATAAATCTTCATATGGTGCAACACTTTTTCTCTTTTTTCTTCCAAATCATCCAATTCACTTAATATTACTCCCGCACTTAAATTTCTTTCCCAAGCTTCTTTCTTTGTTGTCGGAATTACAACCTCTTGGTATATCGCTTCTACTCCATATGTTAGACAATAAGGAGACATTCCAGTTGCTTCTCTTCTAGTTGTATTGTATTCCCAAACTGCGCTAGGAACTTGCTCGCACCACCCTTTGTGATGTCCTTCTAATTTCTTTTTGATTGTATCTGCGATTTTTTTATTTGTTGCTTCTGCTTGTCCATTAGCTTGTGGATATAACGGGGTTGACTTCCCACATTTTATTCTAAAAGCACTGAGTAACATCTCTATATTCTGCCCCTCAAATTGTTTTCCATTATCGGATACTAGTTGTCTTTGGAACCCCGTACCTGCAAATGAGGTTCTCAAATATGAATGTAAAAACATCTTTATCACGAATATCTTCAGATTGCTTTTACTTCATGAGCTTCGTGAAATAATCTGTTGCAACTATCAAGTATCGCCTTTGTCCAGATCCGGTATAAATGGCCCAACAATATCCAACCCCCATTTACCAAAAGGCCCAGCTGACTTGTTGAAGAAGTTAATGTGGCCCCTGGTGCATGAATTCTTTTACCATGTCGTTAACATTCCTTGCATCTTAAACGAACAATTTTGCGTCTGTATGCATATAAGGCGATAATATCCTTGTATCTTTGCTCTATATGCTAGAGATCTTCCCCTACTATGATTGCCAGACTTCTCCTCCATGTAACATCTTCAATATCTTTTCTCCTTCTTCGCGAGTTAAGCACCTGAGAGGTGGTCCATTGAAAGATTTTCTATATAAAATTCCTTCTCGCAACTCATAGTTTGTTGCACGACTCTTTAATTTATGTGCTTATAGTCTGTTCCTGGATATTTCTCCTGTTGCGAGGTATGCATGAATTTCTTTTTTCCAATCTGCGATGTTGTTTGATAACTCTCTTTCTACTTCCATCGCAACAGCTTCCTCAATTTCTTTCTCTTTGTCCACTGATGGGTGTTGAATTGTCTGTATTTGGATATTTCTTGTATTTGGATTTGTCATCATGGTTGGAATAAATGCAAAATCATCTGCGAGACGGTTATATTTTCTAGATATATGTATCCATTTTAATTTTGGTATCTTCGCAGATAATTCCTCAACGAGTTTCTTGTATTTCTTCAAAGAAGATTCATTTGTGGTATATTCCCCTTTAATTTGACAAATCACTAACTGCGAATCACTTGTTATCCTTATACTTTCAAGCTTCTTTTCTATTGCGATCTTTAATGCATGCACTCTGACTTCGTACTCTGTTTCATTGTTCGTGGATGCAAATTCTAGTCTGAATGAGAATGATGTTCTTTCTCCTTCGGTGAAATCAACACGACTCCAATTCCATTTCCCTCACTATTGGATGATCCATCCACTAGAATTTCCCATCTATCCGGTTTCGTTAACAAGTCTTTTGGATTTCCAAATTCTTCTTCAACATCCATCATTTCCTCTACTGCTTCATCTTCTTCCAAAGGAAATTCTGCCAAAAAAATCTGCGATGACTTGTGATTTTTGCGATGACAATACTTCGTATTTTATCTTGTAATGGTTTACTTGTGCATTCCATCTTTCTATTCTTCACGACCTTTTGTGTTCTTCATGATTGATTCAATTGGGACTTTGGTTACCACTTTTATCACATGTGCTTGAAAGTATATTCGTAACTTGAATGATGCATAAACCAGGGCTAAGATTAACTTCTCCATTTTAGAATAATTCTTCTCTGATGCATTAAAGGTTTTACTAATGTAGTAAATGGGCCTTTCTACTCCTGCGTCTACTCGCAATGCAATGCACTTAGATCATATGGAGTTGTTGCGAGGTATACCAATAATTCTTCGTTTTTCTCTGGTTTCTGTAGTATAGATGTATTTGCGAGGTATTCTTTGATTCCTTGAAAAGCTTTTTCACATTCATCAGTCCACTTGAATTTTGCACCCTTCTTAAGTATGTTGAAAAAATGCTTGCACTTATCTGACATTCGCGAAATAAATCTTCCAAGTGAAGCCAAGAGTCCATTTAGCTTTTGTACTTCTTTTACCGTTGCAGGTGTTGGCATGTCACGAACTGCTTGGACCTTTTCTGGATCAACTTGTATTCCCTCCTTCGATACTATGTATCCCAAGAACTTTCCAGATGAAACCCCAATTATACATTTCTCAGGATTTAATTTGATGTTGAACTTTCTCATTTGCTCAAATATTTCCTTCAAATCTTGCACATGGTCTTTAGCTTCCTTGATTTTTATCAACATATCATCTACATATACCTCCAAAGTTTTATGTATCCACTTCGCGAACACTTTTTCAACCATACGTTTATATGTAGCACCCGCATTCCACAAACCAAATGGCATCTTCACATAACAATACAAACCCCTTGGAGCAAAAAAGGCAGTATGTTCTTGATCTTCTTCTGCGAGTGATATTTGATTATACCCTTTATATCCATCAAGTGAAGTGACTCTATCATGACTGCAGTGATTCCACCATTTGTGGTATATCGGTAATGGAAAACTGTCTTTGGGACATGCCTTGTTTAGATCAGTGAAATCTATGCAAATTCTTATTCCTTTATTATTTTTGAACAATGACCATATTCGCAATCCATTTGGATATTTTGCTTCCCTTATGATCCCCGCATCCAACATCTTTTGTAACTCTTCTTCTATCTCGTACATGATAATTACGTGATATATTCCTTATTCTTTGTTTGAATGGTCTTACATTTTTATCTATGTTCAATCTATGACACGCCACTGATGGATCAATTCCTGGTATCTCATCTACACTTCCTGCGAAGATATCTTTATATTCTCGTAAAAGATCAATAGTTCTTTTTTCTTCTTCTTCATCCATCTTAGTTCCAATTCGCAAGAATAAAGACTCCTCTTTACTTCCAATATTTATTTCTTTAGTTGGTTCAGCTGCAACATAACTTGGATTTTGCTCCCCCATAGGTGTTGGTTCTTTGATTATTTTCTTTGGTTCCCCTTCTTTTTCGGAATCTCATTTGGTATACCTCTTCCTTCCTTTGCTCTTCTTGTATACACTCGGAATTCTTCTTCCTTTTTTGTTTCCTTCGCAAGTTTCCTCTGTTTGTTTCTTTCTTGCTCTTCCTCCGCATTGCATTACTTCAATTTGATAACAAAATTTTGCACTATCAAGATCCCCTTTTATTTCTTGTATTCCATTTGGTGTAGGAAATTTGATTTTTCGATGTAATGTTGAAGCAACGACTTTGATCGCATGAATCCACGGCCTTCCTATCAGCATGTTATATGGAGATTCCATATCTATCAAACACAAGGTTACATGTGTTTCGATTTCGCCTAGTAATATTCGCAGCGCGATTTCCCCTTTAGATTTTGTTGTAGATTTTCCTAATCCATGAATAAGACATTTTGAATTTGTGATTTCTTCATCTTTAATTCCCATCCCCTTAAGTGCATGATAGAATATGATATTAACAGAACTCCCTGTATCAACCAAAATTCGGTTTAATTTCCATTTTTCTACAGCTTTCTTATCTTCTAGCATGATCGGCATTGTGATCACCAATGGTGAAGTGTGGTTCAAGTCTTCATTTGGAATTTCGCTGCTTGAAAATGTGATTTTCTCGCTTTTTCCCATTCTTCTAAAGTTGTTATCTTTTCTTTCTCCATGATCTTTCTTCCTCTACAATCTCGCTTGTATATTTTTCCTTCATATTATTATGAAATTCATCAATCATTGTCTTTGTGATCATATTACATTCTTCTTTTTTGCAATCTCCATCTACTGAATTCATTTGATCTTCAAATTTTCCACAATTCCCTCAAATTTAGGCTACCACAATTCTCAAGTCCCTGTTTTAGCGCCAATTATGTAGTTGCAGAATAACCTACAACTACACCCTCAGTAGAATTAGTAAAAACTCAAGAAGTTCTTGATGATGAATAACAATTTTCTTATTAATGTTCTCAATTGATTACAAAGAAGTATCTAAATGGAACTAGAATAGTTACAACTTTCTCTATTCTCTTTCCTAAGATATTTTCTAACACTTACTAAAAGAACCTCTCGAATTTTACCTTTGAACTCCTATTTATAGTAAAACTTATACAGCTGTATATGAGTTGCGAAGTATCGTAACTCATACTCGCACAATTATTCCATCCTCGTAAAACTTCATATTTCTCCGCGCTACTTCTATCATCGTATCATTTTATAACTCTTTTCTCATTTATTTACTACGATACTCGTGAACTATTATCTTGCGATATTCAGTACCTACAGTTCTAAAAGTCATACTCCAGTGGTTATCCGCTGTTTCACCGCCTCGATATGCTGCATACTTCTGAGCAAGCCTCAAATATGCTGCCACGTTCGAGTCTAGAGTTTGATACTTGAACTCCAGTTGCCTTATCACTAGCTGAGCCTGAGAGTCACTGGTGAGTCGTGCCTCTGAGATGCCCAATGAGCTGCAATGCATGTATACAGCCCCGTACTGCTCTACTACGTTGTTGGTGCACTCACCCAACTCCAACCAAAATGCGTGGATCATCCTATCCCCCTCTTAAAGTTGTGATGACGATTCCCATGCACTCCTTCTTTATTTACGGATCGGTCGTCGGGACCCGTTCCAGCTCGGGTCCGTACCAGCACGCACCGACCTAGTTGCTGGCGGTGGCCCACATCAGTTAATAGAATCAACGGTGGAAACTAAATCTCCGTAAATGCATCTAACGGCAGAAAAAGACATCCTAAGGGTTTATAAGGCCTCACATTTTCTCAGCCTCTCTAGGTTTTGTGAAAATTGAGAAAGCTCTCTGTGCTGCGGAGCTTATCTAATCGCCGTTTCAGGTTAGGGTTTATAATCCTCCAGTCCTTCTTCGATTATCATCATGTTTGTTTGATCTCATCATGTTCTGTAGTTTATAATCGTTTAGTATGGTTCAATTTGAAGATCATGTTTAGTGATTTATTCTCTGATTGTTTGTATGATTCGTGAAATTTTGTTTGTTTTGAAACGGTAAAAGCGATTGTATGTTTAGGTTTCTAAGTGATAACATGATGTTGTTTCTTTGTTGATTTTGTTGAATTTCGATTTCTCTTACTAGTTATTTTAGATCTGTAGAATATCATGTTTAGGAATTCTCTGATGGTTTTGGACTTAGCAAAAAAAAAAAATCTGATGGTTTTGTATGATTTGATTAATGTTTTTAAGATTTTGGTATCATATTTAATGAATATTTGAAATTGTAAATCTATTTGATGCTTAAACCTGACACACTCAATTACTGCTGATTTTGTACTTAATATTATTTTCTGTAGCATCCTAGTAATTGTTTGTTTAATTTGTTTGGTTTGTTGATATGTTGTGCAGTTATTTTCTAAGAATCCAATATGGGTAAAGAGAAGGTTCATATCAACATTGTTGTCATTGGACATGTCGACTCTGGAAAATCGACCACAACTGGTCACTTGATCTACAAGCTTGGAGGTATTGACAAGCGTGTTATTGAAAGATTCGAGAAGGAGGCTGCCGAGATGAACAAGAGGTCATTCAAGTATGCATGGGTTCTTGACAAGCTTAAGGCTGAACGTGAGCGTGGTATTACCATTGATATTGCCTTGTGGAAGTTTGAGACCACCAAGTACTACTGCACAGTTATTGATGCTCCTGGACATCGTGATTTTATCAAAAACATGATTACTGGTACTTCTCAGGCTGATTGTGCCGTCCTCATTATCGATTCTACCACTGGAGGTTTTGAGGCTGGTATCTCAAAGGATGGTCAGACTCGTGAGCATGCTCTTCTTGCTTTCACTCTTGGTGTCAAGCAGATGATCTGTTGTTGTAACAAGGTTTACCTTTCTATGAAATTTAAATTTCCTTTCTCACAGTTCTTTTCGTGTGTGTGAAATTTTAATTTTCTAATGCTGTATATCCTTCTTGTGGCTAACTATTATTTCGTGTTTGTGTTCATAGATGGATGCCACCACCCCCAAGTACTCAAAGGCTAGGTACGATGAAATTGTGAAGGAGGTCTCATCTTACTTGAAGAAGGTTGGATACAACCCAGACAAAATTGCCTTTGTTCCCATCTCTGGATTCGAGGGAGATAACATGATTGAGAGGTCCACCAACCTTGACTGGTACAAGGGACCAACTCTCCTTGAGGCTCTTGACAATATCTCTGAGCCAAAGAGACCCTCAGACAAGCCCCTTCGTCTTCCACTTCAGGATGTGTACAAGATTGGAGGTATTGGAACTGTGCCAGTAGGACGTGTTGAAACTGGATTCATCAAGCCTGGTATGGTTGTTACTTTTGGACCCACCGGGTTGACCACTGAAGTTAAGTCTGTGGAGATGCACCACGAAGCCCTTCAAGAAGCTCTTCCAGGAGACAATGTTGGGTTCAATGTCAAGAATGTTGCCGTGAAGGATCTCAAGCGTGGTTTCGTCGCCTCCAACTCCAAGGATGACCCTGCCAGGGAAGCAGCCAACTTCACCTCCCAGGTCATCATCATGAACCATCCTGGTCAGATCGGTAACGGTTATGCCCCAGTTCTTGACTGTCACACATCTCACATTGCTGTTAAGTTTGCTGAGATCCTCACCAAGATTGATAGGCGATCTGGAAAGGAGCTTGAGAAGGAGCCCAAGTTCTTGAAGAATGGTGATGCTGGTATTATTAAGATGCTTCCAACAAAGCCCATGGTTGTTGAGACCTTCTCTCAGTACCCACCTCTTGGACGTTTTGCTGTTAGGGACATGAGGCAGACAGTTGCTGTTGGTGTCATCAAGGAAGTTGAGAAGAAGGACCCAACAGGAGCCAAGGTTACCAAGTCTGCTGTCAAGAAGAAATGAAGTGTGCTGCCAAGGTTTACCAGAGGGATGGTGCTAAGAGGATCTACAGGAGGAACTTGTCTTTATTTCTTTGCTATTAGTCAGTTTTGCTTTTTGTTGGTTAGGTATATGTGCAGTCTTTGGTTTTGTTTGGCCTTTGTTTTGTTGCGCATCCGGATGCAAACCTGGGTGCTTGACAGGCGGTGGCAACAAGACGTTGGGCTGTTCAGTTGAAGTTCCTTTAAAAACTTAAGTTTGATTTTGGGTTTTCAAGTTTCTGTTCACAACTTTTTACTTGCTTAAACCCTGTTGATTGAAAACGGCATTTGTGTTTTCAAGTGTCATTTTCTAGAAGACTGCAGATTTTTAGCACTGGTTCACTTTGGTGAACATGGGGACGCTGTACCAGTAGTGCTTATAGGGAAAGCTATGCCATTCTGTTGTGCCGGCTGTTAATGTGCATTTTATAATCCTTGAACCATGACCTGGGATTGTAGCTTTATACTCTGCCTGAGGTTCAGAGTTTTTATTCATGTCTTGCTTTATGTTTTCTATATCAACTGAAGTTATTCACCGAGATCAACCTTGTGGGAGTAGAATCATGAAGAAAATTTAGAGCAGCCTCGTTAAATGGTGAAAGATTTAGCTCGACGAAAATCAAAGATTTCACAAAATGAAGTACAAGACCTTCAAGGTGGTTACGATCAGCTTAGGAAAAAGAACAATGAAATGAAAATCAATTCATGGGCTCAGCAAATAGATTTTTGGACCCAGGGTCATCATAGAATATTTAATGTTACTTTGAAAGCCGATTCTCTTCCCTATTATATATTTAATGTTACTTAATCACACGGAACGAAACCTCAGAAAAATTTTAGGGTAAAACTAAAAAAACTAAAAACGGATACTCAGTGTAAAAAGTCACCGAATATCTGTAAAGTAAGATTTTATACGGAAACGATATCCCTACACAAGTAGAGAAAGGATATCCCTACACAAGTAGGGATATGAGAGATCATAGTGGTTGGAAATTTAATTTTTTCCCTACATATGTAGCCAAAACGTCTCAAACATATTATATCATATGTTTGTCTCATATGCACCAAAGAGGAAGAATCTAAGCAGCGCACCATGATTTCAAGCTTTGGACTACATTTTTTCATAGTTTTAAAATCTTGTGGGAGTAGAACCACAAGAAGGGCGAAAAATTCAAAAATTCATGAAGAAAATTTAGAGCTTCCTTTTCTTTCTGGGTATTTAGGGGCGACACAAAACGACAAAATAGGTCATAATCGGTAGGTTATTTCCGGGGCATTTTTTTAATGGTCAAATTACCCTTTACAATCGGTAGGTTATTTCACAATCGGGAGTAAATTTAATTTGTATAACTTCCGAATATAAAGTATCCCCAAAATAAAATCCTATATCTTTTGAATTTTGATTATCCTATAATCGATAGTAAATAAAGTTATCTTGACTCCCGATTATACAATAGACCTTTGACAAAAATGCTACCATAATCGGTAGGGAATTTAGGTTATTTAACTTCCGAATATAGAGTAGCCCCAAAAAGAAATTTTGCAAAAATCCTCTTTTTTTTTGAATTTTAGTTAAGCCTATAATCGATAAGAACGGAAGAGTTATCATGACTTCCGATTATACAGTGGCTCTCTTTGCAAATATCCTACCATAATCGGTAGTCAAGATACTTCGTATAACTATCGAATATAGAGTAGCCCCAAAATCAGAGTTATCATGACTTCCGATAATGAAGAAACCCTATGGGAACAGACACGTTTTGTGAAAATTTCTAGAAAACCGAATAGGTTTTCAAATTCATTAACCGAAAAATTTTCCACGAGGCACTGTCTCGCACTCTGTTAGGGGGTGTTGCCCCCTGGACAGCGGCAAACAATCTTGAAAATATCCAACACATATAACTACCGAATATACAGTTGCCCCAAAATGAGATTTTTCAAAAATCCTCTATTTTTCTAATTTGCTTGAGCCTATAATCGGTAGAAAAAATATTTCATATAACTACTGGATTTAGAGTTGCCCCAAAATGAGATTTTTCAAAAATCCTCTATTTTTCTAATTTGGTTGAGCCTATAATCGGTAGCAAAAATATTTCATATAACTACCGAATATAGAGTTGCCCCAAACATATTATGGATTAACCCCAAACATATAAGTATTTTTCAACCTATTTTGTCGATTATGGATTAACTTTTCTGAAGAATTAATTGGGGGATATGGGAATTAATTGGGGGATATGAATTTATGAATGGGCATATAAGTATTTTTCAACCTATTTTGTCTTATTTTGTGAAACCCAAATATTCTCCATTCCCTTTCAAATTCTAAACTCTCCCCACTCTATATCAAATTCTCTTCACCTAATTGTGTTGATGAAGATCATCTTGAAAGTGATGATGACCTTAAATAAGCGGCATATGGTCTTTATCGCATGGCTTTTCTTTGCTATTTGGTTTAGCTCGACAAAAATAAAAGACTTCGATATGAAGTACCGGACGTTGAATATGATTATCATGCCTATCAAATTAATACACTCTCTTACAGCCGGTCGACTGATACAAATATTTTCCCTGGAATTTTTCCGAGCATTTTTGTTTGTAATTGAGATGCTGTTTAGCATGTGTGTACGCCTTCTTTGGCTTTGAGAGTTTGTATCCGGTTAAAACTTAAAACGCTTATGTGGTAGAAGAGTTTAATAAAGAGAAGCCATATGGACTAAGGTTAAAAGTAAAGAAATTACGTTTCTTTCCCTGTACCTTCCAAAGTAGTTTAACTCGTTCCAAGGTCCTAAGGGGTTGGGGAGCTTGGAGTAATGAGTTCGGGCTAAAATTCGTCTAAATTTGGGCTAATAATCGGATGAACTTTTAGAGGTTTAGAGTTCCGCTGATCATATGCATTGCTTCGAAACTTTAATATTATTATGTATTGATTTAGCTACACCAAATACAAATAAAATTATATATACCTAAAATCAAAATCAAAATTTTAATATTATTATTTATTGATTTAGTTACACCAATACAATTAAAACTATATATAATTTGAACAAAACAAACGTTCAACATTAAAGTAATTAAAAAAAAATCGGCTAAAAGATCGTCTGAAATCGGTCTTGGAGACCTATTTAATCGCCTAAACTCAGATTTTTATGGAATCAGAAATCACCAAAGTCATTTAGCGAGTAGCGATTAATCGCTTGGAGACCTTGTTAAAATACTTTGGTACCTTCTCTAATTAATTTGTTTTTTCCTTCTTTTTTCTTTCTTTCTTTCTTTCTTTTTGGAATTTCTCTAATTAAGTTTAGGTTTATGCATTCTTGGCTAATAAGTATTCTTGTAGCCTATAACAGGGCATATATCTTTGATAAGACATGTATTATGAATAATATCTTTCCTCTTCTCTCCCAGGTTTCTCATCTTCTTTTCTTTATTATTGGATTTGTTATTGATTATGGCTAAGGAGAGAAGAAGAATAACCTTGTCAAGGTTGTTTCGCCTTTGGGTGTTGTTGGACTTGGTTGTGCAAGTTTATGGTTTGCGGTGCAAGATACAGACATGTTTGATTCTCTATAACACAAATTTACTAGGAAATTGGTTGTTGTTGGAGGAAAAATTAATGGGAGAATGAATTCTCTGAAGGAAAAATCATTGGGGTGTTAAATTTTTCTGAAAACAAAGATACTGGGGGATTAGATTCTTTAAAAAAAAACAGTTATCCAGAAATCAGATGAAAAATCATTTCAACTCGAAAATTACATACTTTCAGGAATAGCAGGCTTCGTAAATGGCGCAATAGTTTGTCTATGTTGTGGCCTCTAGCTTCATATAATTATGAAATTATTTTGATTTTATATGACGGTGATTTATTTAATTATTCTACATATTCAGAATGTTCCGACTACCATACACAAATATGATGGTTGGGCATGTGATCTAAATATTTTACAATATATTTGGTAGTTTGATTAATTGCTCGATTCTTTTTCTTGTTTGTTGGTTCATATGCTCGTTATGTTAGATCTAACTACTTTCTCAGCACACTAATTTATAATTGGGATACTATGATTGGTAATTACTAACTACTAGTATTGTTTTCGTTTTCTTGTCAATTGTCACTTTTTATGGTGGCCACTTCTCTTTTTAATATAACTTGCCTTTTATTATTAAAAAAGAAAACAAACAAACAAACAAACAAATATGTATTTCAAAATATTGCTCTTTTATTTGATTGTAGTCCATGTCATTTAACTATTTTTTTTAATATTTACCGATTGCACTTGCATTTTAGGGCAAGATGGGTAAGTTGAAATTAAAATACTCAGGTTGAATTATGCTTTTGTAAGTGTCACTATTTTCTTAAGAGGATCTGAACTAGTAAAAGTCAACTTTGTTTTGTCTATCTTTTTCACATTGTTGTTTTTTTTTCTCCATAAATTATAATCATATGCAGGGTTTTTCAGAAACTTTAACTTCATTTATTTCATTTTAGGGTGAACATATTTCGTTGGCGCAACAAACTAAACAAGAAATGTACGCCTTTCAGTAGTTCATAATAACCCTGGGAAAGGAACACGCAAATAAAATCATGTCAAAGTCGATCTTTTAAATCTCTTATTTAGAAACAGTGAATTTATATATTGCTATCTAGATACGTCTTTAGAGTCCATGTTCTGTATTTTCCATGGGGTAAATGTTTTAACCAGCTTTTATTTTCATTCTATAATAAGCATTCTGCATTTATTCTAAGTATTTGATTACATTCCTTATAGACGATTCTTAACAGAATTTCAGAGTGATGGTTAATTCACTCGTTAAGTTGGATTTATTTATGTTGCTTTAGATATAATAATTATTCACTTCACTTTCCTGAAACACAAAGTCTGATATTTTCTCCTCTTTAGAGAGATTGATAATCTCTTATAAGTTGTTCTTTCAAAAATGTTCATTCGATTCTTCCATGAAATATACATTTTACTTCCCTCAAGTTTTTTTTTTTTTTTGTGTGTGTGTGCGTGTGTTTTTTTTTTTGTTTGTACTTTGCATTCAGACACCGGATTTAAAGGGACTTGTCGTTCGACATGAAATGCGTGAAAGAACAACTACTACACATGTTTCTGCACGCCTATACAGTTATATACCATATCCAAAAGGTAGTCTTATGGTGATATAATATCACTAGTGTTATATTGGATCCATTTGATTTTGGAATTTGAATCGCCGGATGGTATGATTTTGGGAATTTTCATACAGAGTTACACTATACCTTGATATGGTTGGCATTAAACGCCCTAGGTCCTGTTATCTTATGGAATTGGATGGCATCTAGCTATATAGTATACAATGCAGATAATCACACTGTTGCCCCGTGGATACTTGATGATGACCGCGAAAAAAATACAAATACTACTAACATCGAATGGACAAAAAAGATTATCATGTTACCTTTTTGCTGGAGTTATTAATATGTTCGGCTTCACATTTGGAGGGGACATAGTACTTATAACTTTTTGATGTATGGAGTTGTTAAGATACTATTTCTCGATCATTCTTACAATCATAATAAGAAGAATTTCAGCAAGATTGAAATTACTAGAGATGAAAGTCCTTACTCCTCTTTAGGTGCCAATATTGGTCATCCTTCCTACAAGTTTACAACATATTTTGAAAGTATTTTGACCCTTAAAAAGAGTTATAGACCGACAATGGATGAACCTGACTTAATCTCAAAGTGAAAATGGGCATCAGGTATTGATTTAGAGACTCCATAAATCATAATTTTCACCTTCAAATATTGGAACATGGTTTTGTATTAGAAATTGAAGTACTGTATCACCTGAAGAACAAATGTTAACTGCTGAAAAGGTGTCTTTTGCATAAAGAGAAAAGAATATCATGTAAAGCTATAACAAAAAACAAACACCTAATATATTCGCTACAGAAAGTACATCCTATTAATAATCAACTGTTGATTGTTATGCATACGGGACATCTTCTTCGTAATCGGAAAAATGAATTCACTTAAAATCTATACGCAGTAAGAGATTTAGATCTTGATTTAGAAAACTTTGAAGAAATTAACCACTAACTCGAAGCTTCAATGACTCGAATGAACTAGTCAAAGCAAATATAAAACAAAAAGAAAAACTAAAAGATGATAATAATTTATTCTCTGAATATTAAATTAAAATTATGATGACGCGTCATTAGAAAATAAAAATAAAAGAAATATTCATTTCAATTTCCTTTTAAATACTTATACAGAAAGAGAAACTGAAACCCATGTCTGATATTTTTTCCTCTTCATAGAAATTGACCTCTGATATATTATTTTCCCAAAAAATTGGTTTGTCGTTTCTACTTCGTGTTTGTACTTGCACTCAGAGACACATGATTTTCTATAAAGGGACTTGTTGGGGCATGAAAGGCTAAGTTTGTCGGAAAAAAAATCCAAGTTACCTTTAGAGAATGGTATGTTTGGCGCCCATGCCGGTGGAAATAATGATAAACATACAATCTACTGACTTGGATGGAAAATATATGTATCTGTGATAAATAATGTGTTTTACCTTTTGTATATATCCGGTACTATTTTTGGCCATTTCAATTTTCGAGTAATTTCACCAATTCAATATATGAGTTACTTCACCATTTGGGAAAATATACAAATAAAAAGAACTTAGCCCCTCATACATAAATTCCATTGATTAAAACTAAGTTTGATTTATAAAAAAGGAAAATAAGCTACCTCAAACTAGCTCTCATGAACATTCATCTTAAAGAGTAGGGAAAGAAAACTTCGTGGCAGAAACTAATGTTCCAAAGTTAGCTTTACAACGAGGGAACAAATTTTTGGAATCCAAAGATAGTTAGTGAGTAAGCATTGAGTGTTATTTTTTATTTTATTTTTTTATCTTTTGAGTTTTTGTCATCTCAAGGGAAAGACGCAAGAAATTGTTCCCTCTTGGATGATTTGCAGCTGAAAATAAATATCTCTGTTTGTACATATATTTCTCATAGATGCAAGATTAATATTATTAGATTGCGCGATGGTCTTGTTTCCTTATCTCGTTGAGATTTCTTTTAATTGTGAGATTTTTACGGTTATTGTTATGCCAGCACATGCACATGTCAACTTAATATCTTTTACGCACCCTCTCAAGGGAAACTAAACATATGAGCCAACAAAATTTAGCCTGGCTCCCAATAGTATAAAACGTACAGTCGAAAGAGAACTTGTAAGTATGCCCGTAATTTGATTTTGAGAATATATTTTTTTGCCCAAAAAAGAAGAATCCAATCTCATGCCATAAATTTATTTAACTGATTATCAGAAACTTAATATCATAAGAAGTTACAAGGTTAATACAGTTCTTGATGTAAAGATAGTGAAGGATATATGCTAATTCCTTATTTTTCTAAGTATTTGGATGACAATTCTATTACAGAAAATGACTATGTTGGTCTCCTTAACAATACATTGAATCTAGAAATTAACAAAAAAAGCACTCACTATAAAATTGATATAAGTATCTGATCCAGTTCCAAAGTCTTCACTAATGTTATATTTATTCTCTCTTGCTTTTGCATATTTTCCCATCAACGACTGAAGAGTTAGACTTGAGTTACTTTAGAAGATTATATTATGTGCGTTCAATTGATTTGGTTGCCCATTGGAAGGCTGCGTCACCTCATTTTTCTTGTAGTTTATCTTTTTTGGTACAATCTGCATGAGATTCATCTTGCTTCAATATTTCTACTTTCAAAATCAATCAAAGTCATACCAATTACTGAAGTGTTTAAAGGAAAATTTATAGATAATGCAATTAATATTCTCATACTCATGCATGTTATTTCCTTTCCTGGTTCCCTTTGCAGAAATTTGAGTACTTTATCTTTCATTGGGTTGTAATACAAGGTCACTATGTAGTTTGAGTTGTTTATATACATAAAATTAGTTATGAATATTACTATTGTTCTTGTTGTATTTTCATTATTATTTTCTTTTTTCTTTTTTGGAAAACATTTTCACTTCTAACTTTCCATATGTGCCCGATGAATTTGCTATAAAATTTTGGTTACTGTATTATAAAATCTACCCTGTTTTTATCAGCAAACCATATATTTGAATCATTCATGAAAGTTATTGCAGTTTTGTATCACATAATTCATTTCAAAATATAAGTGCATTTATACCTATTTTGCGAAATTGCATTTTAGAAAATGATGAGTTAGTCGTTCTTCTTTTCCGTTACATTGACTACATTTTGTGTTAATGTTTAGGATAATTGGAGCAATTTTCATACCAGCTGGAAGAACTGAATGTGCATTTTCGGATAAAAACCTTAATGGATGGTAATTCTCAAACCTGTTAGAAGAATTGAATGTGTCGCTTTCCAAATAAAAATCTTAATGTATAGCGTAACTTTAATAAGTTGCTTATTTAACAACATAGATGACAATTCCGTACCTAGTCAAGATAATTAACTTCATACATGAAAAGTTCTTTCCCCTCTCATCAGTGGTGTACAATCAACAAGCTTTGCAAATTCATATGGTGTACCACTTCCAGAGTCTTTGTTTTCAAAGTCTATGTCGGATGCATTACCACTTCTCCACTTTTGTCGATAATTATAGTTTGACACACCCATCATTTTAAAAAACTAATTCCTTAAATCAGTGGTAATCCTGGCACTAGTCAATCATACATGTCCAAAGCCACTATATTAATTAATTTTATTGGCAAAACAGATGTTATAACGGTTTCATTAGTACCCGGCCGTTAATAGTGGTCAACAACGGTAATAGTCTATAATGGGAAGTTATACCTTCTTTTTGGGAGTCCCTTTATATACCCCTAGTAATACTAATTATACCCTCGTCAGTTAATTATATATTATAGTTAAGATTTGGTTAACATAAAAATAATTAATTTATTTTAAAGATTTGACATCCATACCCATTCTTTGAAAATAATTAAGGCACCAATCATCATTAAATCAACTGATTATAAGAGTAAGATTTCAATTGATTTTTTAATCTCCTAGTTGGTAACAATTCTCTCGATTGTCAAATAGCTAGAACAAGTGTTATAGGATGACATATTATGTTAAGAGATATATTAACATGAACCCAAATGATCTTTTCTTTAAAAAGAAAAAAAATATGTACTTATATTAATAATATGATTTCAAGTGAATTTCTTCTACCGTGGAAAAAATCTGAATCAAGCTCTCTTCTTAGAGCTTCTGGCCCCGCCAAAGTAAATTTAGCCAATAGAATACAAGGATTTAGATTGTTTTTCGGTCATTTTTGTTGCACACAAATTCTAAGTGGACCTATGTCTAATAACACAAAACCCTGTCATACTTTTCAGAAACTCAGAACCCTAAAAATATTTTTCAAAACCTTATTCATCTGCCTCTTCACCCTCCCTCTCCTTCCTTTCTATCTTCTTTCGATTTCAAACTTTCAATTACTCTTTTCAATTGTATCTTTATCAGATTTGTTGTTTAACTAATTACCTAATGTATGATTTACATAAAATTATATGTTTTGTTTTTAATGTTTTATCTTACTGGTTTCAGATCCGCTGATACTCAAGGATGGTGATACGTTCGCAGGTGAATCGTGTTGTTTCGATCTAAAAATCAGTAATTTGAGTATTTGAATCCTTTTCTATTTTTTTTTTCTTCTTCATTATGTGTTTTGATTTTTTTTTTTGTATTATTTGGTAAACATACTATTGCGGATTCGCTATTATTTTATTTTTAGGTTTTTTATTCATGCCATTAGAATTTATACTTATCTGATTAATTCAGTGCTTAATTGATTAATCTGTTTGTTTCTTTTTAGTTACAGAGAAGAGTTGGGCGTAACAGAATCCCTGTTGATTCACTGATTGCTAAATTCAATCATTTAGGTGATAATATATGGATGTGCTGGAGATATTTGATTTTGTAGTTAAAGGTTTATCAGTTCCAAACAGGCATGAGTTTGATACGCAAACTTGGACTAATTATAAGCATTTAGGAGATTGAGTAGAAGATAAAATAGTATTCTCAAAACGTATTCGTTGATCAGACCCATTACCTCCTTCTTGCTCTAATTTGGAATTGTCAAATAGTGTTTTTAATGAGAAAGGTTTAATTAGGAGTTGAATAATTTCAGAAATTTTGTGAATTGAATGCAATTTAACCTATGCAAAATGCTTATGGTAGTCCATAGAAAGTTAATTGTGTCTCATTGTCTAATAACTTACAAAGCGCATGAATTAATATCTTCCCTATGTAAGTCGTCATGATGTTAATGCATAAAGAGCATTGATTGATATTGCAACACTTTTTGAGTTTGTGGAAGAAGTTGTAACCAAGTTTGGGGGAAACACCAGTTGGAGAGTTTTAAACAATCCAAACAAGGGAGGTTTCCTTTGCATGCTTCTAATATAATCGGTTTTGGGATGGTCAACAAACAATAATTTTGCTTTCTTATTTTTTTATATGCAGAGATGTAACTACAGAGAACATGAGCTTGGGAATGTAAAATTAGAGCCACCCAAGTATAAGAAAGAGTCTGATGGTGGAAGATTTGAATGAAAAACCCAATCATAAATCTTGACAACACTAAGAAACTATTAGTCAATCTAAATATGATCCTAGAGAGAGCAAATATTGAAAGCACCAAGCGAAAAAAGGAATCAGAAATTTCCAGGCTTAGGGTAGACTCAATACAACAGAGGGTTGCTGATGAGGTTTATGTTGGTGTAGGTAATACTTTAATTGATTGGTATGAAATTTTATGGGTATTATACTATTTCGGTCCAAGTACGTAACGCAAGTTATTTAGTTGGTAGTGCTTTCCCTCTAATTTTTTTTTGTCTGCATATATGTCGTACCTTATAATTGGATTAAAAAGCAGTGATGTTGTGTACATATGGCATCCAATTATTGCTGGCATTTTACTTTTATTTTTGTTATATGCAACTATGCAAGGGATATGCAGATATGATAATGAGGAGGAAATCCGATATCTCAAGCGACCTAATATCCAAATACTTCAAGGAAACAAATGGGTATTCATTCAAGCTCAAAGTCTCAACGAAACTGTTAGATCCCTAAACATTATCTTATGAATCATATATTGTATAGCAAACTTATGTAATTGTGTAATTGTGATAATAATAACTTCTCTTTTTTTCTCTTTTGGATTTTGATGGAACCATAAACTGGGATCAATTGATCATCCTTACATCTCTTGAGTCTCGACCTTGAATACTACGGTTAAACAATGGATGTCATCCGACTAAATTTTCTGAATTACTTAAACAATTGAGATTTTGAAAGTAGTTTTTTCTCAACTTTAGTTTATGAAAGTTTACCATTCAAGGTGTTTGTCTTACCACTTGGTTATGTAATTACTATGAATTTGTATCCTGCTTGGATATTATTTTAGTAATTTAATATTTATTATCATTTTAACATTATCATTTTTTATTAATTGAATATTTTCATTACCTATTTATTCTGTTTCTTGCTTTCGAATTTTCTCTACAAAATATTTAGGATCGATCAACGCACGAGCGTAAAACTTAGTATTAATAGTTTCATAAGGGTTTACATATACTCGATCAAGTGTTGCAATCCCCTCTGGTTATTCATTACTTTAATTAATATTGAGTGGATTTAGAAGTATTGCAATTGATAATCTTGATAATACTTTTCAATTTGCAATTATCAAAGTTACAAAAATATAAGACTCGTGAAGAATAAAAAAACAAAAAAGATCAAACACGCTGTTAGCTTCCCAATATATATCTGCCTTAGAACATGTGTTTCTATATGAACACCTTCAACCACATCAACTAATACCATTCCCTCATCAATTAAAACCGATGCCTTTTTTGATCTAGAAAATGAATCGACTAAAATGGAAGGCATTTGCGATATGAGGAGAGAAGAAAGAGGGAGTGTATATCGATAGTTCTAGATCTATCAAGCTGTACAGAGAGGAGAAAAAGATATTTTCATGGTTGTTCTATAGTGATGGGGGTATACGAATTTTAATAGTTGGTGGGTCAGGAAAATATATTATATATGGGAGTATGCAGATAAAGGGGTACCATTAGTATTTCTAGGGGTATATAAAGAAACACCATTTTTTTGTTGTTGTTGGTAGCTAACCGTCGTTGTAATTTATATATTTTTGGAGTTTGCTTTGCCTGCATGGTATTTAATTTTTTTTTGTGAGTAAATACAGTAGAACTTCGATAAATTAATCCTCGATAAATTAATAACTTCGCTAAGATAATAAATTTCTCTGGTCCCAACTAGGCTTAGATTAGCTAAATTTTAACTCGATAAATTAATAACTTCGCTAAAATAATATTTTTCTTTGGTCCCAACGCTATTAATTTATCGAAGTTTTACTGTAATGAGATTAAAGAATGAATTATAGTGTTTTTTTTTTAATTACTTATAAGTATAGTAAAGCTAATGGTGGGGCTGATATCTTAGCCAAGAATGCTAATAGGGAAGTCTTAGTTAGAGTCTAGAACAATACTCTATACCTTTGGAGATTTTTGGTTGTTTAAGAGACGATATTATGGGGAGAGCTTACCTGTTAAGTTGTGGTTTTTTTCAATTTCAATCAAATTTAAAAAAAAAAAATGGTTTCACCCATTTGCCACCCCCATAAAACATTAAAAGTAATTCTACCTTTTCTTCTTATTTACCACCTATAAAAGTCAAATTAACATTGACTCCAACTATTACCACTCTTATATTTCTTCTTCTTCACCAATCACCATGTTCATTAAAAAAACCATTTTCTTCTTCTTCATTAATCCCACTTCTCAATAAAAAAAACCCATTACAAAACTATTTATTATTTCTCTATCTTTTATATTTGATTTGTTGTAAACTAAACGAATTAATTGGGTAATAATTCACAAACCATTGTTATAGAAGATTAAATGTTAAAAATTTAGGGAAACCTTTGATGAATTGAATATCCGACAAAATTATATTAATTCACAAGCAACAAATTTGGTGTAAATTTATGATTCTTATTTGTTTTAAACCTAAAAATATTCAATATATTTAGTTAGGCTAATGGATAATAATTAATTTTTTAATTAGTTATTGAAGTACTCAATTTATTGATAAAACGAATCTAGGGTTACACAGTCAAAACCACGAAGAAGAAAGATATTTGTTGTTGTCCAGATTGCGACCGACCTGGAGATCGAAGTCGTCCAGAATATGAATGTCCAAGGTTGTTTTAGTCATCAGGAATACGACAACCATAATTTTATAATATCTAAACTTTATTCGTCAATAAATCAATGACTAAGAGTAGTCGCAATCGGCTAACTATGACTATTTCAAACCGTCGTAGTCATCCAGGTTATGATGACAACACTGTTGAAGGATTTTTTTATTTGTCAAATAAGAAAGATGGTTGGTGGTGAACAAGGTAAGTATAAGAAAAGATCGGTTATACGCAATTCTTAACCTGCTCTACTGCTGCTGGTAGGAAAGTATGCAACATTAAGGGAACAAAGATACAAGATAAGCGCGGTTTTTGGAAACAAGACTAAATTAGAGATAAACTTTATAGCCCTGAATTTCATCTTAATTAGAAAGTTTAATGTAATCTGGGCAGCTAAACTCTCTCCATTTTGTAACATATATGCAGTACATCATACCTGGAAAGACAGTCTAAGACTAAGTCATATGGGCTAGATTAGCCAAAAAGCGTTGCAGTTAAAAAAAAGTTGTCTATTTAACAACACTACTACTCTCTCTAGATATATCGCGTGTGAACTAGTAGCGAGATAATTTCGCTGAATGGTTTAGCGCAACCAAAATCACCTTTTCGCGGAATAGTTCAGCGCAGATTTATTTATTTTTTGATTCGACGGCTGAGACGGTTGCGCTGTTCCATTCAGCGCGTCTACTTTTCGTTGTTTCATTGCATCAAAATGCTAGATTAGCACTACCATATGAATTAGGAGGTTGTCATAGCTGCTAATCTAGATGCTAGATTAAAAGACTATAGGATTTAGTCTTTATTAACCTATCTGAAGATTCAAAGCTGGAATGAGCAAGTATCCGGAACTAGAGATGTCAATTTCTAACCCGGCCCGCGGGTTGGACCTAACTTGGCTTGTTTCAACCCGGCTTGGCTTGGCCCGTTGTCTAAACAAGCCGGGTTAGGGTTGTCATATCTAGTCCTAGTAAAAATAAGTCGGGCTAGGGTCAACCCGCGGGTTACCCGCCAACCCGTCAATTTCCTGTGAGTTACTAGTTTAAGAATTTTAAGTTTCTAATTTAGTTATTTTAGGATGATTTTAGGTTTTTGTGCTAGAAATCAAAGTTCATATATTCCTTAAATGATTTAATACAATCCAAATTTCATTTGATTTAGGGTTACGGAGTAGTGGGTGATTTCTTAGCGTTTTGTAAAGCATTGACCAACATAAATATACAATTATATATAAAATAACAAGCAAAAGTAATCAACAACCACGAAATCAAAGAGTGGTTATAGTTTTCAGATATGAACCAAGGTGGGATGAGTTCGAATCCCTCTGCCCACTGAGTTTTTTATACGTTTCATCCATCCCATTTGACAAGCCAACCCGCAACCCGTCTAGGACTAGGGTTGGGGTTTTGGGCTTGTACATGAACAGTACTAGGGCTGATCCTAACCCGTCCATGGCTTGTTAAGCTAGGGCCGGGTTGACCCTAGCTTGCCCCGTTGACAGCTCTATCCGGAACTCTCTTAACGGAGAACAAAAAAAAAAAAAAAAAAAAAAAAGAAGTCCATGTCTCCGGAACAACTCTCCGTTCATCACTTACTTCCACCGCATTTTTTCTTACTGCTCAGAATCAGAAACAGAACTATCCGTTCTTCTCAACCCACTTCGTTCGCTTTTCTTTCTCAAAATGAATCAGCTAGGATTACGGATTGTGATTGCATTTCTAGGGCAAGTTAGATCAGTATGATTCTATGCTTCTGTAAGGGCCGGCAGGTGGCATTATTTTCTCAAGAGGATCTGAACTGGTTAGCAATTGACAATTCAGATTGATGCTTTTTCTCATAAATTATAATCATATTTGATTTTCCAATATGTGGGTTTTTCAGAAACTTCAATTTCATTTGTCTCATTTCAGGGTCAGCACATTTCATTAGCACAACAAATTAAACAAGAATTGGACATCTTTCAGTAGTTCATATTAACCCTAGGAGAGGAACAAGCAAATGAAATCATCTCAAAGTCTGAGCAATGGGGTTTGAACCAGCTCTTAGTTTCATTGTAAAACAGAAATTGGAGGTACTTAGCATTGCATTTATTTTAAATATTTAAGTTCATTGCCTATTGCTTATTCTTAACAAAATTTCAGAGTGATTGTTAACTCACTCCTTAAGTTGGGTGTCTTTTGTTGCTTTGAAGATATAATACTATTTGTTACTTTCAATGTGAGGATTCTAATCCAGATATATCATTGTTTGTGTGATTTGGTACCATTTAGTGACACTCCTATGGCCTTCATTTTCCAGGTAGGAATCGAGAACATCAGGCTTTATGCTGCAATAAATTGTGGTATCACTCAATTTGGTTGACAAGGTTGGGATTGGTTGTTTATATCTCTTTCTTTTGTTTATAATTTCCTGTACGACATATTGGTGACTGGTACCTGGAACAGTTCTTTTTGTATGCAGCTGCAAGATGTTATCAGAGCACTTGAAATTTGTAGGAGGGCAATGAATAACTTTTCCAAATTGCTTTTTGTAGATGAAATTGAGAAGCACAAAGTTCCATTCCTAGGTTGGGAATTCTCAGAAAAGATGGTTTTAAAATCTTGTTACAAACCAAATCTTGGTTGGATGGAAGTCCATCAATTTGTGACATGGACAGGGAGCTACATACATCCAAATTGTTTTCATGCATTGGACCATTAATATCGTTACACACTCTCCCTAAGTCGGAAACAAGAATTGCAGTATCATGCTCAGTCATTGAACAAATTAGCAAGTCCCAACTCAGAATCATCATCCTCAAAAATTTCAGTCTATGCACAATCTTATCTTTTGCCGTTGAATCAGATGAGGAAAAGGAGTTTGGTCCCTCAAATCCAGAGGAGCTCTCTATATGATATAGAATTTGCCTACGGATCCTCCTTTCCCCGTGACAACAATGTGTTTTGGGAATCTTTAGAACATGGTGGAAAGAATTTCATTTTCATCAGACAAAGAAGTTATCTGATTTTGGAAAAAAGTGCTGAGGAGTACTTGAGCATGGATGAGGCCAAAAGTTTACGGAACTGGAAAAGGTATGAGTCCTAATTTTGCCTTCATGATCTGTTTTTTTTTTTTTTTTTTTTTTTGGCAAAAGAAACCGGAGTCTTTTACTCTTTAAGATAGTTCTAATAGATGGATTAGACAAGAAACTTGAGTCTTCTAATCTTTTAAGGTTTCAACATTTAGAGCTGCCTCTTAAAAAAATAGGGTTTCTGTGTATGACCTACAGGTAGTTGACATGTTGTCTGCAAAAAGAAGAAATCTTAAAGTCTATGACTTGTGGTTCTTATAGTTATTTTTGTTTGTTTTAATGCAGATGGTAGGTGAAGCCTCTAACAGTGCACACATTCTCCTCAAACTAGTGAACTTGCTGATACTTCTGCATGGGTCTGTATATGATTTGACTCTCTTGCTCGTTTTGAAGTTCATCTTATATTTTGTTTCTTCACTAACACTGTCATTGTTTGATTTTTGCAGGAAAATATGGAGCTGCTCAAGCACTCTATGAACAACCGCATAGGCTGACTTTTTCCAGAAAATTGTCTGAAAACACGTGGTTTGAGTTTATGCTCTCTATCTTGACCCACTAGCGTTTATTAGTGCTATTGAGTTATACATTCTAAAAATAAGCTGAGAATTCTGTGTTCAGTTTGAGCATTGCCGCGAATTTGGTTTGTACTCTCTTTAGAGAGCTCTTAGTTGTCTGGGTTGAATTGATCACAGTGTTTCTCGACCTCCGCAGGAATCTTATATCAAACAGTCTCAAAGGTGCAATACCTTTTGAGCTATCTCGAATCGGTAATTGGATACCTGTAACTGCAGACTTTTTCAAAAGTTACGTCGTGACTTAGTGCTGCTTCTAATCTATGGGTTTATGACATTTGTGTTTCTCTAGGAACCGTTTGAACAGCAAGATATCCGGTCGTATACCTTCTTCAGTTGGTGACTTGGAGCATCTCCTTACACTGTTAGTTTCTATAGTCAGCTCATGTTGATTGAAATTACTTCTCTGTTGCTTCTATCGCTTCATTTATCCTTCCTCTTGACGCTTCTGTTTTTAGTGCTAGAAATTTAAGCAAGAACTGTCTAGCTGAAGAGATCCCATCAGAGTTTGGCAATTAGGAGCGTCCTGGAGATGTAAGAAAGATTTCCGCTGTTGTATTTTGATATCGTTATCCTTTATTTGTTATTCCGAGATTAAAATTATACAATTTTAATCTTTCTGTTCTAGAGAACTTTCACATATTCGTTCAACTGGTCTAATCCCTCAAGAACTTGGTCAGCTTAAGAATTTGTATACATTGTGAGTTTTCTCTCTTTCTCTGACACTGTATGAAATTTTAATGGGTGAGAGTCCATTATGTAACTCAATTTTTTGGGTGTAAAAGTTTCAGGGTAGCAGACTACAACATGTTAACAGGTTGTGCCGTTAATATCTTGGCTGAGTCTTAATGTGTGTAAGTTTACTCTTCCTACATATTCGACTGGTGTGTACACAAGATAGGCCTACCAAGCCCTTTGGAAACTTCTTCCTCTGTAATGCAGAATCTTACCGTAATCTCTTCGGTGATATCCCCACTGGTAACAACTTCTCAAGGGTTCTTGTTGACTGGTATGGGAAAATTCATTTGTTATATTGTGTATTCATGACAAGAAAACAGTCCTTTTAATAAATTGACTACAATTTTGTCTTTCTGCCAGCTTCATAGGAAATCCCAGTCTTTGTGGTTTTTGGCTTGGTTCTGCACGCAGGACATCTCATCCACTAGAGCGATGTAAGTTCACTAGAAAGCCAAAGATTTTTTTAGTATTTTTTTCCCTTCTCCCTATACCTCAGCAAATTTCTCATTTTGCAGGTCTAATATCCAAAGACACCATCTTAGACATTGCATTGATTGCCCTTGTTCTACTTCTCCTGATCTTAATAAGCAGCATTTCAACCGTACAATCCAAAACCATTTTGCAGAAGGATCGCAGAAAAATCAGGTACTGTTTTTGTCACTACATTGTATGCGCTGAACCATTGTTTAATGCATGTGAATGGTCATGTTAAACACTAGACAGTATGTATAACCTCACAATCAGCGGGTTGATATGAATATATATGTAAAGTCAGCCCTCGCTCAATCTCGGACACTTTGCTGATATCTTAAATGGACTATGCAGGAATTATTGGTCCACTTTTCCTTGTTGAACTCTGGATCGCTGGTTTTCCTGAAGATTGGGCGAAGGTTAGAGGTTAGGGCCAAGTCTAACTAAAAGCAGATTGCTTGTTGTTTTCTTCCAAGTGTTTTAGCTTTTTTATTTGGTGAAAAACTCGCATTGTATATTGTTGGTTTTGACTTCAGATGCACTTATGAATGTGAATGTAATTTCCTGTTTCATGATATGGATTTGAGGATATGGATGACTTTAAACTGTATTATATTTTTAGGTGACAGGAACATGACATTTTCAGGTGACGGAGACCTGGCATTTTCAGGCCAGGATCACCTGAAAGTGCAATTTTATTTTTTAATTAAATCTAATTCTAATTCCCATCATACAACTTATGGTACTTTTCTATCAATGGTACGAGGGAAACCTCTTTTTCTAAAAAAAATTAAAAAACTATTAGCTTTTAAGATACCTTATAGGATTTGTGGATACTAGAAGTATAAGTTATACTACTTCCGTTACTTTTTAATAGGCTAGTTTCTATAAATAAATGTTTCAAAAAAATAGACCAGTTTCTTAATTGGGAAAGTCAAATGTTATTTTAATTTTCTGGGACCACTTTTCTTTTAATTTCTTTGGCTGACATGTGTCATGGGGACCATTTCACTTATTTCTTTGGCTGACATGTGTCATGAGGACCGTTTCACTTTACTTCTTTTATTGACAAGTGTCTAGAGGACCACTTTCAATAATTAGTTCTCTTAATTTTCTCAAAAAAAGAAACTGGTTTATTAAAAAGAAACGGAGGGAGTATTCAGAATTCATAAGCAATTACATTTTGCTCATAATTTTTTTTCTTTTTGCTTCTAGAGTTTGAGTCATTTTGAAACTGTGTTCCCAAATTAACTTCTAACATTTTTGCTTCCAAGTGTTAAAAGTAATTTTCTTAAGTGGTGTCCAAACCCTCAATTAATCATACCAAACCCAACAAAATTTACATATCATTTCTATATTCATTAATGAATCCACACTAAATATACATCGGCTTTTCAAAATTTCTATGTAATTCAGAGCGGAAAAATTAAGCTTTATGTTGAGGCTATGTAATTCAGAGCGGAAAAATTAAGCTTTATGTTGATGCCTAAGGCCTATTCCTATGCACATGCCAAACTCATGTATTTGGCATATATGCATCAACTATGGGTATGCCAAACTTCCAAACTCATATGCCAATATGTTATTTCTGGCATATAGGCATACACGACAGAGTTTCCAGCGAGCGATAGAGTCTTGGTCGCTCGATGGTCATGTAATCGCTCGATGGACTTCAAATCGCCAGCGACAGTCAATCTATCGCTCGCTAATATGATAATCGCTCATCAGATCTTCATCTAACGGCTACAATTTCCCCCCTCTATAAATACCTGATTTTAATCTCATTTCAACTCACATAAGAATTTCTTAATCTCTCAAGAATTTCTCAATCTCTCTAGAATTTCTTAATCTAGAGAGCATTGGCTGATAATATGAATCTGACTGAGTGCATGGAAAACCATTGTATTATCCAAAATCGAAGAGCCGCTTGTCGTGCAATTATAGACAGTGAAACTAGGAGAAGTCAAATTAGGAGACGTCAAGTGAGGCAAAACCTAAAATTCAAAACTGCGGAAGATGAATGTATTGGCAGGAATTATATTGATATTACAATGGAGCCAGTATTTTATCCCGAACTATCGTGGGAAAGGATTTTTGTTAAATTTCAAGAACAAACAATGAACCTACGCGGTCGTAGTGTTTCAGATTTGGTTCGGCGCTTCGATATAATTAGGCAGGAAGTTACTAGGTATGTTGCTTTACTTCAGCGAGAAGGTCCAACCTTGAGAAGTGGTGAAACCACGATGGAATTTCAGGAAAGGTGTCGTGTGGAATATCGTCGCATCGACGGGAAAAAATTTCATTTTGAAAGTTGTTTCGAGATTTTAAGATATTGTCCAAGATATATGTTGTAATTTCTCAATTGTCCACTTTTAAAGTTTTAATATTTTAAAGTTTTTTTATACTTTTAATGAAATGTAAATGTAAATATTAATTTAAAATATAGTTTCCATTAATCTAAAAAAACAAAATTACATTTCACATATCAACTAAAAGAAAACATTTAAACTACTCATTTCCTTATCCGTTTCCTTGTCCATTTCCTCCCGGACCAAAGATCCAATTGCCTGCATTTTCTGATCCATAGAGTTGTTCAACAAATTAGTTATGGTGCCGGTTTGAGACTCAGTTGGTGGTTGAGTCTCATCAGAGTCACCATAACCTTGAAAAGCAATGCGAGTACGGGGTATGGGAGCATTATACAAATCTTGAAATACGTGTGATTGATATTGTTGCTGGAATGGTTGAAATTATGATGAGGTTGAGGCAATTGGGGTATACAGATTCGTTTGGATAACTACTTCCATGTTCACACCACCACCTGGAGTCAGTATGTCAGGCTGCAAATGACTAAAAATACATGTAGGAGTTGTTCCATGCCAATGTTTTCTTAAACACCATGTACTTCTTGACTTTCTAACACCATGTTTGGGGTTGAACTTTCTGGTACCTCCTCAATATGACGACGTCTCAATCTTCTTTCACCACTTTGCTGACTGCGACGACTTTGCTGACTGCGACCACTTTGCTGACTTCTACCACTTTGCTGACTTCCACTTGGACTCAATCCTCTACCAGTTCCAACACTGGGACTCATTTCTCTACCAGCTCCAACACTGTGACTCATCTCAAACATCATGTTTTCCCTCAAACTTTGCATATGTTCCAAGTGCATATTCTGAATTCCCTGAAAAAGAGCCTCATAATCGTTACACCGGGTCTGATACTCCAACTATGTAGCACTGACCCCGAGGTATGGATAAGTCCGAGTAGGTGCACTTGAAATAATTGGATAAGTAACAATCTCTCCAGATGTGCTGGATATAGTCTTTACTTCCCAAGAAAATGGTAGCATGTATGACGATGAACTTTGAGAAGTATATGCAAATACGTCACCCGTCTCTGGTGGAGGTTGGGAAGGAAGAAATTCATTGTCAAGTGGCAACCTACCTAAAGCTGGGAAATCCATCCGACCCAAAATTTGCGGTTGCATGGAAATATTAGGCTTGAAAATAGTATTAAACCAAGATAGGTACTCATTTATGTCCATCGGCTCCAAAACTCCCCAAAAAGCATTAAAACTATCTTTATCACACGTCGAGTTATTACTTAGGGCAATGTAAATCTCTGATAAAATCACAGTCTCCCAATCATATGTTGGTGCTTGCTCTAAATATTCTAATGCTTCGAGAAACCCAATTAACACTACTGAGCTAGCATTTGGAAACAGACATTGGCCTAGTTTACACAATACAAACAGACGTTCTAGCTCCTCAAAATGCTCGAGGATCAAATATTGATTACCAGCTTCCCTGTTTTGATTCATTCTTACAACATAACTGTTGATGGTGGATTTTAGTTTAGGGCTAAAATTGTAAAACCAAATAAATATATACTGACATCCTGTAAGGGATAAAGCCGTTAATGAAGTGATGAGTACTTCTTCACTTTACTAATTCACCTAGAATGGAGCATGTGGAAACAATCTCAGTATTCTGTGAATTAAATACACGAAATTCATCCAGGTTGGAGCATGTAGCAACAATCCCATACACCCTGTGAATTTACAGCATTATTGATTAATGCATGGCCAGCCTTGTATTTCCTGTACTTCTCCACCCTCATTATTTATGCGGCATGACGACTGAGTGTTGCTCTCAGCATACCAACACGAATCTCCAAGCATTAATAAGGAGACATGTGCGAAATACACGGACAGGATGAAACTCTCGGTGTTATACTAGCCCGATTGAGTAAAGCCTCACGGCAGGTTATACTAGCCCCGTTGAGCGTCTCTCATGGTGGGTTATATTAGCCCCGTTAAGTATAAAAAATACTACCCATGATAGTTATGAAAAGCTGTTCTGCAAAGACAAGCTTAAAAAATAGATCTCAACCGTCCAACTTCGCAGGCATAGTTGGACGGCCTAGATCGCACACGGGACCGAGTAGCATGCATGCACATGCTCAGCCTACCTTCCTCCTGGATTGATTGGTTTCCCCAAAGGGGCCGTAGAAACCACAAAACCGTTAGAGAGAAGTGGCGGACCCATAAACCCTAAAATTAGGGTTTGCTAAACAAGTTGCGACCAAGAAACTTGCAACCAGCGTACACGAACGGTTTGGTGTCCCAACCACCGGCCGGTAGTACCAACGTTCTCACCGTGGGAAAGGATACACATCCAATCAATCGGAAATTGAAGATTGCAGCCATCCGTCTCGAAATTTGTGCCCAAAAGTAGCATGCGAGATCCCTTTTAATCTAAGCCATCCGTCATCGCAGGCGTGTTTGGATATCTTAGATCGCGCCTATGGTCGCAAGCCAAGCATGCACATGCTCGACACCAACACACCTCCCTGCTGGTGCAAACGACTTCTTTATGGGAGTCACAGACGTTGAGTTACGGTGGCGCAAAGGAAGCAGGCCCGCAAACCCTAAAACTAGGGTTTGCTGACAGTTGCGACCACGCAACTTGGAACCACCGTACATGAACGATTTGGAGGCGTCGTCACCAACTGATGGCACCTATGTAACCATTGTGGGCCCACCTACACGGTAAACCAATCGGCCGGTGCCCATGGTTGCTGTACGTCTCGATTTGCGTGCCCAAAGGTGGCATGTAAGGCCACTTCTAATCTCGGCCATCCGTCATCACAAGCTAGAACGGGCGACACAAATCGCTCCAATGAGATTCAACTCTACATGGGCGTGTAGATTGGTGTCCTGCCTGCCTGCAGGACCAATCGGTCCTCCCTTGCATGCCTCCCAAGGCATAAAACCGTTAGGGTGAAAAAGGAAGCTCGCAAGCCTTCCAAACCCTAATCTAACGGTTATCTCTCAATCAATCTCGTCCTTCCAAGTTCGCATGCTTGGATGAATAGCCTAGGAAGGGAGTTAGGTGGCAAACATGGTGATCACCATTCACCACTCTACCACACCATGTGGTCGGTAAAGGAAGGGTTTGCATGCGCAACTTCCAAACCATGTTGGATATACTCAATGCAGTACCTGCATAGTATACACACGATACTTCGCAAGTATCAATTTCCTTCCTGGGTTTTGCTTTCGGGCTGTTTTCTCTTCCCGAAAAAGATTAAAACCTAAATATTCCCGCGTTGGGAGATAGGAAATTATTTTCCGTATGGAATGGAGGGGCAGATCATCAAAATACGAGTCCGTACTAGAATTCGACACCGATTTTAGTAAGGAGCATTAATTAGGGTTTCTGGTTCAACGATCAAAGGTTGCCCCTTCTCTCAAGATGCAAAATCTCGACCGTCGAAGGTCACCAATCTAGCAAGCTTCCCGAGCCTGACTTTCCAAGCTACAAAAATATGCTACATGTTTTCCAAAACACTCGAGAAATCAATCATGTCACAAACTGGGGGATACAAACTAGGGTATTGGTCTGGCGGTTTACAGCGTGCAGCGTGCAACACGCCATCACAAGATCGTGTCAGGGAAACATGGGCGGATAGCGATGATAGGAGAAGTGGGCGAGTAACCGTGTGACACTAACATACAAGTCCACTTCCTACATCACTCCACTTCCTCCACTTTCCCACGAGAGACGTGATAAAGGCTCATTGACTTGTATAAATAGGCTCTCCTCCCTATTTCCAACAACACAGAAAAATCAAGTGTTAATACCATCGTATTCAACACCCAGAGCCTGCCTGCAACATTTTCTAGCCTGCTCAACCTTCTATTAACAAGTCATCAAATATCCTTCACCTTCATACTCTCAACACCTTCTTCGCTTCCCTCCCTAAGATCAACCTCACATCCTTCACCTGTGACCGAAAAAAATCTGGAACGGCCGTGTCTTCGGTTTAGGCCAGAATTGTATAGATTATCTCTCGAATCAAAAGTGCTCATCGTGCATCACATTTGTTGAAGGTTTAAATTCACTTCTCATCCATACACTCCCAAAATTACCTAAACCTGCGGAAGTAGTTTTCTCCCACAAACAATTGGCGACCACAGTGGGAGCAACATCAGATATGGGCGGTCTTATCATGGAAACTCCTACACTGGGGACTGGTCCTCACAACAATCATCCTCATTTAGACAACTTTACTACGAACCATATACCAATTAAGTAGGAAGTGGCATCTCTAGTGGAAAGCTTGTGTAAACTCTTACATCTCTCGATGAATCAGCAGGCGGAGACGTTTGCTGCAATTAATCAGATAGATCTGAATATGCACCTGACTCCTTCACGTCAAGGAGTCTTAACCGCATCGAAAGCATATGTAAATGATGTTACATTTATATAGGATGACATGATGACGGAGGAAGGTAACAACCGGCCCCTACATGTTGCTGCACGCATCAAGGGCTCAGAGTTCAGGAAGGCCCTCATCGACACAAAAGCGTCTTTGAATGTGATTACCCTCAAGGCTCTTAGGACATCCAAGATTTGCCCCTGCAAGATAATACGGAAGCCTACCACAATGACGGACTTCGAAGGAAACCAGACCAGCACATACGGGGTTTTCCATTCAACATATCATCAGTGCCTGAATACCATGCTGGATAAAGAAGTTGTCTGTATTCCTGCATCACTGTCTCATTACGCATCGATGTATGGAGTGGAGTTATTCGAACCAAGAGAAGCTCCGCGGGAAGAACCATACAAAGTTCATTGCATCCCATTCCCTGTGTGGATGTCAATCCGGGAGGAGGACCGAATTGCATCATTAAGGGTTATTCCTCCCAATGCATATTCGCTGACAAGGCGTTCTTCTTCATCTAGTGAAGCGGCCGAACCATGTTCACACCAAGAGGGAGACCGATGCACGTTCTCCCTCCCGGTGGAATCTTTGTAACAACAACGAACCACAAGAACAAGTGCTAGATGCTCCACAACATCTGCAAGACGACACCAACCCCATAACTGATGATCTCGAAGATGAGGAATCTCCTAGGCCTATCTCCATCAGCTCTACCTTGTGTAGGCATTCATACAATCTCTGGTCCAAGATGGTCAGATAATCTCTGAGGCAATTCAGGCGTGAAATCAGGTGTTGCAGACACTAAAACAAATATTGCCATAGGGACGACTCTCCTCTGCCTAACATCGACATGCTAGTAGGCGCCACCAGCGGACACGACATGTTCTCCTTCATGGATGGTTACAACGGCTACAACCAGATAAGGATGTACGATCATGACGCAAGTAAGATAGATTTTCGAACTTCTCTCGGAAATTTTTAGTATATTGTACTGCCATTGGGTTAAAAGAATTCTGGTACAACATATCAACGCTCTATGGCGGAAATCTTCCACTGGAGTTGATACCTCAAGGGATAAGCCTTAAGAGGATAATGATTTCCACGCGTCATGTCGAACAAAATCGAGTCACTCTATCAGACAATGGTGCATGTATACAATGCTATGTTGGAGAATCTGCAACTACACCAAATTTAGCGTTTAGCAACAGCTAAAATATGTTGCTGACTGGGGTTGCAACAGAATTTTTCCTTTGCGAAACACCCTGTCGCAGTTTTTCGCAACAACTCTAGCTCTGTTGCTAATTTCGGTCAGCAACGGCAGTCGCAACAGAAATCAGCTGTCGCGAATTTAAAAATTAGCAACAACAATAAGCTGTTTCTATTCAGTTGCTAATTTTAGAGCTATTCAGAGATATTTTTTTTAGAACTGGATATAATTATTCTGGTTCAGATTTAGCAACAGTTTTAGCCGTTGCTAGTTTTTTGCAACATAATATTTTTTGACCAGGTCTCCGTTGATCTAGTCAAAATTGATTTCCCCCCAATTTATCCTACAATTACTACTATTCTGGTGATTCAATTCCTCACATCCAACATTCAGTTATAATTGATTAATCCGTTGTAACTACACAATCTGATAACCCACAGGTTCATCAAAGGATATTCTATTAAAAAAAAAAATTCACAATGTGAACTTTTAAGTATCACAGTTGGAGACTTACAATGTTCTATGTTGAGATTCATACATGGCGAATTAACCTAGTTTATGATAACTCAAAGAATAATCATACAAACATGACAACATATTGATTCAAAATTAACCTGAATCTATTTAAGAAGACCAAGTTCATCGAAGGCAAATCCGGAACTTAACAGACTTCTTCTCATCACTGGTAGGACAAGCATAATCTTATGTTGTTCGTCGACAAACTGCAAATTACACAAACATGAAATATTTAGAAACACACCTAAAGTTCAAGATGTATCGAATACCTAAGATTAACTCTATAAGACAACTATTTGAAGCAAAAATAGTAGACAGTGCCAAAAAAAAAGAAACAAGACTATAGACATATAGAAGAGTCAAACCAATATTATTGAAGGAATAAGAAATCATACCCAAATGAAGGTTTCAGAAAAAACATTTTTGAACTCAAAGTCAACGAGTTTTCTGATATGCAACCAGAGAATAGACGACGTAAGAAAGTTTTATAGGATCATTGAATGTAAGTTAAGTGAATTCCTTCTCACATAATGTAAGTGCAGGTTATCTTCACAGAATGTAAATGCACGTTATCTTCACAAAATGTAAGCTTAACACTAATTACAAGATCTTCATAGAAAAGAATAGTCCAAGATCTCAGATGATTCATAATCCAAACACTAAATATAAGGATTCATATTGCAAAAGTATACATACCTGATGAATCAGAAATGATGATATCATGTTCCCAAATGATTACACAAAGTCTTCTTTTGAACTGAATCCGAAGAGGAGAGCACAAAGTCATAATATGATATGAAGTTGTAACTGAATTAAGAGATTGAAAGTATTATTGAAGGTTAATAACTGGATTCCATCAAAGGTACCATGGCTGCAGTGAACATAAAAATATGAAGTCAATTCATGAACTGCCACATCCTAGGTTCATGGTTAGGCAGTCAAGATTCTCTAAGTAAATGTAGGTGGGAAAATGGGTTAAGCAAATAAACCCTTCCAGACATTCCGATCTCTCTCATTGTCATCACGATAAACTGGTGTTGCAGACCATACAAAAACCCCTCATGGGCTTAGAACCCTGTTAGGCTCCATTAACGGTTCCCACCTGCACACCCACAATAATAAGATCCAGGAATATTCAGGATCGACTTACATATGAGTTTGCTGCATTTGAGAAATGAAACTCAACCATGTAAAAAACATGTTATATAACTGAGACCTACCATCTGCATCCTAGTGCACCCTGCATCGTGCGAAGTGGATCAAATCAAAAGCATTATTTGAAAATGTAATCCTTTGTGTCCCAATGACCGATAGAGTAGCTGGAATTCCTCGCTCGAGTGCAAATTGTATTTGAGCCTCATGTTCATCCTTTGGGGGAAACGACATAGTAATAAAAAAAATTCCAATAAGTATCCACCAAATCTAGCAACACCACAACCAACATCGAGAATAACCCTTGTATGTGTTCCCCACTTAATGGATGGCTAAGTCTGCAACAACACAAAAGACCATATCAACCTAGAAGGATAAAAAAATGACCCATACTTGTCACATGACTCACATTACTAACTGTAAGAAGCATATTAATTTGATATTTGAATTACAATATTAGAATAAAAGTACCTTCTCTATGAATAGAACATAGTTCATGACCCCCTCTTTAAACTCCAGGGAACACAAGATAATCACCAGATTTCCGAACACAAATCTGATCCTTCTTATATTCCACAAGTTCGGGATATAACACATTATCATACCAAATCTGAACATCATCAACATTTCCTTCAGTAATTTCCGACACAGAACATAGCAAATTGAATAGGTTTATGTAACCAAAATCACAAATCCATTCTAAATAATCTCTTATCAGACAATTCAACTGATCAATTCGAGCTATTTGCCATCGAAATCACGGATAATTCTTTCTAAGTAATCTATCCTCAGCTAATCAAATAATTTAAGCAACTTTTCATCCGAAACACAACTAATTCATTCGAAACAATCCATTTTCAGCTAATTTTCATTCACAATTTAAGCTCATTTTTTGAAACATGGATAATTCATTCTACTAGCAACATTTTATGAAAATTGTACTACTTCTTGAAAATGACAGACAAACTCTAACCGAAAATAAGACTAAGGAGTGCGATGAGGCAATGAAGTCACATCATTATCATTTTCCAATCTTAACGTCTGATATCTATACCTGTAATAGCTTGTTTTTCATTTTTTTTTCTCCGGTGTATGGCTAGTGAAGGTGAGACATAAACTGCAAGTCGTTTTCAATAAACACAAAAATACATATGGGTCATCAAGTAATGTAAAACGTATTTTGGCCAACTCATATGTGCAACTATCATTCACCACAGTATGATATAAGGCATACTAAACCACCTGGTGCATCGATCACCAAAACCCATAAATCAAACTTAGCTACAAACCAAACCAAAAAAAGGGGGGTTATACTTACAGAAGGGGTGTAATCCATAAGAGAAGCAAAATCCTCAAATCAACCTAACAAACATCTTCTTCATAGTAAGTTCCTAAAACCCATCTTCAATTACTCGATTTCAAAACCAATTTCATATAAAATCAATCATCAACCCTCAAAAACCCTAATTACACTATCTGAATTACATTTTCTTCTTCCTCCCGAGCTTAATCAACAACAACCTTAAAAATCAAAATCAAACACGATCCGAGTTTTCAGATTTCCATTCAAAATCACACATAATAAACACCCAAATCCTAAAAAATCAAAATAGAAAAACACCCGAATCTCAGATACAACCTATTGACCTAAAATAAAACTAGAATAAAAAGATGAAACCATACCTAGGTTAGTCACGCTTAGAAAAATCTCTCACAATGGTGCTTCCACCTGCAGTAACAGAGATGAAATCCATTAAAAAAAAACCTAAACATCGATCTAACTTACACAACTGCAGAAGATGAAGGAGACAGATACACACAAAGTTTATTAACTTACACAACTGCAGCTGTACTTGGTAGAGTATTAACGATAGTAGAGTATTAATGGAAGACGAGTTTTAATGGCAGCAGAGCTATTTCTGCAGATCTAGATGAAGATGTAATGGAGAATAGAAGATAAAAAGATAGTAAACGAGTTTGTGGATAAAAATAAAGCAGGTGGGTTGTGTACTCGATTTTTGGGGTTATAAATCCCGCTTCTGCAAAGTCAAGAAGTCAATGAGTCAATGGGGTAAAATAACCTAAAGATCAAAACTCGTTTCCAAAATATGGGTGGAATTAGGGTCAAAATTGTTACCCGGTGAGCATGTGAATCGCATGCTTATGCTCATGGATGTTGCTAATCGCAACTGAACACGAGCTGTTGCGAGTTTCGCAACAGAAATAAGCTGTTGCTAAAATTTGGCAACTGAATATTTCAGTTGTGAATTCGCAACAACTCTACAGATGTTGCTAAATACAAAATTTGGTGTAGTGATTTGGTCATCCTATGGAATTCGTGAAGTTATTGAACACTCATCAACGACAGCATCCACCCTGCTGGAAAGCACCAGGCCTGCCAATAATGAAGAGCCTCATGATGTTCGTGGAAGCATACATCCCACCAACAGGAAATACAATCTTCAGCCTTCCATAAGCAGTTTAGTTGAAGCAGCAAGAGGAAAGCCACCGAGATACAACGTCCTGCGCGTCCAATATCACCAACTCCAAATCCAGCACCCTATGCACAACTGCCGCAATGTTGAAACAACGTCCAAGATATTCCATAACTGGATCGATGGTAACTACATCAGTGAGATAGCTTCCAGAATTTGTCTCCCGTAGAAGAAGTAGTTGCTTTACCAAAGGAGTGTGACTGGGACTGCTTAGCACCGCCCATCTCGAAGACAACCTCATGAACCTAGCGTGGCAATACCTATCAAGTCAAAATCTCTGGATACTCGTGGGCAGGGGACTGTCTTCCCCTTCTCTATTTCATGAAAAAACATCAAGAAAACCATTGGTTCCAGCTTATCTTTCTAAATGAGATGATCTTTACCGAAGAGTGCCAAGTACGTGCAAGTTTCCACCACACCTCTCCCTACCAGTTTCTATTCACTGTTGCTGCTAATAACTGGGAATGTAAGATGGAGACACATAGATCACGCTTGGGGACTGAGGCTCAACATGAGATTCCTTCGCCATCAGTCAAGGACTTCTCCAATAGATGGTCAATCAAGAAGCATGTAAAAGTAAAACCGAATCGAATAAGGAGCCTCTTCAACGCTCTCTTCAGGAGTCGCCTCCTGCCTCAATGCTCTTCAGGAGCCTCCAACATGTTCGCTTCAGAAGCCTGCTTCAACGCTTAACATGAGCCTCCTCCATGTTCGCTTCAGAAGCCTTCTTCAACGCTCTCATCAGGAGACTCCTCCACGTTCGCTTCAGAAGCCTGCTTCAACACTCTTCAGGAGCCTCCAGCATGTTCGCTTCAAAAGCCTGCTTCAATGCTCTTCGAGAACCTCCAGCATGTTCGCTTCAGAAGCCTTCTTCAACGCTCACCAGGAGCCTCCTCCATGTTCGCTTCAGAAGTCTGCTTCAACGCTTTTCAGGAGCCTCCAGCATGTTCGCTTCAGAAGCCTGCTTCAACGCTCACCAGGAGCCTCCTCCATGTTCGCTTCAGAATCCTATTTCAACGCTCTCACCAGGAGCCTCCTCCATGTTCGCTTCAGAAGCCTGCTTCAACACTCTTCAGGAGCCTCCAGCATGTTCGCTTCAGAAGCCTGCTTCAACGCTCTTTGGGAGCCTCCAGCATGTTCGCTTCAAAAGACTTCTTCAAAGCTCACCAGGAGCCTCCTCCATGTTCGCTTCAGAAGTCTGCTTCAACGCTTTTCAGGAGCCTCCAGCATGTTCGCTTCAGAAACCTGCTTCAATGCTCACCATGAGCCTCATCCATGTTCGCTTCAGAATCCTGTTTCAACGCTCTCACCAAGAGCCTCCTCCATGTTCGCCTCAGAAGCCTGCTTCAACGCTCTCACCAGGAGACTCCTCCACGTTCGCTTCAAAAGCCTACTTCAACGCTCTCACGGGGATCCATCTCCACGCTCGCTTAAGAAGCTGTTTCAACGCTCTCTATAGGACCCGCATTTAAATTTGAGCACACAAAGTTCATCAAAGCAGGCACATCAAGCATGCAGGCGCAGGCAAAGTTGAGCATGCAGGCATAACATGCAGGCGCTGGCAAGTTTGAGCATGCAGGTGCAGGCAAGGTTGAGCATGTAACATGCAGGAAAGGTTGAGCATGCAGGCGCAGGAAAGGTTGAGAATGCAGGCATAACATGTAGGCGCAAGGTTGAGCATGCAAGCATAGCATGTAGGCGCAGTCAAGGTTGAGCATGCAGGCATAGCATGCAGGTATCATACAGGCGCATGCAAGGTTGAACATGCCTATCAAGCAGGCACAACAATCCAAGATCAAGCAGGCGCATGATGAGTCCCACGGTTAAGAGAATTAGGCGGTCCCACATGCATATCAAGAAATCATAGGACATGGACAAAGTTTGAAAACGTGCACATGATGGAGCCATGTTCGATCGAAGCATGCACAACTTCCCATGTTTGAAGCAAACATGCCCATATCAGGTTCCACGTTCGATCACGCAGGCGCAGTAGACCCATGAACGAAGCAAGCGCAACAGTCCGTAGATTAGGCACAACCCCACGATTGAGCATGTGCAGTAGTCCCTCGGTCGAAGCAGGCATAAAAAGTTCGACTGAAACAAGCAAGACCTACATCATGCTAAGGGAACACTCTCATGCACGCCTCTTAAACGTGACATCCTCCGAGGACAGGATAACCCATCTCTCCTGGTAACATCTAACTTTGTCTTATAAGTTTTGTCTTTAAACTGTCACCATCTCATGCCTACCTAGCAACAGTGTAACCGTTGTGTGCTAGGCAGGGGACTTAATGTTGATGGTGGATTTTAGTTCAGGGCTAAAATTGTAAAACCAAATAAATATATGCTGACATCCTGTAAGGGATAAATCCGTAAATGAAGTGATGAGTACTTCTTCACTTTACTAATTCACCTAGAATGGAGCATGTGGAAACAATCTCAGTATTCTGTGAATTAAATACACGAAATTCATCCAGGTTGGAGCATGTAGCAACAATCCCATACACCCTGTGAATTTACAACATTATTGATTAATGCATGGCCATCCTTGTATTTCCTGTACTTCTCCACTCTCATTATTTGTGCGGCATGACGACTGAGTGTTGCTCTCAGCAGACCAACACGAATCTCCAAGCATTAATAAGGAGACATGTGCGAAATACACGGACATGCTGAAAATCTCGGTGTTATACTAGCCCGATTGAGTAAAGCCTCACGGCAGGTTATACTAGCCCCGTTGAGCATCTCTCATGGCAGGTTATATTAGCCCCGTTGAGTATAAAAAATACTACCCATGCTAGTTATGAAAAGCTGTTCTGCAAATACAAGATTAAAAATAGATCTCAACCGTCCAACTTAGCAGGCATAGTTGGACGGCCTAGATCGCACGCGGGACCGAGTAGCATGCATGCACATTCTCAGCCTACCTTCCTCCTGGATTGATTGGTTTCCCCAAAGGGGCCGTAGAAACCACAAAACCGTTAGAGAGAAGTGGCGGACCCACAAACCCTAAAATTAGGGTTTGGTAAACAAGTTGCGACCAAGCAACTTGCAACCGGCGTACACGAACGGTTTGGTGTCCCAACCACCGGCCGGTAGTACCAACGTGCTCACCGTGGGCTCGGATACACATCCAATCAATCGGACATTAAAGATTGCAGCCAACCGTCTCGAAATTTGTGCCCAAAAGTAGCATGCGAGATCCCTTTTAATCTAAGCCATCCGTCATCGCAGGCATGTTTGGATGGCTTAGATCGCGCCTATGGTCGCAAACCAAGCATGCACATGCTCGCCACCAACCCACCTCTCTGCTGGTGCAAACAGATTCTTTATTGGAGTCACAGACGTTGAGTTACGGTGGCGCAAAGGAAGTAGGCCCGCAAACCCTAAAACTAGGGTTTGCCGACAGTTGCGACCACGCAACTTGGAACCACCGTACATGAACGGTTTGGAGGCGTCATCACCAACTGATGAAATCTATGTGACCATTGTGGTCCCACCTCCACGGTGAACCAATCTGCCGGTCCCATGGTTGATGTACGTCTCGATTTGCGTGCCCAAAGGTGGCATGTAAGGCCACTTCTAATCTCGGCCATCCGTCATCACAGGCTAGAACGGGCGACCCAGATCGCTCCAATGAGATTCAACTCTACATGGGCGTGTAGATTGGCGTCCTGCCTGCCTTCAGGACCAATCGGTCCTCCCTTGCATGCCTCCCAAGGCATAAAACCGTTAGGGTGAAAAAGGAAGCTCGCAAGCCTTCCAAACCCTAATCCAATGGTTATCTCTCCATCAATCTCGTCCGTCCAAGTTCGCATGCTTGGATGAATAGATTAGGAAGGGAGTTAGGTGGCAAACATGGTGATCACCATTCACCACTCTACCACACCATGTGGTCGGTAAAGGAAGGGTTTGCATGCGCAACTTCCAAACCATGTTGGATATACTCAATGCAGTACCTGCATAGTATACATACGATACTTTACAAGTATCAATTTCCTTTCTGGGTTTTGCTTTCGGGCTGTTTTCCACTCCCGAACAAGCTTAAAACCTAAATATTTCTGCACTGGGAGATAGAAAATTCTTTTCCGTATGGAATGGAGGGGAATATCATCAAAATCCGAGTCCGTACTAGAATTCTACAACGATTCTAGTAAGGAGCGCTAATTAGGGTTTCTGGTGCAACGATCAACGGTTGCCCCTCCTCTCAAGATGCAAAATATCGACCGTCGAAGGTCACCAAGCTAGCAAGATTCCCGAGCCTGACTTGCCAAGCTACAACAACATGCTACATGTTTTCCAAAACACTCGAGACATCAATCATGTCACAAACTGGGGGATACAAACTGGGGTATTGTTCTGGCGGTTTACAGCGTGTAGCATGCAACACGCCATCACAAGATCGTGTCAGGGAAACATGGGCGGATAGCGATGATAGGAGAAGTGGGCGAGTAACCGTGTGACACTAACACACAACTCCACTTCCTCCATCACTCCACTTCCTCCACTTTCCCACGAGAGACGTGATAAAGGCTCATTGACTTGTATAAATAGGCTCTCCTCCCTATTTCCAACAACACAGAAAATTCAAGTGTTAATACCATCGTATTCAACACCCAGAGCCTGCCTGCAACATTTGCTAGCCTGCTCAACGTTCTGTTAACAAGTCATCAAATAGCCTTCACCTTCATACTCTCAACACCTTCTTCGCTTCCCTCCCTAAGATCAACCTCACATCCTTCACCGGGGACCGAAACAAACTGGAACGGCCGTGTCTTCGGTTTAGGCCAGAATTGTACAGATTATCTCTCGAATCAAAAGTGCTCATCGTGCAGCACATTTGTTGAAGGTTTAAATTCACTTCTCATCCACACACACCCAAAATTACCTAAACCTGCGGAAGTAGTTTTCTCCCACAAAGAATAACGCTGGAAAAAACTTTTCAACCCAGACACCTTCAACCCATACACTTTTATTTGTCTATGTGTAGGATTTCCTTGTAATTCAGTTGAGTATAACTGAAGTCTTTCTTTCCATGTATCTTCTGATAACCACTTTAGTTTATTAAATGGAAGTAAGTTCCCTTGGCATGGAATTTCGGTTAACATGTATAAATCCATCGGTGTAACTCCTATTAACAATAATTATTCATAATTAGAATTTGTTGATTTTTATGAAACAAAACACATAATCTAAAAATTAAATTACTAGAGAAGACTGACTTACCGCATTCAAAGTCCTTGAAAAAAAACGTGTTTGTAGTCTTCCACCACCGTTCTAATATAATTTGAACACCTTGAGTCCTGTGGTTTCTAGGTTGTATTTGATATAGATGTCTCCAAGGATATCTTCTCACTCTCTCTTGACCAACAAGAGGAAGTAACTGAAAAATTGTACGTAACTCAGTCCATCCGCCTCTTAGATTTATCGCGTTACATCGCCCCTCATTATCTGAAAGGTGATTAGAGAATACACCTTCACCGGCTACTAGTCTAACATTATTAAACTCATAATTTGTATCCACAAAAAAACTTACTCCACAGCCTGAGGTACTAGTAGATCCTGTCCCTTTTTTGTTTCTTCTTCTTCTCTCCATATCTGTTTAAGATGATTGTTTTAGAACAAAAATTTAAAGAAAATTAGTGGTTTTCAGAAGAAGAATTGAGAAGAGTTTTAGAAAAGGGGGAGTATAGTTGCGGTATTTATAGGCATCAGAAACTCAAACGGTGGAGATATTAATTATATCGACAACGATATAGTGAATATCGCTCGCTAGGGATTCAATCGCTCAACGGTTTTCCCATAGTGGCACAAATGGTTTGGCATGCCACCTGGCATGCCAAACACCATTTTTTTGGCATGTGAGGTGGCATGCCAAACACCATTTTTTTGGCATGTGTATAGGAATAGGCCTAAAGGAATATGATACATATTTGGTTACCTTTTTTTTAAGATTTAAGTCAAATTTAAACAAAAAAAATAATAACTTATTTCATTTCATGGATATAATTGTTTGTTTAATACAACCAATGAGTGTGCATCTGCCAGTAAATTTCCTCGTCAAACAATTCTCTGTTACATTTGCAGTTTGTTGTTTCGGGCAACTGTGGTGATGGTCACCCACCAATTTGTTTGGCATCTCCACTGCGTGTTCTGGACAGATTTTATGCAGTCAATAATGATCTTCCGATGATGACTATGTATGTATTAAGTCAGTGTAGTTCCCTTTACTTACTGAAGAACCCAGTTCTGAGTGTAGCGCAGTAGGCGATATGACAATCTTTGAACATGTTGAGGTGACTCATAGGCGAGACCCTAGCCAAGAGACCACCAAAGTTGATAGTATGTTTTTATTTTTTCAGAATAACAATAAATTTGGTCAGTCTCAGAGTCTGTTGAGACTATTAGTCCCACATTGTTTGGGCAATCTAAGATCCTACGGTTTATAACTCTATAGGCCTCATTGCCAATTGGTTTTGAATTGGATGCTCGTATTTTAACATGGTAGCAGAGGAGAAATGCTCGATCCAATCCCTTCCACAAACCAGTTTTTTATAACTTCATTCTTGTTCTATTTTATGGTTTTATATATCATTGCTTCTCATATTCAAGTTTTTTTTCGGTGTCTGTCAATCGGACTCTCTGAAATTTCAGTCGATTTCAAGATATCGGTTGGATATGCTCCGATATTTTATGAGCTAATATTCAACTGATCATCTTTTTTTTTTTTTTCATCTTGCATTTTTATATGCATCAAAATATTTATCACATTTCAATATTGTGTTCAAAAATACCATTTGTTTTAGCTCAAAACAACTTTTACTTCTACTCGTGTCAGTAATTAAGTTGATGTGGACTTCTTCGCATCAAAGATGCTGTCTTGGTTTAGACTTTGCGTCAAAGATCCGACTCATTAGATCAGTTCATCTTCATTAGCAACAAGTTATCACTAATACAGTAAAAACTCCATATATTGATACTCCATATATTAATAAACTCTATATATTAATAAAAAATCATGGTCCCAACTTGGGCCAATTACAAATAGTAATAAATTCCATATTTTAATATTAATAGATTTTTGTAGTCCCACCTTAATGAATTTACCTCCATATATTAATAATATCAACATAATAGTAAAATTATAGATCTTGCTAAATCAAAATTTAAGATAAAGGAAAATATTTATCTATACTTGTTTGAGAAAATGATGTAATTTTTTGGATTGTTATGGCATCTTTTGATTTGCGTATGCGTAAGACCTCGTTGCTATGTGCACTATCTTGTTGAAGCCAAAAAATTTCCAACTTGTCGAGCATGTTTAAAGCTTCTTGGCATGAAACTTTTGGTATCTCCGTACTATCATCTCGGGACTATCTCCCTCCGCTTCTTGTCTAATTCCATCGATTATTTCTTCTTCGGTTAAAGCATATACGACTTGTTGCTCATTGGGATGATTAAGGAAGACGTCCATATCCATTCGATTAGTGTAGTGCAACCGTTCAATTTGATTACTCAATTCCTTAAATATTCTTTGATTTTTCTCACGTACTTCATTTGCAACCGACGATTCATCGACATTAGTGGTTCGAATTTTGCAGTGTTTAAAGAAATTTTCAATTGTGCGTGGCTTCACATCAATTGACCATGAAGGAACTGGCATTTACAATTCCATTAAGGATGGATATCTTTGATGGTTCCAAAAAAGGCTCTTCAATTCGTCTCAAAAACAGACGATTAAACTTTTAAAATTCTTAATAGGATATATTATTCAATATATTAAAGGATATTCAATATATAATAAACAAAACTAGTCATAAAAACCCAAGGTGACCAAACTTGTGGTACAAAAATCCCACTCAAATGTTGAGATCCATTAAAACTCCATCTTAAACAAAATTGATACAAAAACCCCAAATTTCAAAATTGGTTTCATCAAATTTTATGATGAAACCAAAATTTGGTTTCATCAAATTCTTTGGGGTTTCATCAAATTTTATGATGAAACCAAATTTTGGTTTCATCAACCGCGAGTTACTTTTGTTTTGTTGGGGTTTTTGTGTTACTTTTGTTTTGATGGATTTTTTTTGGATGGATAGTGACACCTTTGGGGTTATAACTCGCGGACCGTAAACAAAACTAGTCATAAAAACCCAAGGTGACCAAACTTGTGGTATAATAAAAGATATATATCCTTCACATAAAGGATATATTATTCAATATATGTACATACATTATCCAATGTAATTTCGGTCCGCGAGTTATAACCCCAAAGGTGTCACTATCCATCCACACAAAACCCGCCAAAACAAAAGTAACACAAAAACCCAAAAAAAAAAATTTGATAGCAAAAGTAACACAAAAACCCAATTATTATTTTTTGATGAAACCTCGTAGAATTTGACGAAACCAGTTTTTGGTTTCATCATAAAATTTGATGAAACCAATTTTGAAATTTGGGGTTTTTGTATCAATTTAGTTTAAGATGGAGTTTTAATGAATCCCAACATTTGAGTGGGCTTTTTGTACCACAAGTTTGGTCACCTTGGGTTTTTATGACTAGTTTTAATGTAATTTTACATACTTTGAATTAGCAAAAAAATCATTTTTTTTGTATACCTCCCTATATTAATAATTTTGTAAAGTCACAGGGTTATTAATATATGGAGTTTTTACTGTATTGTGTTGCTTTTCATGATCACTACAAATCACAGTTTCTTCAAATGAATTAATATTTCATTATTCAAATTTCTGAAAATCAATCCAAGATATTTTTAGAATCTGCTCTCAAGGTTAAGACAAAAATAAAAGAAACTTTGGCCTTTTTAGAATCTGCTCTTAAATTCTAATTCAAATGGCATTTACACTATCTCACATTTTTGGTGCCAAATCTTTTAAGAAACGCAAACGACAATGGAATTGAAGCTAACATTTTGGTGATATATTCCTAGTGTTTAAAATGGTTGTGACCTTAATGATGCCTTGGATTCACATACGCCAATCCTAGTCTGCCTGCTTTTGCGTGTACTTTTGAGAACCTAAATACAGCTTGCAAATCAACCAAGTTCACATATATAGAAATAAGCTCCTTTCCAGATGATATAATTAAGTGGGAATGTTATATATGCCCCTATTATTCATGGGTCATGCACAAATACCCTTATGAACATTCACATATACCCCTAGTGGCATAAATGAAATTTCGAATGCAGAAATAATTTCCAAAATTCCTTATTTAACCTTTCCCTATGTATTTCACCTTCTTTCTTCAGATAAAGCATCTGTCCCCCCGCACCACCACCAACTACCATTCCCATCGCTCTCACTACCACTGCCGCTACCACAACCAGCATCACCACCATAATTTTAAAGCGAGAGAGAGGGAGATTTGAGTTGTAATCGATTTGTGAGAGAATAGATTTGAGATATGCGATTGAAGATCAAACCAAAACTACCATCACCATCTTCATCGTCACCAACTCTGCAACATCCACCACCTTCGTTGCTGCTTACTGGTTCGGGATTTAATCGACAAGTATCAACAACAAATGAGACTTTCTTCCACTACTAAAGGTTAATTTTTAAAATCAGCTTCAAAGATAGCGAGATCAAGTTTTAGGTTTCGATTTTAGAGTTAAACTTCTTCAAATTAATGAAGAGAGAAGTTTTCACGCTGATTTGTGGTGGTTCTGGTGGCGGCGGCAGGGGAGGAGGTATTTATTTGAATCTATTTTTGGATGATGAACTGTTAAGAGTAAATTGTAGGTGCATCCTGAGATGTTTATTACGATCTATTTTATGATTTTATTTTAAGAATTGGGGTTTTTGATTACCTTGAAGAAAAATTCATTAATCGAATCTAGTGTTTTACCTATATTTATGTTATTGTATCGTGGACTTTTTATGCTTTTTGGATGTTGCAGTTGGTGGCTATTGTGGTGATGGTTGTTGTTGATGTGGTGGTGGATATAATTTGCAATGGGGGAGGTGGTGGTGGTTGTTGTGAAGGTGCTGGTGGGGGATTTTGTTGTAGTAGTTGGGGTGGAGATGGTGGTTTTCAACAATGCTAATATAATAGGTGCAAGAGGTAGTCAGTATCATTTTTCAACAATGAAGGTAACAAAACATACTAATTGCTTTTTAGCTTCAGTTAACATGTTATGAGATTTTTGTTTTTAATGTATATGTATCTGTTAAAGAACAATTTAAATGTGGCAGAATATGTAGACAACATATAGTTGTTTGAAGTTTTTTTTTTTTATCCTTATTTTATAAATATTGGATGATTAAATTCAAGAGTTGCAATTTCGTGATTTGTCTTCATAACCTAGTGATTTTAGGATATTAACTACATACCAAAATAGACTTGCGCACTTGTATTTTTGTGAAGTTCATATTTTAATTTCAAGTGCTACTACTGTGTTATAAGTTCATATGGCTTCTTATCTTAGTGATCTCTATAATGGCATATGCATCAAAATTGTCCAACTTTTGGGTGACCAAGAATACAAGTGCACCAACACTCCAGGTGCTACTTGTTTGTTGGATTTCTTCCATATTATCTTAGGTATACTCTCTCTTGATGCAATTATTGATTCGGTAATTTCATTTGCTTAAATGGTGTGATATTGAACTGCAGTTGAGATATGTTGTGTCTTGTGGTGCTGTATAGAGCTAGTGATTGATGTTGAAGTGGCCAGGTCAAGCAGTAGTTTTTAAGATGCAGATGGTGTTTGAAGCCAGGGAATGAGCTGGAATTGCAGTGACTGGCACTGTTGCAGTTGGAGATGGCATAAGTGGAAGGCATGGAGTATTAGTGACCACAATATCCCTCTGGCATTAGATACAGGTGAAGATGTTGAAGGGATGGATGGTATTGCAGGTCTAAGATTGCAGGAGTGTGTTGGAAAGTATGAACTGCAGGTAGTGAAGCCTTTAAATGATCAGAATAAAGGTATGAACTTCTGGTATTCCACTTAATTCTTATTAAATTTATCGGTTTCTTGATTGATTATTAGTTTTTGCATGACCAAATTTAGCAACTTGGGAGGTATTTTGCTATAATCTAATCTTTATGATGTGTGAAGATCTTCATATATCATGTTTGCAAAGATCATTCCTGATATAGGAGGAGTATGAAAGTTACATAGAATGAGTAGGAAGATTTGTACGAGTGATTTTTCCATGTTAAAACAATAAAATAGTTAGTAGACAGTGTCAAAAAATAGTTTCGATTTATGGTATTCATCTTGTTGCAGCACTGTTGCTGGTGGTTGTTACTGTGGTGGTGGTAGTTGCTGCTGTCGTGGTGGTTATGTATGTTTGGTTTGTCTGTCATGCAACAAATGCAGGTAAAACTCATCCTCAAATTTTGGTTGTGCCTGAAAAGAGATATGAAGTGGCAGGTGCTGATATGTGTTTTAATATGTTACTTTGTATTGACGAATCTGTGGTGTAATGGTAGCACAAATGACTATATGTCAGAAGATGTGTGTTCGACTCACACTAGGTTCACTCATTTGTGTACAATTTTTATTTTTTGGAGGAAACTTGTGATAGTTGCCTCCATATATGAAGACAACTTGTGCTAGTTGCCTCCATATTTGGAGACAACTTGGGCTAGTTGCTTTCACTTTTGAAGACAACTTTGTGCTAGTTGCCTTCACTTTTGAGGACAACTTGAGCTAGTTGTCTCAGATTCGGAGACAACTTGAGCTAGTTGCCTTCATTTTTTTTTGCAACTTATTCCTGTACACTATTTATTGGAGACAACTTAAGCTAGTTGCCTCCGATATGGACATTATTTATTGGAGACAACTTGAGCTAGTTGCCTCCTATATGGACACAACTTCAGCAAGTTGACTCCACATGGTAGTGGTGGTCGTCGGTGGCGGTGGTTGGCGGCGGTGATGGTAGTTGATGGCGGTGGTGGAGGTTATTGGCGGCAGTGGTGGTGGTGGTTGGCGGCGACGGTGGTTGGTGGCGGTGGTGGTTGGCGGCGGCGGTAATGGTGGTGGTTGGCGGTGGACAGTGGATGTAGTCTTTTTTTTCTTTTTTTTTTTTCAATAGTGGTTAGTGGTTTTGTATATACACTATATAAAAGAAGGTATTTCAGTAATGTATTAGGCTTAGGGGTATTTGTAAAGTTCATAAAGATATTTTTGTAAGGGATCTCATAGTAGGAGTATATATATAATATTCCATATAATTAACCCACCCAATTCCAAAGACGCGCACGACGAATTGGCATTGGTGACGAAACTTTAAGAAATGTGAATTTCACATACAAACACATTTTTTCTTTTTCCGAATTTCTGTTTTGCATTGATCAATTGCCATTTTGTTTTGAACCTCCGCACTTCAAACTGTACATCTAGTTGTGCTGTTACTCATAACCATATTTGGTTAAGGGATAACCAAGCTTAGAGGCAATCTGTGCTACTGCTATGAGGTGTTAGAACAGTGCGAGAAAGAGATGCGATGGACTAAGATTATAAGTACGGAAATTACGTTTCTGTCCATGAGCATTCCCTAATGAATATCTTCACTAACAAGTCATCTTAGCTAACAAGTCTTCTTAGCGCCATTATAAGGCATATCGATGATGAGACATGTATTACGAATAAGATCTTTCTTCTCACACAATTTATATTCTTTGCTTTATTATTGATTTTTTTTTTTACTATCGATTATTATGGCTAAGGAGAAAAAGAATTACCTTGTCAAGGTTGTTTTGCCTTTGGGTGTTGTTGGACTTGGTTGTGCAGGTTTATGGTCAAGATAAATACAGGTTTGATTCTCTAGAAACAAAATTTACAGGGAGATTGGCTGCTATTGAAGAAAAAATCCCTGGGAGATTAAATTCTCTTGAAGGAAAAATTACTGGGAAATTAGATTCTCATGAAGGAAAAATGAGTGGGAGATTAAATTCTGTGGAAGGAAAAATTACTGGGTCGTTAAATTCTTCTGTAAACAAAGTTACTGGGAGAATAGATTCTCACGATGCAAAAGTTACTGGGAGATTAGATTCTATAAAAGAAAGAGTTGATGAAAGCTCGTTTCAAACCGGGCATTACATATGTTCAGCACTAGCAGGCGGCATAGTTGTTCTATTATTTTCTTTATGAGTTCTCTCTGCCGGTCTCCAATCTATGAATATGAGTCATTCTGTTCATCAGTTACCTATTCGTTAGCTATTAGCTTCATATAGTTAGGAAATTAGTTATTTTGATTTTATATTTTGGTGATTTAGTTATTTCATTACAATTATTTTTGGTGTTTTGACTGGCTACATGATCTATATATATATAAATCAATGAACTGTAATGATCAGTTAATCACATCAATGAAATCAATTTTTTTTAATGTTCCGAGAACCATTCGCAAAGCTGATGGTTGGACACTCTTGTCTTGTCTTGTCATTTTTTTTTTTTTTTTTTTTGATAAGAAGTGAAGATGTATTAGAAATCAGAGAATATACAAGAGTCTACAAAAGATAGACTAAGTAAGAAAACAAAAACGCAAAGAAGATTGTATGCACATATTTTCACTACTCGCCACGTGTCTTCGGTTGTTTACGTGGAAGATATGCGACGCGGAGCATCAAGAGACGATGGCACGTGCATACAGCCAAGAAACGCATGTCATCAGGAAGGGGCCCTCATCTAGCAGATCCTTTGGCTCCGAGTAAAGGAGTACCGAAATAGAGTGCTGCTGCGAAGTACTAAATACACCCTCGAAGCTGCTTTATCCCATCTCGAGAGAGGTCCCGGATCGACGGCTAGGACCAAGCTAGCTGACACGGATGTGACAGGGGCAGAAGACAGTGGTCTGGCGCGTGCATACGACCCAACCACCCGCATTAAACGCCTTGGGCAGGATACGTGTCAACCAGCCGAAGGAAGAAAAGACCGAAACTCTTCGGCTACAAGGAAGAAACGTGGGGGCATCGTGAAAGACGAAGAGGTCCGCGTACGGGCACAAAACACAAGACGATAAGAACACAACGGCTTTCATCGGTGGACCCCACTGCGAACCCCTATAAATACCCCTCCTCACTAAGAGAGAGAGGCGAGTCAGTTGGAAAAGAAAGGAGAGAATAAGAAGAGTAAGTAGTTTCCATACCCCAAAGTTATTCGACTATACTTGTAATCAATCTACATATAATGAAATCCCCTTAACCCCGTGGATGTAGGCCTCAGTGCCGAACCACGTAAATAATTGTCTCATTTACATTTAGCACTTACATTCCGCACTTTACATTCAGTATTTCGTATGTTAAGCTTTATATTACTTTACGATCTTTATTTACTTTACTATAAGAACATTATGGTGATGTATACGAGTAGACAAAGACGAGTCCGAAGAATCCGAGTTGATGAATCGGTGTACTCACTTCGCTTTACGCACTCCACACCTTGAAAAAGCGATGCTTAGAGCGTTTCTTTTCTTTGAAACCCCCAGGAACTTAAAACTAGTAGATCTACACCTTCGAAAATGTTTTAAAGCTCTTGTTTTTGGAAAATAAAACGTGTGGATAGATCCACACCTATTTTAGTAGATCTATATCTTCGAAAATATTTTAAAGCTCTTGTTGTTGGAAAATAAAATGTGTGGATAGATCCACACCTATTTTAGTAGATCTATATCTTCGAAAACGTTTTAAAGCTCTTGTTGTTGGAAAATAAAACGTGTGGATAGATCCGCGTCTATTTTAATAGATCTACATCTTCGAAAGCATTTTTAATAAAACTCATGGATAGACCCATGTTCATTTCATGCATTTATTAGAGGTTCCACACCTTGGATGCGATTTTAAAAGTATTGGGTGAAATATCTCTTCGTCGACATACTTTTTATCATGTCTACGTTTCTTTTCCAAACTACGCATGCTTGTGATCAAACTTGTGAAATAAACCGGGGGTAGTCAAGAGATCCGATGCCCCTGAAAAGGGGAATAATAGCCGGATAATCTCTTTACGCCTCCGGGACCTGATTTCCAGGATTCTACTAACGGGTTCTCTATGAATCTCCCTTTTATATCTGATAACCTTTTCAGAAAATATCAGAAATGGATAAGAACAAAGATACAAGAAAAACAAGGGCCTCGTCAAAAGAAACACCAAGGACAACACCAGTAATGACCAGGATCAAGAAGAAAGGGGAAAAGCTCAAAGCCGTAGACAAAACACAGAATGGAGCAGAAAGCTCGAGGCCTTTAGATGCCAGTGTTATTGCAGCGGAAGCTCTAAAGGCCGCGGCTTCCAAAGCCGTAGCATCAAAAGCCGGGGACTCCAAAGTGACCGCTGCCACCCAACCGCACGAACATCGTAAAGGGATGGCAGATTCAGGAATACGGAAACCTAACGTTCCCCTCCAGGTCAATCAACCGCTCCTAATAATGAGCCCACACGTTCAGCAACAACCGAAGTAGCTAAACCCACAAACAGATCCACCTGAACCCTTGATTCAAATCATCGACGAAGATCAAACGATAGCAGATGGAGGTTAGGTGCAGGAAAGGACTCCTAATCAGGAATCAAATCACTCTTCCCAGATAAGGATAGAGCTAGAAGAATTGAGAAGGAGTCAGAAGACATAAGCGGACGCGGTAGCTCTGTTAGTTCAGGAAAATCAGCAACTCAGAGAAAGAGATACCCATAACACAGGAATTTATGTCCAGCGAGACGAGGCTAGCTCAAGGGCACCAAGACCGAATCAAGATCGAAGGATGGTGGTGGCCAACATCCCAGAGCCATTGAACCAAAGAGACACGAGAGGAAGTCGAAGATCCGATCCAGATTACAACCCTAACAACTCGAACTACTTCGACAGCGATACCCCCCGGCTTGCACGACCCTATGTTCAGGAAGAGCATCAGCGCGCAATGGAAGATCTCCGCGCCGAGATGATGGCGGAGATCAAACAACTAAAATCTAGGCAAGGCGGAGGAAGATTGGAGCAAGTGATGAAGGAGGCGAGCACTACCCCCTTAACACAACTCTTGGCCAAAGCTCTCATCCCCTAGAAATGTCCAGTTCCGGCCTTCGAATGCTACGATGGATCTAGTGATCCCGCTGCCCATATTCGTTATTATAATCGAATGATGGCACGATGGGATTATGATGATGCCATATTGTGAAGATACTTCCCTTCGAGCTTGAAGGGATCCGCACTCTCCTGGTTCGACAACTTGTCACCAAGTTCCATTGAATCGTACGACCAACTTACTGAGAGGTTCTTGACAACTTACATGTATAACAAAGTTGTGAACACCGGAATGTACAAGCTCTTCTCACTAGCAGTTAAGTACAAGGCAACCATCGGAGAATACACAGATAGGTGGCACAAAATATGTCAAGCCATCGGAAACGTGGACTCCGTGGTCAGCATAAACTGCTACAAATGGGGGCTTTACAGGATGAGCCCCCTATTCGTCGAGATCCACGGCACCGTCCTTGCTACTGAAGGAGACCTTCGAGTGATTACATAAAAGCATGATAGACTAGAAGAAATCCAACGAGATAATCCCAGAGATCAAACCCAGCGTCCACCACGCACAAACTCCGCAGAACAATCCAGCGGATCAAAAAGGGGCAACTCAGGTAATCGTCCTAACGAGGATAGAAGGGATCGCAGGGATAATCGACGAGGGGATGTCCAAAAATTCGAAGACCAAGTTTACACAAAGATGAACGCCAGCTACTCACGCATCTTGAGATAAATCAAGGGCCGTGAGAACCTCAACTGGCCATGGTATAAGGGGAAGCATCCCCCTAGATCATAAAAATCCAAGGAGTACTGTGAATATCATTGTTTCAATGGTCACCTAATAGAGAAATGCAAGAATCTAAAGATAATGATTCAAAAGTTAGTCGATGCGGGAGACCTCAAACAATATGTGTAAAAGACTAGCGATGAAGATAAAGTTAAACGAAGCAAACAGGTCCAGCTGCCTAAAGGAAACCGCACCCTTAACACCATCTCATGTTCCGAGTCCGCGGGACAATCCCTAACGGCTCAGATAGGTAAAAGGCTGAGGAAACAGTTTGAAAACTATTGTGAACTATACAAAATCGATGGGGAAGAAGTGGACGAGCACGAATAGTGGATGGACACACCCATGATCTTCGACATGGACGATGTAGAAGGAGATATGGAAGATCACAACGATCCACTGGTTCTCACACTGCCAATTGCAGGGTGAAATATTAAGAAAATCCTCATTGATGGGGGGAAGCTCCGTTAATGTTCTATTCTATGATACATTCAAACGAATGGAACTCAACGATGAACAATTATTATCTTCATACTACACAATCTACGGATTCAACGGAGCCGCCACGAAGCCCTTAGGGGATATTGTCTTGCAAGTAGACGCGGGGCCAATGAAGGTCGACACCCAGTTCAGCATGGTGGACGCACCCTCGCCACACAATGCCATAATCGGCCGAAGATGGGTGCATAAACTCAAGGGAGTGGCTGCTACATACCACAAGTACCTTAGGTTTCCAACCCCCCAAGGGGTAATGGAGATAAAAGGAGATCAAGTCACGACACGAGAGTGTCAAACTCTGCAAAACAGGATCAACAACGAACAAGATGAGCAGCGAAAGAACCGAAGATCCCAAAATAAGGAAGACGCGAAAGAAAAAGCCATCGACGCCTACCTAGAAGAAATCTCCGGAAGAGGCCTTTCAAAGAGAAATACGATTGGGAACACGGACACAAGTACCTCGGCCATTAAAGAAGGCGAGGAGCCTACCAAATAGAAATCAAAGAAGATTCCTCTTCTAGGGGAATCAAAACCCACGTTTACACCTATAGAAGCGGTGAAAGAAATAAATATATGAACTGAAAGAGAACCAAGAATGGTCAAGATCGGGACGTTGATGGATGAGGAGCGTGAGACATATTTGATAAGATTACTCACGGAGTATGCAGATGTCTTCGCATAGAAGCTATGAGATATGCCAGTAATTGACCCTAAGACAATCCATCATGAGCTTCACATAAATCCAGGTACACCACCTTTCAGGCAAAAGGTATGAAAAGTAGCTCCAGAATACCACAAAGCAGTCGAAACGGAGCTTCATAAGCTACTAGAAGCTGGATTCATCAAAGAAGTCAAATATCCAACATGGATTTCAAACATGGTCATTATACCTAAAAAGAGAGGCGGGGTGAGAATATGCATCGATTTCACCAACCTCAACAAAGCGTGTCCCAAGGACAGCTATCCCTTGCCAAGCATCGACCAACTATTCGAAGCAGTTGAGGGGTACGAAGAGATGTCATTCATGGATGGATACTCCGGATATAACCAAGTATTCCTGTCAGAAGAGGATCAACAGGATACAACATTCTACACCCCCCCATGGCCTCTACTGTTACGTGAGAATGCCCTTCGGGCTCCGAAACGCAGGGGCAACATATCAAAGGATGGTCGACGCTATCTTCAAGCCATGGATTGTGTATACTCTGGAAGTTTACGTGGACGATATGCTAGTCAAAATCAAGCTATGGAAAGACCACCACCAAGATCTGAAGGATATCTTTCAGGCAATGAGGGAACATGACATGAAATTAAACCCAGAGAAATGCACTTTCGGCGTCACTTCAGGAAAATTCCTCGAATACCTGGTAACAAAAAGGGGCATCGAGGTGGATCCTGCCAAAATTCAGGCCATCGCGGGAATGCCATCTCAAGGCACCTGAAAGAAGTCCAAAGACGCAATGGCTCCCTAGCAGCACTAGGGAGGTTTATATCCAGATCCTCAGACAGATGCAAGCATTTCTTTAACATTCTTAAAAAAGAGATCAAGTTTGAATGGACAGCAGAGTGCGAGGAAGCCTTCAAAGAAATCAAGGAATACATTGCTGAAATCCCCATCTTGCAAAAACCCGATCCTAATGAGGTTTTGGACCTGTAAATAAGAGCAACGGAGGATGCAGTCAGCGCGGTGTTGGTTAAAACCAACACGAAGTTAGAATAGACCATCTACTAAGTCAGCAAAACTCTCAACACAGCAGAAATAAATTACACAAAGATCGAACAGCTCATCTTGGCATTAGTATGGGACACCCAAAAACTAAGGACCTACTTCCTGACCCACTATATCCGCGTTCCATGCAAATCCCCACTAGAGGTTTTCCTCAAAAGCGCAGGAAAGACAGGGAGAATTGCAAAATAGAACACTCATCTCGACCAATACAACATCATACATGAGCTCCAGCATTCCCAGAAGTCTCAAGTCCTAGCATATTTCCTGGAAGATCTACCGCTAGACAATGATGAAGAAATCTTCGTTGATGGGCTCAACACCGCAGGATTACCGGAGGGCGACAGAAGCAAAGATCCCGTCGATATTCTTGAACCAGCAAACCAAAGACAATGGGAAGTCTTCGTTGACGGCTCAAAGAACAAATAAGGAGCCAGTATCGGCATCGTAATCACTACTCCCATGGGAGACAGAATGATACATGTCGTCAGACTAGAGTTCAAAGGACATACCAACAACATCGTCGAATAAGAAGATGTTGTGCATGCTCTATGTCTAATAATATAAATGGGTATAAAAATGTACGTTTGACCAGTGACTCATAACTGGTCATCCGACAAATATAACTGGATATAATGTGTATGATGAAACCTTGTCAGCATACATGACTTTAGTCCAGACACTGGCACATCAAATACCAAACATTAAGTTCCGGCACTTAAGCATAAAGGAGCTCAGGCATGCAGATTCTTTGGCATATATCTCATCTATGTTGAAAAACGAAGATGTCAGGGAAATCAAGATCACCAGGGTTTACGAACCCTCAATCCCCTCCAGAGAATTCTGCACTTCCAACCAAAAGGATAGCACAAGAGAGGACGTAGCGGACGATGATATAGGGGAATACATCGTGGATGACTTTCTAGAGGATGACATCATGATAAGAGCAAATGAAGACAGACTGGAGGTTTGATATCCACCACTTTATCAAGGAAGTAACACTCCCCACGGACCTAAAGCAAGGAAGGAAGGTATAATCAAAAGAAGGAAGGTACGACTTAAGGGGAGAGATTTTATACATAAAATCTTTCCTCGAACCTTTGTTACGCTGCCTATCCAGAACCGAAGGTCACCTAGTGCTAAAATATATCCATCGAGGGGACGCAGGGAATCACAGCGGGATGAGATCCCTGGCCGACAATGAAAAAACCCAGGGGTATTATTGGCCAACGATGATATGAGATGCTGCAAGGATGTCGAAAAGATGCGAAGAATGCCAGTGGTTCGCTAGAAGAATCCACGTACTAGCAGCGATGCTAAACTCAGTAGATAGTCCTTGGTAATTCTCAAAATTGGGCATAGATATTGTGGGACCCATGATCGAAGGATCAGGGAAAAAAAGATTTTTGATAGTGGCCACAGACTATTTCAGTAAGTGGGTAGAAGCTAAAGCATTGGACAGAATCCGCGACTCAGATGTCTTCACATTCATATTTCAGAACATAATCTGCAGGTTCGGAATCCCAGCAGAGATTGTCTCTGACAATGGTAAGAAACTACAGGGCAAGAACATCGATTTACTATTTGACAATTTCAAAATCCGAAAGAATAAGTCGACACCAATATACCCTCAAAGCAATGGCCAAGCAGAGGCCACAAACAAGACCCTTGCTCTCATTCTCAAGAAACAATTAGACGAGCACAAAGGACAATGGTGTGAATAGTTACACAACGTCTTATGGCCGTATAGAACTACCCGAAGATCAGCCACATGGGAATCTCCCTTCCTTCTCACCTACGAAGCCAAAGTTGTCATCCCCACGGAAATCATCATGCCAACCACAAAGACGGAAGCATGGGAAAAGAACCTCACAATGGACATGATGTTGGAAATACTCGACGACCTCGAGGAAAGAAGAGAAGCATCGTTACAAAAAATGGAGAATTATCAAAGGAAATTAGCAAGGGAGTACAATAAAAAGGTTAAACTTAGAAATTTCGTAGAAGGACAATATGTGCTGAGAACCATACCCCAATACCAACGAGAAAAGAAGTGGGGCAAATTGGAACCAATATGGGGAGGACCTTTTGTCATACAAGATATTGCGGGAAACGGAGCTTATTACCTGGGCAACCTAAAAGGGGAAGTCCTCCGCAATCCATGGAACGCTAAATATCTCAATCCATACCATCCATAGATAGCATCACAATCTTGCAACTGCGTGAAGAGTACCAGAAGAAGATAATGATGCATCTCATCAACATGTTTCTATCTCTGGACGAGGAATATCAGACCTCAACAAATCAATAAAACAAACTTTCTTGCGAATATCACTAAATAGCAATTATCCTAAGACAATGCACGGGACAGCGTATTAGCAGAATGAATACTTGTAAATACACCTACAAATATGCTACGAAAATGACGCACCTATATTGGAAAGATCTCTCAGGACTCCACTATCAGCGTCTATAAGTGTAAGACCATGGGGAAGACATCCAGCAGAAAGAGATCTCCAACTATTCTAAGTCAGCGGGTCGACGGAATGGGGACATGTAAATAGTAACACCCCATAACCCCCACCCTCTGGGAATCCTCTGGCCAAGGATTAGCCAGCAGGGTAACAGGTCTCAAGACGATTACGAAGGTACATACCTTCGATATCATACTCAAACACTCCATTCTTTATTTTCACTACATCATTTGGTTCACTAAACAACGCAGCTAAAATAAGGATGTGGGCAGACATAACCAATAAACGATGATCTATTCCATGAAAGTTGATTACAAGTTCGGAAAAATAAGCAAAAATAAATAAAATAAGATAATCGATAGATACCACGAGAACTCTATAATCAACGAAGATCAACTTTCTATAACTAACAGAAGAATCTACTTGGATAATTCAGATACACCGGTGGGGTCTTCCCTCTGCGACGAAGGTACGTTCCCGCCTGAAGAAGGCCCCGAAGAACTGGATAGGGGCGGAGGTTTAGGACGACGTGGATATTCCTTGACAAGGCCATGATCGGTCTTGAGGTCATGCTCTATCTTGGCCAAAACCTTGTTCGTCTCCTCATTCAGTTGACAACGAGCCTTGCATGTAATAGAAGCATTTCTCATTTAGGCCTGAGATAACATAGTGGACAGACGGCTTACCTCCGTTGAGGCCAAGTGATCTGCATGTTCGTGAGACGTAGACAAGCCCCGGAAATACAAGGTGTGACCCTCCTAGTGCACCAAGGCAGTTTGAGCCTTCCCTAGCTCAGATTGAGCTTTTTCAAGCTTTTCATTTGCAACAAGAAGCTGTCCCTAGAGCTATGAAAAAGAAAACGAAGAGTTAGAACTACTAAGAGAAAAATCACACTCGGCAAAGCAAACATATAACTTCGAATCTAGCCAAAGATATTTCATATTCATTAACAACAGCATCCCGATCCTCGTCAAGAAAGTCATACTCGTCGGAAATTTTCTTATAATCCACTCGAAGAGTGGAAAGAGCAAATTAACTAGCATCTAACTCTACCTGCTTCATTGAATCCAAATGACGAAGATGGTTGACTTCATTATTTATCTCCTCCATTCCTTTGTTAAGTCTGTACATATTAACTTCAAGATTTCTTTCAGACTCAGCCTGACGAGCTACGTTAGCCCGAGACGTGGCTAAGGCCTTTCCAAGGGCACATTCCTCGGCCCTAACATCATCCCTTTCTTTGGAAAGACGTTGAATATACTCTCTTACTTCAAAATCATTAGAGGAACGAGCCTTCCGTAGTTCTTCTTCTAGAAGATTCATCTTAACCGATAAAGACGAAGCAAGTTCACGGGCTTCACGGAGATTGTCACGCGTTCATAACAAAGTACCATTAAAGAGACGACGATCCGCGTTATATTTATTTTGCATATCCACTATCTGAGTATGCCTCATACGCCATGCCTCGTCCTTGGCATCCCATCTTTCGGCCTCACTCTTAATTTTCTCTACTAGCTCGGCAATACGGGTCTTCTGCCGTTCTCTCTCACTTCGAATTCATATCAACTCGGGGACTCCACCCACTGAAGATAGGTTGGGGATACTCAAACAGAACACTAATGGATAGAAGATGACAGCGTTAAGTAAGAATAAAAGAAGCAAACCTGTGAAAGATGAAGTATCTTTCCGAACGCTCTCCAACTTGCTGCGTACCATAGCAAGCTCCAGACAGAGCCTTTCTTCGTCGTTGCTGAGCTGTTCCTTCCCTTAAATACGGTTCTTCAGCTCACTTATTTTCGTATCTCTGGAAGAGATGACCACCTCAGCTGCAGCTAGCTCCTCCTCTCTGTGACGAAGTTTACCCTCTAACTTAAGAGACTTGGCCTTGAAAAATTGGTACAAGCTATGATTGCAGTATTCGCTCCTCATTATCTATGTTCCAGGAAAGAGGCATCACGTCAGAAAACCATAGGATACCCACATAAAAGTAAACATGAAAAACACGACGTACCTATAGTATCCACTGCTGAGGATAACCATACTGATATCCATCAGATATGGCCATCATATCAACAACGGTGGCTGGATGATCAACTACTAGGGGAGCCTCCAGCAACCTCAGATCCTTGTCCCAAACCTCGGCAACCTGATTTGCGGTGGACAACTGCATCATCCGACGAGTATAGGCATCATAATTCTTCTCCCCAGCAATCACGGGAGCAGGGTTCAGGACGAACATCAAATTTTTCTTCTTCAGCCAAGAAAGAACGGAATCATTACCCTCCAACATCAAGGATTACGGGAAATCATCCGAAGGGGACCCGGTCGAAGATTTGCCAACAACAAGAACCTTTCCATCCGTTGCCTTCTTAACTGCCCCCTCCCCTTCATTAACGAAGGTCCCAGCGTCATCACCATCCACAACCGTGCGATCCGGAGCTTTCACCTTTCCAGAGGTATCCAGCACGTCCCAATCATCGTTTGGGGAAAGCAAAGAAAACTCCTCAACAAGACCCATGGAAGCATTCATATCGAAGGATGCCCCTGCGGAGAAGACTCTACCAAAAGAGAATTCTTGGGTTGTCTTGTCCCCACCACCATTACCAGCAGCGGTAATATTGTCAGCATCATTACCACCAGGGGTATTCTTCGTGCCATCAACACCACCACCATCTTTATTGGTAGGGGGAGAAGTACAATTGGTTTGTCCTACAACACTTAGAACTACAAATGGCCACCTTGATCAACACCTGAATATGACAAAATTTGATGCCTTCTTCATATAAGAAAGCAAAGTTTTGAACTTCTTTTAACTAAAACCATTGATGGATTAGCATCACAAATATTTTTTTGCATTCAAGCTAAAGTAAGAGTTGCAACTTCTTTACACTGTACCTTTTCGATAGCTTCATTGTCCTTCTTTGTAAACCCACTGGCAGCAAGTTGTTTGCTAGGGAATCAACAGGTTTTATCATAGAAGCAAAGGCAGACCTTTCGTTTTCGTCTTCATCAAGGTTGACTCTGAAAAAGAATGTAATCATTAGCATGCAGAATAAATATTAAGATTTCAAAATCGGGAAGGAAGGAGTTGTAATGAGATTTAAGTTACAATTATTCCAGGGCATAGGAAAATAAGTAAGTCCAGCATACGGACAAGATCAGAAAAACCAATAAAGGGAGAAAGTTAGTAGCACCAAATTGGTTGTGCATAAACCATGAAATATCAATATCCCAGGTTTGTTAAGTTACCCAAGATCAAGAACAGATGCACCTAGTTTTGTGTTTGTCTATACCATGTGGTATATGGGTATGGAGTAGCCTTGAGAATCCTGGACAGTTCTCCCTTTTTGCTCCACGCTCCTAGTGTGATATTTAATGGTGTATTAGTCGAGTTTTAATACCAATGAATTTAAGAGATATACTTTTTCACCTAAAATTAAGAAGGGAGTTCTTGAGGAAAATTTTCCAAGTGTGTACATCTTGTGTGGAGATGGAATGGGCTTGGTGTTAAGCGGTTGTGATAGTCCCCTGTAATATAATACGAAATGAGCTAAGTAGGGTATAAGTACTAGTTGGTAAGTAACAACAACATACTAATTAGTGAGGCTCTTAATTAATAGTAACCTCAATGTATCAACACCAACATCACTAATACTACAAATCACTCGAGCCAAAGAAAACAAATTCACACACAGTGAACAAAGAAATGAAAAAAATAAAGTTAGTCACACTAAACAATGAATTTGAATTTAAAATTTAGTATGCCCCCAACATGTGTCTACTGCAGCAGTACCCTCGAAATGATAAGTTGTCCACTCACCTTTGACAGAACCAGTGAAATCTTGCATTATTGACATTTCTTGACAAAATTCATCAGTTCTGCACAATACACACCCTCGAAGACCTCCAACTGATGTCTGAACCTCATAAAATCGGTAACTGAAGAGTTAGCTTTCACAATCCCTTAGAATGAAACTTAATTATCATGAGAAATCCATATTCTGGATAGCTTTAACAATCCCTTATAAGGTTCCCAACATAAAGCAAGAACAAACTACGGCTGCCAGCAGACTTGGTTGATCAGTTATATTACAAGTCTAAGTCTTTAAAAATACTAAACAACAAATTGTAGAAGTTTCCTGTGTTGGACACATACCATATTTTTCTTCCTTGCACTTGAACTTACTAGTAGCTCTGTTACTTTAGCTACTCCTACATATCATCTAAAAAGTTAAAACCATCCAAAAGGGAAGTTATTCTACCAAACAACTAAATCAAATGGAAGAAGTTGTACCTCATATTTCGGTTCAAGGTCATAATGTCTGGTCATTGGAAGTTTGAGATTCTTCCACTATCTGAGATAATTTTGAAGCATGTACTTCTAATGTCCGGAAGAAATTTAATTACCGTAATTCTGGAAATAGAACGAGTGATTTCCACTGCTCTAGAGTATCACCCCTATACTCAAATCACATGGTTTATATTAAAAAACTGAAAGTTACTGTCAGTTGCTTAGAAATGGAGTTAATGAGACAAGGCGTGTCTTTTACTGACCTCGCGTTGTTGTTGTGCATACGATTTCAGCCTCTCCCCTTAATTGGAAAGGCTATTTTGAAGTTTGGTAAGTATAACTTCAGCCTATTTAGCCACGCCCTTCAAAAGCCGATCCCCAGCAAAACAGTGATCGGCACAGATATAATTGCTCCAAAAAATACAATTAGACATGTAACTTAAGCAGCACAAAAAGATAAAATCACCCACAACATTTTCATTCTCGCACAAATTTCAGCCTTTTTAGAGGTCGTACTAACCATTTAGGACAACACTAATAGAAATGACACATACTACTAAACTTCGAAATTTCAACTACATAAAATGCAGTAAAACCAGATGAAAACCATACTAAGTATTTCAAACATGTTGAAAATTGAATTTTTTTATAGGTTCCACAAAACATCGTAACCAATAATACCATATAGTAAACAATCCGTGCCAATTTTAAAAAGGAAGATAATAACTAAGATTGAGTTTTACCAGTTCAGATCCACCTGAGAATTGCTTGATGAAGCATTATTCACTCCACCTGTAATAGCAATAAACATGCAGAATACAAACTAGAAGATATAAAAACTAGCAGAATACTACAAAGAAATCTCGGAATCCATGTACTCAATGGCATAACTGACTGCTTCATTCACGAAGCTGTTCTCTTTGATAGACCCTTCAATGTACTCTGCACTGTATCAGTTTGTACATTAACATATCATTAGAAAAGAGATGTTTTACAAAAAATAACAAACATCACATAAGCAAGGCCAAATTCATGCTTAGAACTCCTGCATTGCACTTATAATTGTTAACTCTATACTTCATTCTTACATGCTCAGAACTCTTCTAATCTCATATATCTGAATATTAAGGCCATAGTCACTGCTCTAGATATGTGCTTTTAAAAAATGATTTTGTATAATACAGTTTAAGATGCTGGGAACAACAAAATTAAGATTTGAAGAAAAAAATTTACTTAAGAACCCAACACATATGCAAAGCTTTTTTCTCTCCTAGTGATATAAGAAACAAACCCAAATTTTTAGACAGCATATCAAACCCCTAATTTGAAATAGTCGAATATCAACATAGTCAGCTAAGGAAAAGGAAACTTATTTAACAATTACAAAACATTTACATCCACAAGAAAAAAAAATTTAAGCAGTCAGAATGAATGCAAAGAATGACTAAAATCCTTTCTAACTTATCCAACAAAAATACCAAAAAATCACAACATAAGAATAATACTAATATACTCAAAAACACAATTCAAAGATTGAAGCATCAAGCAATTAACAATCAGCATAAAACAACAAACCCCTAATTTTAAATATCAACATACTAATTCTCAAAGCCCTAATTCAAAATATCAGAACAAACCTAATTAAAAACTTTGAAACGAAAATTAAGAACCCTAATTTTTTGACATCAAAAAGAACAAAAAAATAAACACAAATCTTAAAGCATCAACTAATAGAGAAATTAGGTATGAGCCTGTAAAAAAGAAGTTACATTTATCTCGAATCTGTATAGATCTGTGAATAACAGATAAATTAGGTTCAGAGTGAAGTTTGTTTTCTTCGTTGGAGAGACGAAAGGATTTGAGAAAGAGACAGAGCGGATAGAGAAACTGATATGGGAGAATAACAGAGAAATTTCTTTCAGAGATGAAATTAGGGTTTTGTTTTCTTCGTTTGAGAAGGAGAAATAAAACGCAAGTTCTTTGAGCAAGTTCTTTGAGAAGAAGAAAGAGAACGCAAGTTGAGAAAGTGATAAGGGAGAGAGATGGAAGGGGGAAACCAAGTCAAAGAAAGTAAAAGGAAAGATAAATGGTTGAGGTATGTCCATCGAAACACATGGATGATTGAAAATTGATTGAAGTTCTCATACAGATTGAGGGGAGTGTGTGAGAAGCATGTGTGTTCTTTTGAGAAATGTGTCTTTTCTTGAGAATTATCATCTCTGGTTCATATATTACTAGAGTTAGACCCTGAGTTTCTCGTTTGAATGAACTGGGGACGAAATATATCAGAATTGAACATCATAGGTTCAAAGATTACTATAGTTAGACCTGAGTTTCTGATTTGAATGAACTGAACACGAAATATATCAGAATTGAACATCACAGATTCAAAGATTACAAAAGTTAGACCTGAGTTTCTGATTCGAATGAACTGAAGACGAAATATATCAGAATTGAACATCACAGGTTAAAATAATACCAGAGTTAGACCTGAGTTTATGATTCTGATGAACTGGAGACGAAATATATCAGATTTGAACGTCACAAGTTCAAAGATTACCAGAGTTAGACATAAGTTTCTGATTCGGATGAACTGGAGACGAAATATATCAGAATTCAACATCACAGGTACAAAGATTACTAGAGTTAGACCCTAATTTCTCGTCTGGATGAACTAGAGACGAAATATATCAGAATTGAACATCACAGGTTCAAAGATTACTAGAGTTAGACCCTAGTTTCTGGTCAGGATGAACTAGAGACGAAATATATCATAATTGAACATCACCGGTTCAAAGATTACTAGAGTTAGACCCGAGTTTCTCGTCAGGATGAACTGGAGAAGAAATATATCAGAATTGAACATCACATGTTCAAAGATTACTAGAGTTAGACGAGATCGAATCGTCCGATGAACTGGAGACGAAATATATCATAATTGAACATCACATGTTCAAAGATTACTAGAGTTAGACCTTGTTTGTGTCTATTCTTAAGTTTCTCAATAAAATTGGTTTAAATCATTTTTTGAACTGGAGACTTAAAAATATATTATTAATTGAACATCACATGTTCAAAGATTACTAGAGTTAGACCCGAGTTTCTCGTTCGGGTGAACTGGAGACGAAATATACCAGAATTGAACATCACAGGTTCAAAGATTACTAGAGTTAGACCCGAGTTTCTCGTCAGGATGAACTGGAGAAGAAATATATCAAAATTGAACATCACATGTTCAAAGATTACTAGAGTTAGACCCGAGTTACTCGTCCGGGTGAACTAGAGAAGAAATATATCATAATTGAACATCACATGTTCAAAGATTACCAGAGTTAGACCCGAGTTTCTCGTCCGGATGAACTGGAGAAGAAATATATCAGAATTGAACATCACATGTTCAAAGATTACTAGAGTTAGACCCGAGTTTCTCGTACGGGTGAAATTGAGGCGAAATATATCAGAATTGAACATCACATGTTCAATGATTACTAGAGTTAGACCCGAGTTTCTCGTCAGGATGAACTAGAAACGAAGTATATCATAATTGAACATCGCAGGTTCAAAGATTACTAGAGTTAGACCCGAGTTTCTCGTCAGGATGAACTGGAGAAGAAATATATCAGAATTGAACATCACATGTTCAAAGATTACTAGAGTTATACCCGAGATTCTCGTCAGGATGAACTAGAGACGAAATATATCAGAATTGAACATCACATATTCAAAGATTACTAGAGTTAGACCCGAGTTTCTCGTCATGATGAACTGGAGAAGAAATATATCAGAATGAACATCACATGTTCAAAGATTACTAGACTTAGACCCGAGTTACTCGTCCGGATGAACTGGAGAAGAAATATATCAGAATTGAACATCACAAGTTCAAAGATTACTAGAGTTAGACCCGAGTTTCTCGTCAGGATGAACTTGAGATGAAATATATCAGAATTGAACATCTCATGTTAAAAGATTACTAGAGTTAGACCCGAGTTTCTCGTTCGGGTGAACTGGAGACGAAATATATCAGTATTGAACATCTCTGGTTCAAAGATTACTAGAGTTAGACCCGAGTTTCTCGTCGGGATGAACTTGAGACGAAATATATCAGAATTGAACATCTCATGTTCAAAGATTACTAGAGTTAGACCCGAGTTTCTCGTCCGGGTGAACTGGAGACGAAATATATCAGAATTGAACATCTCTGGTTCAAAGATTACTAGAGTTAGACCCGAGTTTCTCGTCGGGATGAACTTGAGACGAAATATATCAAAATTGAACATCACAGGTTCAAAGATTACTAGAGTTAGACCCGAGTTTCTCGTCCGGATGAATTGGAGACGAAATATATCAGAATTGAACATCACAGGTTCAAAGATTACTAGAGTTAGACCCGAGTTTCTCATCCGGGTGAACCCGGAGACGAAATATATCAGAATTGAACAACACAGGTTCAAAGATTACTAGAGTTAGACCCGAGTTTCTCGTCCGGATGAACTGGAGACGAAATATATCAGAATTGAACATCACATGTTCAAAGATTACTAGAGTTAGACCCGAGTTTCTCGTCTGGGTGAACTGGAGACTAAATATATCAGAATTGAACATCATAGGTTCAAAGATTACTAGAGTTAGACCCGAGTTTCTCGTCAAGATGAACTGGAGACCAAATATATCAGAATTGACCATATTACCCTTGTTGGAAATAAATGGAATAAACATTATGTAGACTGTGAAAATGACCAGACTACCCTTATCGGAAATATGTAGAGTAAATATTACAGACTGTGATGGAGATTGTGAAAATTACAAAACTACCCTTGTTGAAAATAAGTAAATTAAATATTACAGGCTGTGAAAATGACCAAACTACCCTTATATCAGTATTAAGTAAAGTAAATGTTACCGACTGTGAAAATGACCATATTACCCTTATTGTAAAAAAGTGCAATAGATATTATGGAGACTGTGAAAATGACTAAACTACCCTTATTGAAAATAAATAAAGTAAATATTACATACTGTGAAAATGACCATATTACCCTTATTGGAATAAGTGCAATAAATATTTTGGAGACAGTGAAAATGACCATACTACCCTTATCGGAAATAAGTAAAGTAAATGTTACCGATTGTGAAAATGACTATATTACCCTTATTGGAAAAAAGTGCAATAAATATTATGGACACTGTGAAAATGACAATACTACCCTTATCGGAAATAAGTAAATTAATTCAAACAGACTGTGAAAATGACCATATTACCCTTATTAGAAATAACTGGAATAAATACTATGGAGACAGTGAAAATGACCAAACTACCCTTATTGGTAAATGTGTAATAAATATTACAGACTGTGAAAATGACCATATTACCCTTATTGGAAATAAGTGGAATAAATATTTTGGAGACAGTGAAAATGACCATACTACCCTTATCGGAAATAAGTAAAGTAAATCTTACATACTGTGAAAATGACCATATTACCCTTATTGGAAATAAATGGAATAAATATTATGGAGACAGTGAAAATGACCATACTACCCTTATCAGAAATAAGTAAAGTAAATGTTACTGATTGTGAAAATGACCATATTACCCTTATTGGAAAAAAATGCAATAAATATTATGGAGATTGTGAAAATGACCAGGCTACCCTTATCGGTAATCAATAAAGTAAATGTTACCGATTGTGAAAACGATCATATTACCCTTATTGCCTTATTGGAAATAAGTGCAATAAATATTATGGAGACAGTGAAAATGACAATACTACCCTTATCGGAGATAAGTAAAGTAATTCTTACAAACTGTGAAAATGACCATATTACTCTTATTGGAAATAAGAGGAATAAATATTATGGAGGCAGTGAAAATGACCAGACTACCTTATCGGAAATAAGTAAAGTAAATGTTGCCGATTTTGAAAATGACCATATTACCAATAAGGGTAGTTTGGTCATTTTCATAGTCTCCATAGTACTTATTGCACTTATTTCCAATAAGGGTAATATGATCATTTTCATAGTCTGTAACATTTACTTTACTTATTTTCGATAACGGTAGTCTGGTCATTTTTCACAGTCTCCATAATATTTATTGCACTTGTTTCCAATAAGGGTAATATGGTTATTTTCACTGTCTGTAATATTTATTGCACTTTTTTCAATAAGGGTAGTTTGGTCATTTTCACAGTATGTAATATTTACTTTATTTATTTTCAGTAAGGTTAGTTTGGTCATTTTCATAGCCTCTATAATATTTATTGCACTTTTTTCCAGTAAGGGTAATATGGTCATTTTCATTTCTGTAAGAATTAATTTACTTATTTTCGATAAGGGTAATATGATCATTTTCACAGTCTCCATGATATTTATTGCACTTTTGTTTTTCCAATAAGGGTAATATGGTTATTTTCACAGTCTGTAATATTTATTGCACTTTTTTCCAATAAGGGTAGTTTGGTCATTTTCATAATCTCAATAATATTTATTGCACTTTGTAGTTGCAGGAAATCCTACAACACACCCCTTATCATATCTTGATATTAATTTCTAGATTTACATATAGAAATGGTAGTAAGATTGCTAAAATTATAAACGGACACCAAGATTTTTTACATGGTTCGATCAATTTGATCTACATCCATGATTCTTCACTATGATTGTTAAAATTTATATTTGATTTTACATTGATGATCTCCATTGATGGAGTTCTAAATTTGATTTTGGGGAAGAAAAATGATAAAGAAAAATACATCCTCTCTCTAAAAATCTCTCTGCAAAGTATATATCTCTCTCCTAAAATTGTCTCCCCCTTTTCTCTCTCATGCTCTTCTCTTTATATAGGTATCTTCATGGTGGATGACAGCTCACATTCAACTCACATTTCCTATATTTTAGGAGCTCTGCTATCGTTCCCGCGAGATCTTCTATCATGCCCGCGAGATCTGCTATCGTGCTCGCGAGACTCTTTTATACCCACAAAATCTTCATTTCCTGCTTTGTTCTCGCGAGCATTCTCTCCAACTACAAAATCTTCACATCTTTCTCATGTTTTATGTTGTCGTTGTCTATTACGTCATTCTTTAAATTATTTTGCGACGCTCGCAGAGTGTTGTTGAAGAACTCATAGAAATGTTGTTAATAATTTCATAAGAATATTGTTGTGGCGATATTCTGATCCTACATCTTGCCTCTTTTTCCTTGAATATTGCTTGAAGAGTGATCTTTAAGGAAAAATCAATTGTTGTAGTAGTCTTTGATCTTTGTTGATGAAGGAACGGGCGAAAGAATACTGGACTTGAAAAGTACGTACTTGCCTCTATTCTTTTGTGAAGTTCCATATCTTTTCTAAGTAAATAAGAAGTATTAACTCTTGAAGTATCCGAAGTATGAAGTATCCTTGATGAAATATAAGAATTACTCAATCCTCAAAATATAAGAAGTATCCATTCTTGAATGAAAGTTATAAGTATTGCCTCTGTTCATGCGGAATTATTACTTTATGCCCATTTTGGAAATGATTCTTGCCGAGTAGATAAAGAACATAAAATGTTTTCTTGGTAATCCATAGTTGCCTCTGTTCTTTATCTATGAAGGTAGAATCCTTGAGAAAATGTTAAATGAATGAATTGTTTCTTTATTCTTATCTTGCCTCTGCCTCATGCGATAAAATAATCATATTCTGCGAAATAATCACATCTCCTGCGAGATCCTGGAAGAGTCTGCGAGATGCTGAATGAGCTTGAAAGTTTCTGAATGTGTCTGCAAGATTCTAAATGTATTCGCGAGTCTCTGAATGTGTCTGTGAGTTTCTGAATAATTTGCGAATTTATAAATAGTGCTCCCGAAATAGTGCCGCAAGCTGATGAATAGTACTGTGAGATTATGAATAGTGCTGCGAGATTGTATATAATCCTCTTGAGAAACTATGAATAATACTTCTGAGAAATTCTAAATAATACTTGCTATCTCTCTTGCGATGAACAAATCTTTCCTGCGTTCTTAAAAGAAAATAGTTAAGTTTGAGATTATTCTATTGGTCTTATTTTGCCTTCCTAATTAAAGGTCTTATTTTGCCAATTTTTTGTGTCTGCGACAAAATCGCAGAATATCTCTACATTTTCATGTAAAAACTCTTTGATTTTGCCTTATCCATTTTTTGTATATTTCTCTGCGAAAATATGACAAGTCTAAGTTCCCTTGCGAGGACAAAGACTTATGACATTGCCGTCTTGCGATGAAATCTCAGGACGTCTTTACACTTTCATGTAAAAACCCATTGATCACATCTTAACTTTTTCTCTTATGGCTTGTTGCCTCTGTATAATTTTTGTCCCGCGACAATATGACAGGCCTAAATGTTCTTGTGATCATAAAGCCCCATGACATTGCCGTCTTTAGACACTTATCAGCTCCCTAATGGAGGGTGCCGCCCTTATCTCCCCCCTGATTGCCCCTTCAAGGAGGGAACATCGTCCATACAAGACTAGCTCCTCCCATCCAGATTTACCAACAACCAGTTGTGTTCGCAGCCTCTTGTCCTTTATGCCTATATGGCTTATAGTTACAAGACTGCACCCTAAGTGGGGTTTTCTTCAGGCCAAGTGCATCGTAGCCAAGACTTACCAAGAATGGCCAGGGTAGGTTCGTCCGTCCCGGGAACTCTTGTCTCAACCGTGTACCTCAGCGCCTTGGTCATACTCTGCACTTCTTAGAAGAGACCCTCGGTCGTCCAACCAGGGTATAACCTTATATAATTGGAAATCCAAGGCACCTCTCCTGGATAGGTTTTCATTAACCCCAACATATCCATGACTCAGGATCCAGCAGCGGTATAACCTTACCCCTGAGTCATGCAATCAGATACCCCCTTATATGACGCACTATTAGGTCTTACATTTGCCTCTTGCAAAATTGTATTCGCGAACTAGGGTGTACGCCATAAAGGTTCGTCCCATTCTATTAATCTCTGCGAAATTTTATTCGCGTTTCTCGCGATATCTTCGCGTTTCTTTATTCTGTCATTTCTTCTTTCATTTCTGTCATTTTTTCTTTCATTTCTGTCATTTCTTCTTTCATTCTCATAACATCATATCATTTGAAGCAAAGTAAATATTCAAGAGAAATTCTAAGACATTGTAGTTCTGTAATCTTTGTAGTTGTGAAATCTTTGTAATTCTGCGATTGTATCGCTCTTTGTAAATCAAAAATTGTTTGAAATCTTAGAAATCTTTGCGATAATTTCGCTTTCTGTAATCTTTGAAATCTTTGAAGATTTTTGATATCTTTAAATTTTTGCGATGATTTCATTTTTTATAATCTTTTGAAATCTTGCGATTGTTTCGCTTTTTGGTAAATTAAATCAAAAATCTTAGAAATTTTAGAAATATTCTTTGAAATCTTGCGATTGTATCGCTTCTTTGAGACCTTCTTTGTAATTTTTTTTTTTTTTGAAATTTTAGAAATGTTCTTTGAAGTCTTGCGATTGTATCGCGTTGTTAAATCAAAAATCTTTTTCTGTAAAAGAAATATTCTAGAGAAATCTTTGAAATCTTGCGATTGTATCGCGTTTTTAAATCAACAATCTTTTATTTTCGGTAAATAAAATATTCAAGGAAAATGGTACTTATCTTTTGCGGCTTGCTGTTGTCTCTTGCGAGGTAAACAATCGCTAATAATTATGGAGATGAAGCTCTTAATGGGATATCTTAGGCCCTCGCTAAAGTCTGCGATGCTCCCATATTGGTAGATAATGATTCTCTCCAAGGAATCTCAAGATCGCTGACTTCCAGTCTCTTAAATTCTCTTGGTACCCTGGTATGTTTTCATTTCTTCAACATGTTTATGTATTTATTTGCGAAGTGAAGAAGACAATATGCGAGTAGTAAAAATTCCGCGATAGGGAGATTCGATCTTGAGTCTTCAAACTCATAGTCTTCCTCGCTAACCATCAGTGTTGGCTTCTGTTTTGCGAAATTAAAGCAAACTTCACATCATTTATTATCTTATTATCGCCCCTTCTATTTTTCCTTGGGAAATTTGTATTTGTATTTATGGCGTAACCATAGCAGCATATCGAACTTATTTCGAGCGTCGCTGGAATTTTTATTTACTTGAGGTGAGCTAATTTCCTTGAAATGAATTGTTGCGAACTAATGGTCAAGCTGATGTTGAGATTTGTATGTTGTTTGACGGTGAAATAATTCTTACTACGATGAAATACTCTTGACTATGCTGGAGTGATATTCCTTAGCTAGTGATGCCGGCAGAAACTTCGCAGAAAAAATGAACTGATCTTCATATAAATTTTTACCAAAGTGATCACCTCTATGCTAGGATCGTCTCTTCTTCTTGCTTCTTACAAGAAGACTTTGTGTCTTCGCTGAAATGGTTGGTTTATTTTGTTGTTGTCCTTTGTATGTTGCTTCTCTTTGTTTTTTCTTTCTTTAATTTCTTTAATGTGCTGATGATTTTTACTCTTTTAATCGTCATTATCTTCCCATAGCATGGATTCTTTGGGACTCTCCTGGCTTCTCTATTCACTCAGTTTTTTTTTTAGTGCGAATTTATCTCCTTGTCCTATCCTCTTTCTTTATGCCCACCTGTCTTTGATGGGTCTTTACACCTCCTACTATTATTTCACTTGTCTGCGAAAATGAGATTCTTCATTGTGTGTTGGTACTGATCTTTGAGCTGCGAGTAATCTTCCTTCATTCTCGCCTGTAATTTTGCATTCCGTGATGTTCTGCTCGTTGGCTGTGCGATTTCTTTCATCCTCTCTTTTCTCTTTTCTCGCTGAAAAAAATTCCAATTTGTCTGGATGTGCGTCTTAGTGATTTCTTTCGCTTTAGATAACGCTGAGACGTTAGTTTCTCATAACAAACCTTTTCCCTTTTAGTACCTAATTTGTTCATGTGCTGCGAACTAATTTTAGTACGTTGAACAATTAATTGATCCAAATTAAGATAAGAGAGAATTTTTCAATTAATTAAGATAAGAAAGAATTTGTCCTGTTTGAACAATTAATTGATCCAAATTCATTAGATTTCTCCCTTTATGCACTTTCTTTATCTATAATCTTTGATGTTGCACCAATATCTGTGAATGCTTCTAAATCTCTGATTTTGTGAACTCCTGATGTTTATCGCTGTTCTCTCATTGCAATTTCTGTTTTCCCCCTGCGAGCATCAGTAATAAAAAATTGGTATCAATACTAAATAAAAGTTCTCAATGGTTCATATCCCTTGCATATGGGTTTGAAAATCATAATTCATAAACAGTGAAACTATCATCCAATTTGGTTTTGAATCATAATCCCGAGATTATTTTGGTTTATTGATGAATAGAGCTTAATTTGATGAAATTTTCGAAAATCATTTTATGAAATAGTATGGTTAAGGAAATAGAAGTGGATCCATCCTTCTGAAATCGATTGTCACAAGATTGTAAAGAAAACCCAGTTTGCATCCAAATTTTATGAAGTGGTTCACATTTTACGAAGAACATTTTTTTTTTTTGAAAAGTTAATCAAAAATGAAAAGTATGAGAAGAGATTAATCATTTTGGATGAATTTTTGGCGTAGCTTTTTGTGGATTTCATTTTGTTGATAATTTCTTCGCCTCTTCTTCTGATCTTCAATTTTTCTACTTCTCTTTCTATGTATACATTTCTTGCCCAAAACTTCTATATTTTCCCCTGTATCTCTTAGATCCAATTGAATTCATCATCAACAATTGCTAACTTCTCTTTATTTTCTTCAATCTGATCCACACCAGGTAGTGTTTCTAGTGCCAAAATGTAGTTGCAGGAAATCCTACAACACACCCCTTATCATATCTTGACATTAATTTCTAGATTTACATATAAAAATGGTAGTAAAGTTGCTAAAATTATAAACGGACACCAAGATTTTTTACATGGTTCGATCAATTTGATCTACATCCATGATTCTTCACTATGATTGTTAAAATTTACATTTGATTTTACATTTGATTTTACATTGATGATCTCCATTGATGGAGTTCTAAATTTGATTTTGGGGAAGAAAAACGATAAAGAAAAATACATTCTCTCTCTAAAAATCTCTCTGCAAAATATCTCTCTCTCTCCTAAATTGTCTCCCCCTTTTTTCTCTCCTGCTCTTCTCTTTATATAGGTACCTTCATGGTGGATGACAGCTCACATTCAACACATATTTCCCATATTTTAGGACCTCTGCTATGCTCCTCGCAGGCTCTGCTATCGTGCTCGCGAGATCTGCTATCATGCCCGCGAGATCCGCTATCGTTCTCGCGAGATCTGCTATCATGCCCGCGAGATCCGCTATCGTTCTCGCGAGACTCTTTTATAACCACAAAATCTTCATTTCCTGCTTTGTTCTCGCGAGCATTCTCTCCAACTACAAAATCTTCACATCTTTGTCATGTTTTATGCTGTCGTTGTCTATTACGTCATTCTTTAAATTATTCTGCGACGCTCGCAGAGTGTTGTTGAAGAACTCATAAAAATGTTGTTAATAATTTCATAAGAATATTGTTGTGGCGATATTCTGATCCTACACACTTATTTCCAATAAGTGTAATATGGTCATTTTCATATTCTGTAATATTTACTTTATTTATTTTCAATAAGGGTAGTTTGGTCATTTTCCCAGTCTCTATAATATTTATTGCATGTATTTCCAATAAGGGTAATATGGTAATTTTCAAAGTGGGTAATATTACTTTACTTATTTTTCAATAAGGGCAGTCTGGTCATTTTCACAGTCTCCATAATATCTATTGCACTTTTTTCCAATATGGATAATATGGTCATTTTCACAGTCTGTAAGAATAAATTTTCTTATTTCCGATAAGGGTAGTTTGGTCATTTTCACAATCTCCATAATACTTATTGCATTTTTTTCCAATAAGGGTAATATGATCATTTTCACAGTCGGTAACATTTACTTTACTTTATACTGATAAGGGTAGTTTGGTCATTTTCACAGTCTCCATAATATTTATTGATCGTTTTCCAATAAGGGTAATATGGTCATTTTTACAGTTTGTACGAATTACTTTGCTTATTTTCAATAAGGGTAGTCTGGTCATTTTCACAGTCTCCATAATATTTATGAAAATTATTTCCAATAAGGGTAATATGGTCATTTTCACAGGATGTAATATACTTTATTTATTTTCAATAAGGGTAGTTTGGTCATTTTCACAGTCTCCCTAATATTTATTTCATTTACTTCCAATAAGGGTAATATGGTCATTTTCACAATCCGTTATGTCTACTTTACTTATTTTCGATAAGGGTAGTCTGGTCATTTTCACAGTCTCTATAATATTTATGACACTTATTTCCAATAAGGGTAATATGGTCATTTTCACAGTATGTAGTATTTACTTTATTTATTTTCAATAAGGGTAGTTTGGTCATTTTCACAATATCCATAATATTTGTTGCACTTATTTCCAATAAGGGTAATATGGTCATTTTCAAAGTGTGTAATATTACTTTATTTATTTTCAATAAGTGCAATCTAGTCATTTTCACAGTCTCCATAATATCTATTGCACTTTTTTCCAATAAAGATAATATGGCCATTTTCACAGACTGTAAGAAATACTTTACTTATTTCCGATAAGGGTAGTATGGTTATTTTCACAGTATACATAATATTTATTCCATTTATTTCCAATAAGGATAATATGGTCATTTTCACGATCTGTAAGAATTACTTTACTTATTTCCAATAAGGGTAGTATGGTTATTTTCACAGTCTCCATAATATTTATTGCACTTTTTTCCAATAAGGGTAATATGGTCATTTTCACAATCGGTAACATTTACTTTACTTATTTCCAATAAAGATAGTATGGTCATTTTCACAGTCTCCATAATATTTATTACGCTTTTTTACAAGGACTTTGTTAACTTGTATGACAGGATACATGTTAAACATTAATATTTTTTATATATTTTATCGCTTTTTTTACGGGAGTTCTACATTCGAAATTTTAAAAGGTTGATTCAACCGAGGCTGTGTTTTTTTGAAAAATACCCTTAGAATTGTAGGGAGTATTTCTATTTTGTTCTTGGGAATCGCATGTCTCATGACTCATCTTCTTCTTCTCTTTATATTCTCCAGAAAATACTGAAACCCCATTGAAATTCAACACCCATTTAAAAAAAATCAACTACTTAAGATTAAGATTATACCTTCAATCAGAAAAATCTATATCATGATATTTAATTATTCAAATCAAGTAATTTTCTTAGAAACCATAGATCTCACATCATAAAATCCAAAATAAAGTTACTGGTTGCAATACCAATTGTTAGCGTATCTATTATCTTCACATTTAATCACCCATACCAATTGAGAAAAATTAAATCTACCAAACTTGGGCGATTTAGGGCTTTGAAGGTGATTGAGTTCTTATAACCATTATTGGCAGGCTAAAAATTGGGAACTGATAAAATCTTGACCCATCATAAAAAATAAATCAAACCCATTAGAATCATTATCTTCTACCTCTGTATTTCAACTTTCTTAGCCTATTCATAAATATAAAACTTGATCATCCCGATCACAAAAAAAAATATATCTCAGCTTGAATCAATATAGATAGATAGTTGCAGGTGAACGACTATTTAATTTTGGGGTTTACAGTGTGATTAGATTGTGGAAGAAGATGAAAAAGAAAGAAAAGTGAGATAAAGGATGAGGGAACTTCGTTATTATCATTTTAACTATCTTCAGTTTTTTATTTAATAAAATTCAAGGGCATCCATGGAAACATCATTCTCAATTACCGACAAGACTAGTTTATCATTAATTGAGTAATTGATTTATTTTTCCAAAACTAATTTAAGTCGATTATACCCTCGTTAACTTGTATACGGGTATACAAGTTAACGGGACCCTTTTTATAATAAGGGTAATATGGTCATTTTTATAGTCGGTAACATTTACTTATTTCCGATAAGGGTAGTATGGTCATTTTCACTGTCTCCATAATATTTATTGCACTTATTTCCAATAAAGGTAATATGGTCATTTTCACAGTTTGTAAGAATTACTTTACTTTTTTTCTGATAAGGGTAGTATGGTCATTTTCACAGTCTCCATAATATTTATTGTACTTTTTTCCATTAAGGGTAATATTGTCAATTTCACAATCGGTAACATTTACTTTATTTATTACTGATAAGGGTAGCCTGGTCATTTTCACAGTCTCCATATAAATTATTGCAGTTATTTTTAATAAGGGTAATATGGTTATTTTCACAATCCGTAATTATTATTTTTTCAATAAGGGTATTATGGTCATTTTCACAGTCTCTATAATATTCATTGCATTTGGTATTTGTCCAAGTCAAATGTCTTACAAAGTCATGACTTGTTGACTTGGTCTTGATCATTTTTTCTAATATTAAGAAAATTAAAAATAAAAATAAAAATAAATTTTGATATTTAGAAATTAAATAAAATTGTTATTTTATATAACTGTTGCGAAAGTAGTGACAATCAAAATTCTAAGAGTGATTAATTCGGGGTTGTTTTAGATGTGGTGGAATTTTTGGGTGGAAACATCTTTTTAGATTATAATTGTGATTGTCTGGATAATTGTTAACAAATATAATTGTGACTAGTAAAAAAGTTAAATATTCAGATTCATTATCACGATTACAAAATTTAGCAACAGTTATAATTGTTGCAAGACTTATCACAGGTGTATCAGTGACTGAAAAATAAACTATGACAGGTTACACTGTGAGAAAATCCTGGTTTTGGTGTAGTGTATGTTTTTCCTTGTGTTAGAATCTGCATTTTACCCCTTTGTGGTAGAGTTGCTGCAGCCTTTTGATTATATGAACTTAATTTCTGTAAGACCCACCGACATGTTCACTCAAATCATAAGCCTCCGAGTCCCTAACCTGGTTGTCCTCACCATGAACATCTGAGTTGCAGTATATTCTTGGGGCTTTGTTTGTTTGTTTGTTTGTTTTTTTATCAATATATTTCAACTTTAATGTGGATGATCTTTATCTCGAACTAATACTTGGTTTGAGAAGACAAAAGTTTCCTGCAATCTCTTTTATACTTGGTTTGAGAAGACAAAAGTTTCCTGCAATCTCTTTTGGTTGTAAATATCAATTTAGTGAAGATGAGATCTTGGTTGTGACTGTAATATGTTGTTTAATTACATTAAATAAGCGATGCATATTGAGTTGGTATTTTATTATCAGAAAATATTTTGTTCAAGCTTTAGTTTAAAATGTGTGGTTTTACTCGAAATGTCACATGGTATCATTGTTCATATTTTATGGCTATGCTACAGCCCATCCATTTTTTCTGCTGGATTAAGATGCCTTCATCACTCATCTCTCTTTGTGTGATGATGCAGTTTATTGAAGGTGAAATGAATGAAGAAATAAATTCTGACGATGAAGGATGCCTAACGTCAATAATTTGGATTCTTTGCACTTGGTAGGCCACGTAAGATCTCTACCAAATGATTAATAATTTTGGTTGCTACATCTCCTAGATGATGACATTGATATTTTTTGTGTGCTAAAGCTCTTTGTATGTTTAACTATATTATTGTACATATTGTAGAGTGAAGCTATATAAACTTTTGCTTAATATAGTTTTAAGCTAACAAAAATGAAAAATAAAGGGCTTTTGAAATTCAGCCAAAATGAAACGAGTAAGAGACCTGGTTGTTTCATGTAAAAGTTACAGTTACTTGTATTTTTATGGCAACTTAAAGTTGGTTGTATTTTTCAGCAATCTGTTTCATTTGTTGTGATGCAAACCAAAAGCATTGACGCCATGTTTAACTTATTTCAGGAAGACGAAGAAAGACAATGAGATACTCCTATTGAACCTTGTACTGAAGATCCCAAATCGGAGGTATTTGCTTTATTATAGTTTTAAGTTAGCATAGAAAACTTATGCGAATGGAAAGTAAAAGAGAACTTTCGAAAATTAGGAAAATATGATACAAAATGTAAGATGCCTGGTAACTTGTATTTCTATAGAAACTTGAAATTGGTCGTACTAGAATAGTCGATACACCAACCCAAAGCATTGACACTGTTTAATTTGTTTCAGGAGGATGAGGAGCATGATGAGGATAAGTCCAAGATGATGAGGATAGTCCAAGTAAAGCTGAAGATCCGGAACTGCTTAAGCGCTTAAACAAGCAAAGACGCCATGCAATAAAAGCAGTACATGGATAAACGAAGAAGGCCGTTTTCTCAAGAATAGATTGTATTGCAAGCCTGTAAATTGGAAGCCCAGGTCCATCAAATGACCTGGGCTATCCATATTTTTTTTATTTATGATTTAGAAAATTGTCACGGTTAACTGTGACAAGAAATTGCGACAAAAGGGTACACGTGTCAACATATGAGTGTTGTTATAATTGAAAGTAACAGTTAAAATGTTACACTGGTCGGCACAAAAATAGACATGTGTCCATTAAATAGTTGTGGCTAAATTTAGGTAACTTTTATATGTGTTACTAGTACCGTAACTAAAGGTGACACGTGTTCCTGACAGAATTGTTGCTATTTAATTAGTCACACTAATAACTGTTGTTCTATATGTGATAATGAGGGACACGTGTCGTCAACCTAATTGTCATTATTATGAAGTAACAATTAAAACTGTTGGATTAATTGTTAGTGCAGGACACGTGTCACCACCCTAAAATTAGTGCATTCGTTACTGTTTTTTTTTCAGTAACGGTTTTTAAGCGTAACTTCAATAAATAAGTGTCACAGAAAAAAGCGTTGCAAAAAATTACAACAATTAATATCACATCGTTTCTCTAACGGCGTATATGTGTGACAATTTTTTTTAGTAATAGAAATAACCTGTGACAAAATTCGGGATTTGGTGTAGTGGCCGGCCTTCCCTATGCGGCCACCAAAAACGAAAGCCTGTGACGATCAACGGCTACCTTTCTTCTTAAGATGCAAAATCTCGACCGTCGAAGGTCACCAAGCTAGCAAGTTTCCCAAGTACGACTTTCCAGGCAACAAAAATATGCTACATGTTTTCCACAAAAACATTCGAGACATCAACACAAACTGGGGGATCCTCTTTGGGTATTGGTTTGGCGGTTTGCAGCGTGCGGCGTACACTACGCCCATCATAAGGAAGTGTCATAAGGATGAGCCGGTTAGTAAATACATGGAGTTAATGGTGAAATGCTCTTTTTTATGGAACATCAATTCCATACGTTAACGGTTTTATGGAACATCAATTCCATGCGTTAAAGGTTACCACCTCCTCCCATTTACTCACCCATTTTCCATTCCTTAATGAGACCAGAGTACCTTTTACTTCGACTTGTATAAATAGGTCTTACCTATTTCCACCGAACAACAGGTTTAGGTCGGGAGCATGCACCATTCAGAAAACGTTTACTAGATTTCCATCTGCTATCTTCCCACTTTCTGATACAAGTCGTAACACAGCTACTCTTCCAGAATCAACTATTCTGGTCTCGTCACTTTCCTTGCTTCCCTCCTCAAAACTAACCCATTCTCTTCCACTCTGTGACCGAAGCAAATATGGAACGACCATTTCTTGGTTTAGGCCGGACTTGTACAGATTTATCTCTCGAATATAAAGTACTCCCTTGCAGTACATTGTTTAGGGTTTAAATTCGTTTATCACCCACACATCCGAAATTACCGAAATCAGCAGAAACCATTTTAACCCTCAAACAATTGGCGACCACAGTGGGAGGTTGATCTTTCGGTTACAATGTTAATTTTTGACCATCGATCTCATGCTTCGAACCAGACATCAAGATGGTAGAAGCATTCGATCCGCTCAGGGATCGACGACTCAGTTACCAGACGACCGATTATCAGTCATGACATGGCAAGGTATGACTGGGGACTTCCTAGAGGTTAGAATCAAATGATCCGCCCGAGAATCGAAGACTCGATTATCATGAAACTCAATAATGACTGGGGACTTTCCACAATCACGGCGGTGCTTCCCGTGAAACCTGGTCTTACACCCGGAAGGTTTCCTTTTCATCAGGAGACCTAAAAAACCAAGTAAGTCCTACCTAGACAAGATGCATGGTTTACCTTTTTAAGTTTTCACGGGAAGAAAAAAAAATAGCCATGTTCTGTTCCACCTCATGTCATCTACCAAACACACAGTTCCCATGGTTTTCCTGTGATGCCGGCAACACTTTCAATTATAACCAAGCCAACATCATTTCCAAAAAATAATTCATTCTTAAACGATTCATTCCAAAAGAATAATCCAAAACCGTCAAGTTAATATTTATCTATCAGCTCAAAAATCCAGGAAATCAAAACCATGAACTAGGCGTTTCATTTGCCTTTCAAAAAAAAAAACCCTAAAAATAAGAAGTTCAAAAGACAGAAATGTATTCAAAGAAAGTTTTCCAACAACGGCTTGCTCCTCTTAGCGAAGGCCTCCCTCGTGCTATGGAGGGACACCCTTTTCATCTTCAGCTGCCTGCACAATTTTTTTAATTTTGTTTCCTGCTTCTTCACCATGTCTTCGGAAGGACCTTCAACTGCGTCGACCAACAACTTTTCAACCTAAGAGAAACCTTCAACGAACCAAGGAACATTGAATTCAAAGTCCACACACATGTCACGGTGGAACCTCCATCTCGAGATTACGTCCTCAGAAACCGTATGACCAGTCATGTTGCACATGTCTTCATTCGAAGAAAAATCTTACTCCACCCTCTTAACCAACGCAAATCGACTAGTAATTTGCTTGGTTGTGGTAATATGTCCGTAGCTTTCCCATATTTTGGTGTATAGCACTGCATATTTGGATGGCACGCTAAATACCCCGATCAACACATGACCCGGATGAGGGACCAGGTACGGAGGGTTCAAAGTGGAGCCTACAACTGAATCAGCAACCAGCAAGAGATCCCTCAATACAATCAACCCAGCAGTCCCTTGAGTATTCTCCACTACTCGAGTCGTGGAAATATCTTTGGATGATAAACTTCAATGTCCAAGTGACTAGTCGACACAGTTTCTGAAATTGGAGGCATGGATATACCTTCACCCTGGTAGATTTCTACTTCAAGGCTATCCCTGGGAACGGTTTCCACCTAGAATATCAAGATTTTGTTTTACTTCAAAAAAAAAAGAGAAGAAAGAGAGGAAGAGGAAAGAAAGAAAATGGAAGGATCACCGATTTTATTCTGGACTCGCTGGAGGAATATTCAACGTTGATTCCAGAAGAACTATCCTCCCCGTCGCTGGACTCCGAACTTTCTTCCTTCTCGGATTCCCCTTCACCATGGGTAGGCTCAGCATCTCCGATTTTCGTCTCAAGAGGTGCTGTCTTCTGACTACGTGCGAGTTTAGAAAATGAATTCACACTGCTAAGACCCTGGGCAAGGCACAAGAACAGACACTCAGAAATGAGACAAAGACATACGTAATCTGACTGAATCAGGAAGAAAATTATACGTACTCGCATATTAGAAGAACTAAAAGTCGGAAGAGCCGCCGGACTTGAGTGAAAACCACCAGCACCACTTTTAGATCTTCGATCATTCACTTGGGGACTATCTGCATTCGGGCTAACGGGTTTTCTCTTGGGATCCCTTAGCAGTGGATGTTCCATTAAAACCGCAGGAGAAAGCTTACCACGATGGTTTTCTACCACATCATTCACGAATCCATGTATAACGAGAAACTCATCCTGCCAAAATGTGTTATATTTGGAGGTTGTTGATGGATTTCATTCCACGAGCAGGAAAGGGAAACTTTTATCCGACACAAGAATACTAGCATTGAGAACAGTTGGCAACGGGATTTATGGAACAACCGGGTGACGAGTGAGTGGGACCCCTTGGTCAAAACGGGCCGCTCTATCAATGATGTAAGAGATTGCTTTGCAAGATCCTCGAAAGAAAGACGGCACATGACCAGGCGTGCAGCTTCGTATGAACACCATCTCTTCAACACTCAGATCCCCTTTATCAGAAGACAAAGACATGTACAAAACAGGAGCAAAGGTACTGATCTGAGTTATGGACGCATGCAATGGAGCCCATGGAAGAAACTTAACCATGTACGAGTTGTCAAGAAATCCAACCAAGTCGAGCCTATCTTTGGATGCCTATTTGACCATCGCAGTATCCTAGAGCCACCCCAAGACTCGGGAAGTACGGTTTTGGGGCGTACTTCTCGAAGTGCTCCCATAACCACGCCTGAAGAAAGGCGACATGAATGTACAAATCCACTTTCATATAACCGTTTGAAGCGCACATATCCGAGACTAGATGATCCAAGTGTGCGTACAGAGAACCAAGAAAAAAACCGCCAATGGGGAGAACGACGCCTTTTGCCAATTTTATTGAAAAATTGATAAGTTCCTGCCTTATCTCCTTCTTACCTAAGCCGTCATCAAAAATGTCTCTGGATAACTAAAGGGCCAAGAACGCCGCGACATGAAGCGTACTATTCTTTTGATTCGACACCAACTCATCAGGAAACCACTGAGAAACCCACCAATCATAGAAGCACTTCATCTTGTTTTCTTTCCAAACGTATCCTTTTGATTTCGCAACCAGGGCGGCGTATATTTCTTCTTCATCTACAGATAACCTAACATCGAGGTTTCCAATTACGGGAAGGTTCAGCAATACAACCACACTATCTAAGGAGATAGTCATTTCACCCCACCTACATATGGCTGTGTGGGTGTCCGGACACCATCTGGAGATAAAAGCAACCAAACCTGGAATATCTTTCCTAATCTGAAGCACTGCGGAAGACGCAACATCATCAATGATTTGCGCCTTGGTAAAATTGGTTTTTACATGCTCCTGGCTCATCATAAATCACATCCATTTCTCAAAGGGACGCAACTGACTCACAGAGATTTGGAAATCGATAGGAGAGGCATGATATTCTTTCTTCTGAAGACAAAACCTTATTACGCCTCCTGGTCGAACCAATCGGTCTTTTCCCTCACTTTCCGGACTAGTAAGAAGAATCGACATGTACTTGGGGGTGGTTTCTCTTAATCATAGCCTATGTTGTGAAGAATTTATCACTTACGTTTGGCTTGGAATTTCCAATGTCTTTTGGTACGGCAGAAATTTTCTCAAGTGACATCATAACGAAGATTCTCTCACGGTACTTCCACCTTCCAAACAACTACAATGGAACAATACAAAGGAAAAAAGTATTACGGAAGTGCATGGAAATTATTTTTCCAGACAAAAGAGATTCACCTTAGACGCAAGCCAGTTTGTTTCGAGGTCATAATATGTATATACAAAGAAATGGGAACCGACGTGCCCTGCATCACCACCTCATGCCAAGGCCGTACCCTGCAGGAAAAAAATTCGTGCCCGACCAAGGAGGAACGCCCCACCATGGGAACCGTGCACACGACCACACCAAGACAAGTAGTAAACCCTAGAAACTAGGTTTTCATGGAAGGGAGTGACATTTACTATCTTGTGCTTACTTTGCACAATAAGTTGAGGCGGTCAACATTGCTACAGTATGCACGCCTAAATACTACTACAAGATTGTGCAAAACATTCCTACGGCCAGAATTCACACCAACACAGAAGAACAACAATTTCTATAAGGTCATGAAAAGTACGCCTACAACTAGGGCTTTACACCAAGAAGGAATCAAAAAGAAAGCAAGTTAAATAGAAAGTGTTGGAAGACATACCTGGATTCGCTTGTCTACTTTATCGTTACCACACGACCAGAAAAAATAATAATGATGGCGTGAAGTAAAGGGAGAGGCCGGCCCCTCTTTTATAGGCATGATACTTAGGAGTTTGAATAAGGAAAGGACTTCCTATTTGTGCCAAGTAAGGAAAAGAGGCAATCGGGCCCGTGAAGACAAATCATCAATCTATCTGCGCCATGTCTTGGCCCCACCACGCCAAGCCGTCTGTACACGCCTCGCCTCGCCAAACCGCGCATTTCCTTGGTCGTACTATGCCGAGCCGTCCATGCACGCCTCGCCAAACCGCGCATTGCCATGGCCATACCATGCCAAGCCGTCATGCCATGACTTGCCGCGCTAGCACCAACTCGCCACACCCACATCATGATGTTCACTGACCTAGTCAAGATGATGAGTAGCCAGACTGAACTAACAATTTATCATCTCACCACTTCACGATAAACACCACAAAGAGAATCTATGCAAAGCTGACAAACACAAGAATCACAGATTCTCCCCACTTCCCGAAAAAGGTTAGACGGATCTTCTTGACCATCTTGCATGATTTACGTTTCTATTCCGTCCTTGTCTGTACCATCTTATGCTTACCTCGCAACAACGCCCATGTTCCGAGCTAAGCAGGGAACTTAATGTTGATGGTGGTTTTTAACTTAGGGTAAATTCATAAAACCCTAGTCAGACAGTGACGTCACAAGACTTAAAAGAGTTTATTGAACCCTTTAATATGTCTGCGAGAAAATTACCAGGGTACCTTTTTTTAATTAATTACTGATTAGGATTTCGATAGGGAAAAACCCAAATTCCCACGCCACATGTGCTAATGGAAAACCATGCCAGCCACACCCACCGCGCCAAGGCATGACAACCACGCTAGCTGCACCCCTATAACAATGGCAAACCGTGCCAGCCACACCTATCGTGCCAAGGCGTTCCAACCATGCTATCCGCACCAATGTGCCAATGGCAAATCATGCCAGTCACATATTCTTGCTAAAGCATGCCAACCATGCTTGTTGTTCCAACACGCCATGCACAACGCTGGTTTCCAAAACAAAGGTCTACAACAATCAATGACCATCATTCCTTCTAAGACGCAAATCTTAGCCGTCCAAGGTTACCAACCAATGCATGGTAACCATTAACCCAAAACCCTAGCTTGGTCACGGTCCTAGCTTGGTCATGACAAACCCTTGGCCCCACCATGCCAAGCCAAACCGCACCTTGCCTTGGCCCTAGCCATGCTAGCCGCACCATGTGCCAACGGCATGCCAAACCCTTGGACGCACCATGCCAAGCAAAACCACACCTTGCCTTGGCCCTAGCCATGCTAGCCGCGCCATGTGCCAACGGCATGCCAAACCCTTGGTCCCACCATGCCAAGCCAAACCGAACCTTGCCTTGGCCCTATCCATGCTATCCGCACCATGTGCCAACGGCATGCAAACCCTTGGACCCACCATGCCAAGCCAAACCGCACCTTGCCTTGGCCCTAGCCATGCTAGCCGCACCATGTGCCAACGAAATTCCAAACCCTTGGCCCCACCATGCCCAGCCGAACCGCACCTTGCCTTGGTCCTAGACATGCTAACCGCATCATGTTCCAACGGCATGCCAAATCCTTGGCCCCACCGTGCCAAACCAAACACACCTTACCATGGCCTTATGCCAACCTAGCCACGCCACCATATTGGCCTTCCCTATGCGACTACCAAAGCGAAGGTGTGCGATAATCAACTGTCTCCCTTCAATCACAGGAGCAAATCCTAGCCGTCCAAGGTTACCAGACAACACATGGTAACCTTTGACCCAAAACCCTAGTTTGGACACACCAGAACGCTCCAAGTCATGACATGCCAATGACATGCCGACCTAGCCACGCCACCATGCTGGCCTTCCCTATGCGGCTACCAATGTGAAGGCGTGCGACAATCAACGGTCGCTCTTCAATAACAGGAACAAATCCTAGTCGTCCAAGGTTACTAGAAAACACATGGTAACCTTTGACCCAATACCCTATTTTGGCCACGCCAAACCACGCCAAGGCGTGCCATGCTAATGGAATGCCAACCTAGTCGCGCCACCATGCTAGCATTCCCTATGCGTCTACCAAAGCGAAGGCTGCGACAATCAACGATCACCCTTCAATCACAGGAGCAAATCCTAGGCGTCCAAGGTTACCAGACAACACATGGTAACCTTTAACCCGAAACCCTAGTTTGGCCACGCGAAACCGCGCCAAGGCATGCCATGACAATGGCATTCCGACCTAGCTGCGCCACCATGCTGGCCTTCCTTATGCGACCACCAAAAATGAAAATGTGCGACGATCAACGGCTACCTTTCGTCTTAAGATGCAAAATCTCAACCGTCGAAGGTCACCAAGCTAGCATGTCTCCCAAGTACGACTTGCCAGGCAACAACAATATGCTACATGTTTTCCACTAAAATATTCGAGACATCAACACAAACTGGGGGATCCTATTTTGGTATTGGTTTGGCGGTTTACAGCGTGCGGCGTACACTACGCCCGTCATAAGGAAGTGGCATAAGGATGAGGCGGTTAGTAAATACAGGGAGTTAATGGTGAAACGCTCTTTTTTATGGAACACCAATTTTATATGTTAACGGTTTTATGGAACATCAATTCCATGCGTTAAATTTTACCACCTCCTCCCATTTACTCACCCGTTTTTCCATTCCATAATGAGACCAGAGTACGTTTTACTTCGACTTGTATAAATAGGTCTTACCTATTTCCACCGAACAACAGGTTAAGGTCAGGAGCATACACCACTCAGAAAACGTTTACTAGCTTTCCATATTCTAGCTTCCCACCTTCTGATACAAGTCGTAACACAACTACTCTTCCAGAATCAACTATTCTGGTCTCATCACTTTCCTTGCTTCCCTCCCCAAAACCAACCCATTCTCCTCCACTTTGTGACCGAAGCAAGTCTAGAACGACCATTTCTTGGTTTAGGCCAGACTTTTACAGATTAATGTCTCAAATATAAAGTACTCCCTTACAGTACATTGTTTAGGGTTTAAATTCTTTTCTCACCCACACACCCGAAATTACCGAAATCAGCAGAAACCATTTTCACCCTCAAACAATTGGCGACCACAGTGGGAAGTTGATCTTTCGGTTACAATATTAATTTTCGACCATCGATCTCATGCTTCGACCCAGACATCAAGATGGTAGAAGCATGCGATCCGCTCAGGGATCGACGATTCAGTTACCAGACTACCCGATTATCAGTCATGACATGGCAAAGGATGACTGGGGACTTCCTAGAAGTTATAATCAAATGATCCACCCGAGAATCGACGACTCGGTTATCAGGAAACTCAATAACGACTGGGGACTTTTCACAATCACGGCGGTGCTTCCCGTGAAACCTGGTCTTACACCCGGAAGGTTTCCTTTTCATCAGGAGACCTAAAAAACCAAGTAAGTCCTACCTAGACAAGATGCATGGTTTACCTTTTCAAGTTTTCACTGGAATAAAAAAAAAACAATAGCCATGTTCTGTTTTACCCCATGTCATCTACCAAACACACGGTTCCCATGGTTTTCCTGCGATGCCGGCAACACTTTCAATTATAACCAAGACAACATAATTTCCAAAAAATAATTCATTCCTAAACGATTCATTCCAAAAGAATAATCCAAAACAGTCAAGGTAATATTTATCTATCAGCTCAAAAATCAAGGAAATCAAAACCATGAATTAAGCGTTTCATTTGCCTTTCAAAAAAAAAAAACCTAAAAATAAGAAGTTCAAAAGATAAAAATATATTCAAGGAAAGTTTTCCAACAACAGGTTGCTCCTCTTAGCGAAGGCCTCCCTTTTCAACTTCAGCTGCCTGCACAATTTTTTGAATTATGTTTCCTGCTTCTTCACCATATCTGTGGAAGGACCTTCGACTGCTTCGACTAGAAACTTTTCAACCTCAGAGAAACCTTCAACGAACCAAGGAATATTGAATTCGAAGTCCACACACATGTCACGGTGGAACCTCCAGCTCGAGATTACGTCCTCATAAATCGTATGACCTATCACGTTTCACATGTCGTCAATCAAAGATAAAGATTACTCCACCCTCTTAACCAGCGCAAATCAACTAGTAATTTGATTGGTTGTGGTAATATGTCCATAGCTTTCCCATATTTTGGTGTACAGCACCGCATATTTGGCTGGAACGCTAAATCCCCCGATCAACACATGACCCGGATAAGGGACCAGGTACGGAGGGTTGAAAGCGGCGCCTGTAACTGAATCTGCAACCGACAAGAGACCCTAACAACAATCAAGCCGGTAGTCCCTAGAGTATTCTCCACCCCTCGAGTCGTGGCAATGTCTTCGGGATGATAAAATTCAATGTCCAAGTCACCAGTCAGCACGGTTTCTATAATTGGAGGTATGGCTACGCCTTCACCCTGGTGGATTTCTACTTCAAGGCCATCCCCGGGAACGGTTTCCACCTAGAATATCAAGATTTGGTTTTACTTCAAAAAAAAAAAAAAAAAAAAGAGGAAGAGGAAAGAAAGAAAATAGAAGGCTCACCGATTCGCTTCCGGACTCACTGGAGGAAGATTCAACGCTGTCACCAGGAGGACTATCCTCCCCGTCGTTGGACTCCAAACTTTCTTCCTTCTTGGATTCCCCTTCACCATAGGTAGGCTCAGCATCGCCGCTTTCCGTCTCAAGAGGTGCTGTCTTCTGACTACGTGCGAGTTTAACAAAGGAATTCACACTGCTAAGACCCTGGGAAAGGCAAAAGAACAGACACTCAGAAATTAGACAAAGACATACGTAATCTGACCAAATCAAGAAGAAAATTATAAGTACTCGCATATTAGTAGAACTAAAAGTCGGAAGAGAAGCCGGACTCGACTGAAAACCACCAGCACCGCTTTTATATCTTCGCTCCTTCACTTGGGGACTATCTGCATTCGGGATAATGGGTTTTCGCTTGGGATCCCTCAGCAGTGGATGTTCCGCTAAAACCACAGGTTGAAGGCTTACCACGATGGTTTTCTACCACATCATTCACGAATCCATGTATAACGAGAAACTCATCATGCCAAAATGTGTTATATTTGGAGGTTGTTGATGGATTTCGTTCCGTGAGCAGGAAAGGGAGACTTTTATCTGATATAAGAACACTAGCATCGATAACAGTTGGCAACGGGATTTCTGGAACAACCGGATGACGAGTGAGTGGGACTCCTTGATCAAAACGGGCCGCTCTATCAATATTGTAAGAGATTGCTTTGCAAGATCCTCGAAAGAAAGACGGCACATGACCAGGCGTGCAGCTTCATATGAACACCATCTCTCCAACACTCAGATCATCTTTATCAGAAGACAAATAGATGTTCGAAGTAGGATCAAAGGTACTGATCTGAGTTATGAACGCATGCACTGGAGCCCATGGGCGAAACTTAACCATGTACGAGTTGTCAAGAAATCCAACCAGGTTCGAGCCGATATTTGGACGCCTATTTGACCAGCGCAGTATCCTGGAGCCACCCCCAGACTCGGTAAGTACAGCTAACGGTTTTGGGGGGTACTTCTCGAAGTGCTCCCACAGCCACGCCTGAAGAAAGGCGACATGAATGTACGGATCCACTTTCATATAACCATTTGAAGCGCACATATCCGAGACCATCTGATCCAAGTGTGCGTACAGAGAACCAAGAAACAAACCGCCAATGGGGAGAACGATGCCTTTTGCCAATTTTATGGCAAACTTGATAAGTTCCTGCCTTATCTCCTTCTTACATGAGCCGTCGAAAAAAATGTCTCTGGATAACCAAAGAGCCAAGAACCCCACTACATGAAGCGTACTATATTCTTTTGATTCGACACTAACTCACCAAGAAACCACTGAGACACCCACCAGTCATAGAAGCACTTCATCTCATTTTCTTTCCAAACGAATCCTTTTGATTTGGCAACTAGGGCGGCGTGCATTTCTTCTTCATCTACAGATAACCTAACATCGAGGTTTCCAATTACGGGAAGGTTCAACAATACAACCACGCTCTCTAAGGAGATAGTCATTTCACCCCACCTATATATGGCCGTGTGGGTGTCCGGACACCATCTGGAGATAAAAGCAACCAATCCTGGAATATCTTTCCTAATCTGAAGCACTGCGGAAGCCGCAACAACATCAATGATTTGAGCCTTGGTCAAATTGGTTTTTACATGCTCCTGGATCATCATGAATCACATCCATTTCTCGAAGGGACGCAACAGACTCACAGAGATTTTGAAGTCGATAGGAGAGGCACAATATTCTTTCTTCTGAAGACAAAACCTTATTACGCCTCCTGGCCGAACCGATCGGTCTTCTCCATCACTTTCCGGACCAGTCAGAAGAATCGACATGTATTTGGGGTGGTTTCTCTTAAACGTAGCCGATGTTGTGTAGAATTTATCACTTATTTTTGGCTTGGAGTTGCCAATGTATTTTGGTACGGCAGAACTTTTCTCAAGTGACATCATAACGAAGATTATCTCACGGTACTTCCACCTTCCAAACAACTACAATGGAACAATACAAAGGAAAAAAATATTACTGAAGTGCATGGAAATTATTTTTCCAGACAAAAGAGATTCACCCAAGAAGCAAGCAAGTTTGTTTCGATGTCATAATACGTATACACAAAGAAATGGGGACTGACGTGCCCTGCATCACCACCTCATGCCAAGGCCGTACCCTGCAGCACAAAATTCGTGCCCGACCAAGGAGGCATGACCCACCATGGGAACCTTGTACACGACCACACCAAGACAAGTAGTAAACCCTAGAAACTAGAATTTCATAGAAGGAAGTGACAATTACTATCTCGTTCTTACTTTGCACAATAAGTTGAGGCAGTCAACATTACTACGGTATTCACGCCTAAATACTACTAAAAGCTTGTGCAAAACATGCCTACGGCCAGAATTCACACCAACACAGAAGAACAACAGTTTCTACAAGGTCATGAAAAGTACGCCTACAACTAGGGCTTTACACCAACAAGGAAGCAAAAAGAAAGCAAGTTAAAGAGGAAGTGCTGGAAGACATACCAGGATTCGCTTGTATACTTTATTGTTACCAAACGACCAGAAAAATAATAATGAGGGCATGCAGTAAAGGGAGGGGTCGGTCCCCCTTTTATAGGCGTGATACTTGGGAGTTTGAATAAGAAAAGGACTTCCTATTTGAGCCAAGTAAGGAAAAGAGGCAACCGGGCCCGTGAAGACAAATCACCAAGCCATCCGTGCCATGTCTTGGCCCCACCATGCCAAGTCGTATCTGCACGCCTTTGTAGATGGTGGATTTTAGACAAAGGCTAAAATCGTAAACCCATAATTATACGAACCTCTGATCCAGCAATCAGACATGAGTATTGAGACATGGGTCTCATCGAATCCTCTGACTGAGAATACTTTCTCTCAGAGTACATGTAGATATATGGTCTCACGTCTAGACAACGGCATATCTCATGAATACTGAACACTTCAATAATTATTTCTATATAGTATCACGAGATGGACGGCTCCTAGACAGCTTTCTCTGCTAGTATAGAGTGATAACGTCTTCAGGATACAAACAACGAGTTTACTTTGACTATATAAAGGATATGAATCTCCAACAAGCTCATATCGGAATAATTAATGCTCCTAGACATCTTGCTCTGCTAGTATAGAGCCATAAGTTAATTATTCCTAAATTCTTGGATTCATCCATTGAATTTCCGAAAATATTCAAATATTTTCGCAGATATTTCATTACTGCAAACCATGGTTCTTCCCATCAGAAATCCATGGGTTAGTAATAAATATTCAACGCACGGGCGTCTGAGCTACCTCTGAGTAAGTCCCGATTTAAATGGTGAAAGTGTACTCAACAACGATGCACTAACAATCACCGCACGAACGAGTATTTCAAAATACTACAAGACGATGACCCTATGCAAAATAGGAAGAAAAATAATAAATAATTAAAAATTGACCAAGGCGCTGGGACCATGGGCCCACTGACCGTCCGACCGTGCCGTGGTCAATCTCACTCCAGTTTCATATTTTTATCATATTTGTTGTTATTTTCCTTGAGTTCATGAGAATCCTTTCACTCGAACAAATATCCTTCGTTTTTGAGGAAACTCCTCAGTTTCATGGTGTTTCTTTCACACCAAAGAAATAATATAAAATTAAGGAAGACATTGTGGGGCGTGACCATTAGCCAACCGGCCATGCCTTGGTCCCAGCCGGTCCCACACCTCATGGTTCCTCATTATTTTATTATTATTTCCCTAATTTCATGAAAACTCCTCAATCTCATGATATTTCCTTGGTCCCATGAAAAATAATATAAAATTAAGAAAACCAGTGTGCACCGGCCATTGCCGGTCGGGCAAGCCCTATATGGCCCCACACGTCCCTTTTTATTATTATTATATTTTTCATGTTTTCATAATCCCATGAAGTTCCTTGATTTCATGATATTTCCTTCAAATTATGAAATTTCCTTTAAATTGTGAAATAATACATAAAATTAGGGAAAACGCACGGGACCAGGCCCTGTCCGGCCAACCATGCTCCATTCCGGTCCCACAGGCCCACACGTCCCTTATTTTATTATTATTATTATTTTATGTTTCCCTCATCTCATGGAAACTCTTTGATTTCAACAAAACTCTTTAATTTTAGCAAAAACTCATTGATTTTATCATATTTCCCTAAAATCATGAAAATATTATGAAAATTTTGGAAAACGTGTGGGATTGGCCCCTTGGCCATGGTCGGTCCCACACTTCATAATTTTTTTCACTTTTTCATTATTTTCCTTCATCTCATGAAGTTTTGACGGTTTTATCAAAAAACCCCGGTTTCTTCATATTTTCTCAAATGTTTGCTCAAATGCACATCCGAAAATATCAAAATTCTCAGAACTGAGATACAAATACTCTGGAGACACGATCATGTTATCTTGACCGACCAAGGTTGTCTCTTTGTCTCTCAATGAGCCAATCTTACATATTTTCACAATTTGACCTAATTTGCGCAATTGCACATATTAGGTCTAAAACTCTTCCAAACGTCTTGTAACTTCATGGAACGATCAATACTTGATCCCTGTGACCACCCAGGGCTGGTTTCACAACCCATTGGTCGGTCCCTCACCTCTTCATAATTAATTAGGTTTTATCATCTAAGGCTCAGACCAGCATTTTCAAATAAATGATTAAACTAGCATTTAATCATTCTTTCATCAACAAGTCACCAACTCTTCAAGAGGTCTTGGTATTTGCTCATGTGAGCATATGGGTGTTACATGATTGACCCACGGTCTCATGAAACCAATCCTTCCTTCATTCCATGGTTCAATTCCTAACAAACCATGAAGTGGTCATCAATTGATCAAATTAGGGTTTCCGAGTCCAATATTCTCATGATCAATATTCTTATTAATTATACTCGGTTCAAAACTACCAGTATTTGAATTAATATTTTATTTTGTTCATGCTTCCAATGATTCATAAAATGAGCAACACTTGCTCAGATAAGAAATACTTGCACAAATCAAAGAATATTGGTTCAACTATCAATATTCAACAAATCATCGAATGAGCAATACTTGCTCGCCTCAACTATCAACGTGAGAATCATGCCCACATTCAATCCATGAGTTTCAGAACATTTTACAAAATCATGTTCAACTCAGTAAATACATGGACTCATCGTCCCATGATATCACGAAGTCAGCAACTGACTAAACTAACCAAGAGACGTCAATCGTGTCACTTCGGGGGATATCAACTAGGGTTTTGGTCTAGCAGTCTATGAAATGTGTGTTCAAACACATGATGAAATGTGATCAAGTCGTGCAATCAGTTGAAGGAGTTAATAAAGCAGTGGGTGGAAAATCAACCAAGTCTCCGCACGATGAGTAACTGGTTTCAAACACTATTTCCATCTCTCCACTCTTTGATTCCATCAACTGTCACACTTCATGGGATCACGGTGTCTACAATTTCAGCAATATAAATAAGTCTCTGAATCATGATTGAAATAACAAGAATAACAATGCCAACAACGACAAGAATCTCACGTCTCACTGACAACACGAGATCAACAACTCATCAATTGAGCAATTGCTCTCAACTGAGAAATTTCAATAATTCAGAACTTATTGCATTCAGAATTCACAACACACCCACAATCTTTGATTACCATTGATTCCACGCATTTATTAGCTTCCCTCCTACAGATCAACCCATCCTCTCTTGTGACCGAATTTACTCTGGAACCGCCATTGTCTTGGTTTAGTCCGGAGTACTACAGATTGATCTCTCGAATTCAAAGAACCCCCTTTGCAGCGGTGCATCTGTGTGAGGTTGAACATTTTGCTCGGTTCAAGGAGTCTCCTCCGCACGATCATCTCCTCAATTCCGTAAAAACCAGCAAATCGTTTTTCCCCACCTAAAGATTGGCGACCACAGTGGGAGATCATTCTCTCGGTTGCAACTTCAAACTTTCACAGGATGGTCGGTCTTAGGAGTAATTCGACTACTCCAAACTCAATCCAGAATCTTTCAAACTACGATATTCCTCCTTCCAATGCTATGTCCGACAGTGCGGAAAACAGAGAAATACCGACTCTAACTGAGTTGGCACGAGTTCTAGAGATCCACACTAGAAACATGGATCTGATGAAGGATACAATGAACCACATACTTGATTTCCTCATCAAACTCACATCCAAGTAAGGCAGAATATCCGCTTCAGAAGTCCCAGCACCGGGGAATGACTCGTCACACGATGGTCCTCAAATCAACAGTTTCACTACTTATGAGAAGTCGGTGGACTATGAGGTTGCACATCTGGTTGAAGGCTTATGCAAACTCTTGCACTTTTCCAAGAAGTAGCGAACTTACACGTTTTCTGCACTCAACCAGATATCATCTGAGGTACCATTAGCTTCCTTATCTCCAGTAGTTGAAGAAACGTTCATGATGTCTGAGCACTCGATCAACAATATCACCTTTGGAGAATAGGACCGCATAGCAGACGAAGGACACAATCGAGCCTTGTACGTAACCGGTTTTATCAAAGACTCAGAGTTCAAGAGATCTCTCGTTGATACAGGCGCTTCTACAAATATTTTCACTATGAAGACCCTCAAGGCGGCCAAGTTTCCACGAAATAAAATCATTTGTCATTCCATCTTGATGATGGGTTTTGAAGGAAGCCAGATCCATACATATGGATATGCATACATAGACCTGAAGGTGGGGCATATTCAATCGAAAGCCAAGTTCCACGTGATTGAACAAGAGCCTGACTATCACATGATAATAGGACGACCATGGCTCCATGATAACAAGGTGGTTACTTCAACATACCATCAATGCATGAAAGCTATAATCAATAACAAGATTGTTTGTATTACGGATTCATCATCTCCTTACGCCCCGGTCTATGATGCTGAATTCCTTGAGTCGCAGAAGAACATCCCTGAACCCCCAAACAATATTTATAGTGCTCCTCTCCCAAGCTAGGTGTCCATCGAAAAAGATGAAAACAAGTCATCATCCTCAAACGTCAAGTCAGTTAAGCCATGTTCCACACCAATTAAACGCCGCAAGGATCATATCTCGACTCAGGGATCTAATTTCATAAGAAGTCATGATGCGGAGGGTAGAATCATTTACCGGTGCAAGGATTAGCAATTAGCAGGGGAGAACGATGAAGAGTCTCCACTTCCCAAAGAATCACGTCAGAGTGAATCATCACTCAAAGAAGAGGTTCAAGATGCTCCTCGACAATTACAAGACGACACTTACTCCACTACTGATGATCTCAAAACGATTAACATCGGAACGGAGGATGATCCAAGGCCGATTTTAATTAGCTCAGCGCTGTCACCAGAAGAACGAACAGAGTTAATAGCGCTACTGAAAGAGTATCAAGATGTCTTCGCATGGACGTACAAAGAAATTCCTGGTCTAGACGACAAATTGGTTACTCATCATCTGCACATCACCCATGTCTCCAAAGCTATCAAACAACCGCCTAGGAAGTTCAGACACGAAGTCGAAAAGAAAATCAAGGTTGAGATTCAGAAACTATTAGCAACAGGGTTCATCAAACCTATTCAACCCCCAACATGGCTGGCGAACGTCGTTCCTATCAAAAATAAAAATGGTTAAATCAGATGTTGTGTTGATTTCAGAAATCTGAACAAATGTTGTCCAAAGGATGGCTTTCCCTACCCAATATTGATATGCTCGCAATTACAACAAGCGGTCACGGTATGTTCTCATTCATGGATGTCTACAACGGGTACATCCAGATCAATATGTACGAACATGATGCCAACAAGACTGCATTTCATACTCCTATCGGTAACTTCCACTACATAGTGATGCCTTTCGGATTAAAGAATGCCGGTGCCACATATTAACAAGCCATGACCGCCATATTCCATGACATGATGCACAAGCAAGTGGAGCACTATGTCGATGATGTCGTGGTCAAATCGAATACTCGAGCGTCTCACTTTCAAGTTCTAAGGAAAGTTTTTGAAAGATGTCGAGAATACAAACTAAAGATGAACCCTCTGAAGTGCGCTTTTGGTGTTTCCTCCAGAAAGTTTCTAGGTTTCCTGGTCACAACAGAAGGAATCAAAGTTGATCCGGACAAGAAGAAATATATTACTACCATGCCTCCTCCACGCACCGTGAAAGAACTCCAAAGTTTCATGGTCAAGGTAAACTATATTCTGCGTTTCATCCCTGGATTAGCTCAGATCATTGCTTCATTCACAACTCTATTGAAGAAATGAGACAGTTTTACATGGATTGATGTACAACAAGAAGCATTCCAGAAAATACAACAGATGCTGCTATCACATGCTATCATGAAGTCACCGGTGCAAGGCCGACCATTGGTACTCTACACAGCTTATAGTGATGTTGCTATTGGAGCACTCCTTGCTCAAGAAGGTGACGAAGGCATCGAACGACCAATCTAATACTTCAGTCGTACAATGCGGCATGCTCAACTTCGATACCCAAAAGCTTAGAGAGCATGTCTGGCATTAGTACATGCAATTCAAAAATTCAGACACTACTTGCTGTCTAACAGAGTCTTGCTCGTTTCCAAGGATGACCCTATAAATTTTCTACTATCAAAGACATCCTTGATAGGAAGACCAGCAAAGTGGCTACTCCTGATGTCAGAATTTGACATAGCATGTACACCACCCAAAGCAATCAATTTCCAAGCAGTGGCAGACTTACTCGCTGCTTTTCCAGGAGACGACGCAACGGTGTTACATGAAGACGTACCTGGTGAGTTTCCAGATGTCTTAGACATCAAAGAAGAGACATGTATTTTATACTTTAACGGTTCCGCCACCCCTAGAAATGACACTAGAGGAGCAGGCATAATACTAGTCTCTCCATCTGGCGAGGTTTTCTCACATTCATTCAAGATAGATTTTCACTGCACCAACAATTCAACAGAATATGAAGACTTCTTACTTGGATTGTCTCTAGATAAGCAAGTAGGAGCAATATACCTCGATATAAGGGGGGATTCAAAACTACTGGTCAATCAAATGAATGGAATATACTCTATCAAAGAAATCACGCTTGCTCCATTCAGAACTGAAGCTCAACGGCTGTTAACTTATTTCGCTGATGCAACGATTATCCATACTGGACGAACTCACAATAGACACGCCGAATGCCTGGCTGTAGGATCAGAATATCACCGCAGTAATACTCCTGCGATATTTACAACAACAAACTGCGAGTGTCGCAGAATGATTAAAAGAATGACATAGCGGATGACGATAACTGAAACACGAGAAGAGCGTGATGACGCTACGAAGATTACAAACGCCTACGAGGATTAACACTACAACTACTGCGAGAGTATAGTGAGTCAGATCCGAATATAAAGGACAGCTTAGCTGTCATCCACTATGTAACTACCCTATATAAAGAGAACCAATAGGTTCAGAAGAGAGAGCTACTTTTAGGGTGTTGAGAAAGTTTTGAGGAGAGAGAAAGTTCTTGTGAGAGGTTGTATTCTTGATTTCCTGCATCTCTTGTAACATTTCTGAGAATTAATCAATAAAAGTGTTGTTCTTAATCTTCAAATATGAATTGATTATTATGAATTCTTGTGAGGGGTGTAGTGTAGGATTTCCTGCAACTAAATAATGGCGCTAGAAACATGGAGGTTTCTAAGCAAAGATTGAAATTGTGATTTGTAAGAATTTGAAGAAATTGGAGAAGATTTTTACGTGATTGACAGTAGTACATAAAAATTAAAAAAATGGCTAGAAGAAGAAATACATCAGAACAATAGACAACCGTAAGGAGGAGTAGAAGACTTGCCGGAGAAGAGAAAAATGAAGTAGGGGAATCTTCAAGATTAAGAACAAGGAGCAACAGAGCAAGGAATAATGGAGAAAATCAAATTCAACAATCAAATCAGCAAACACCGATACAAGATAGAACTGTGGATTATGACGGAGTGAGCGTGCATACTTGGCGATCAGATTCAATAGAAGAAACAGAAAATCAACAATTAAGAAATGGAAGACGAGAAGGAAGAGATCAAGAAGCGGTTGGAGGATTAATTCATGGAGATGATGAAAATGAAGCAGTAGAGGCCTTAAGACAAAGAATACAAGAGGAAAGGAGATTAGAGACAGAGGAACGTGCAAATTTAACAAGACAAAATCACAAGTTAAGAATGGAGAATTTGAGATTACAAAGTAGGAGATCAAGAAGTACTACAAGATCAAGTTCAAGATCATTTAGAGAAGAAGCAATGCAAAATTCCCTTGTGAGAAAAGCTGGTGAAAATATTCGAGAGGGAATGCAAAATCCAAATGAAGAGCAGCATTATGGAGAAGAAGAGATGATTAATGATCGCAACATTACGCATGGTGAAACTGTGGATGATAGACGCGGTAATAGAAATCAAGAAGGTGGAAATAACCAAGATGGTGAAGAGAATCGAGAAGAAGGTAGGAGAATATTACATGAGCGAGAAATTCAAAGAAACCGAAGAATAATTGAGGATGAAATTGAGAGACATTATGCTGAACAAGCACGTCTATCTTACGATAGAGAAAGATTGAGAGCAGAAGTGGAAGAACAAGAGTTTCAAGAAGAAATACGTCAGAACAATCATGACAATCCAGAAAGAAGACGGCAAGAAATCGCAACAATGATAATATCAATGAGGAATATGATAGAATACAAAGAAGAATAGAAAGACAGCGAAGAGAAACGATGAGAAATGAAGAAAATCGCAGAATAAAAAATGAAAGGCATAATCATTTGTGAATTCATGAAGGAGGTGAAGAAGAAAATCGGGGAAGAAGGCAGAATGAAGATGCTAAAGAAGAAACACAAAATCTTGCAAGGCAAGAAAGACATGAGCGCAGAAGAAGGGAAGGTGCACTGAAAAGACCAATGGAGCAAAATTCAGCTGGGAATGAACAGATCTTGAGAGAGTTAGCAGAAATGAGGGGAATGTTACATAACAGAAGAGAAGGAGGCATAAGGAAACTTGATGAGGCCATTGAAGAAGCTGCGAAAACTCCATTTACCCATGAAGTACAATTGGGAGGAATACCCCAAAAATGTAATTTTCCAACATTAACCAGTATCTTTGATGGAACTACTTGTGATATTCAACATGTCAAAGCTTATGTTAGGTGTATGCTGCAATGGGAAAACCATGATGCTGTATTGTGCAAATATTTCGCATCCATCTTAACAGGCGAGGCGCTAAAATGGTTCGAAGCATATATAAGTAACACTATAACTTCTTTCAATCATTTTCAAACTACATTTTTGAGAGCATATATAAGTAACAATTCTTAATGACCTGGCATTGAAGATGTATTTGGGTTAAAACAGAAGGTTGGCGAGAGTTTGAAATATCTAACCATAAGATGGAAGACAATGTGTAGTGAAATGGCAGGAAGAGTGGATGAGAGATACCTCATTTTATCTTTCATTAATGCTATGTTCGCAACCAATCTGCTGTACATACAAATTTTCATAATAAAAAATACAATCACCATGACGGAGTTGCGAGAGTTACAAGAAGAATACATTGCATTGGAGGAGAAACAAAACGAGATGGAGTCATATCCCATTGCGAACACCAGTTCAGGTGCAGCAAACGCAAGTTTACTTCCTAGGTTAATAAATACAGTAGCGAGCACTTCACAGGTGAAGGAAGAAAAGAGTATGGATGGTGGTCAACAAAAATTAGTAGCTATGGGAAGTAGAGATCAAGAAGAATTCGAAAGGGAAAGAAATTTTTTTAGTAGAAGTGGAAATAATAAAATTCAGAGGCTTGATCAACCGCAAGAGACTTATGGTGGACAGAGGAAAAATTATTATAGAGGGAAAGGAATTCATAAGAAAATATGGGAACAAATTAAGATGCCACCTCTAAATACTAGCATAGAAAAAAATTGGGAGGTTGTAATTTTGATGGAGGACATACCCGTACCCTGGAATATGGGAAAAGAGCCACACCCAAATAATCAAAGTTTAGAATTTTGTTTTTATCATCATTTTCATGGTCACCCAACAAATGAATGCAGGAATGTAAAAAGAATCATCTTGAAAATGATAAATCAGGGAAAATTAAACCATTTTCTAATAAGACATCCACATATATAGGTAGGGTTAGTCGGCAATTACCTCCGAGTATACCTTTTAAAATTCGCAGAGTGAATACAACAAAGGGAGGATAAACATTTGTGATAGAATTTGGGGCAAAAGCGAAGAATCTATCTTGTAACTCCATCATACATTCATACAAAACTATAGAAGATTTCCACGACAATGTTTTAAGCAGAGTTTTCGCGAGAGATGCAGATGGAAGAGAGATAATGAATATTGCAAAAGCGTCGCCATTAGAAGAGTGGAAAAAGCATACTATTTATTTCACTGCACAATAAGTACCTGAGCCTGGCGAGATGCATGACAACCCACTAGTGGTAAGATTAGAAATAAACCCAAAACAGATAGAAGAAGAAGATGAAAAAAATAAGGATGATGAAGCTGAAGATTCTTGGGCCATTAACAGAGTTATAATTGACACTGGAATCTCAGTGGATATCTTATTTTATCATACTTACAAAACCATGGGAGGAAGGGATGAGGATCTAAAACTATCGACTTATAAGATCTATGGTTTTAATGGTACTACCAACAAGCCCAAAGGGGAAATTTCAATGCGAATTCCATTGAAGGGAATATCTTCTAAGATTCAATTCTGTGTTGTCGATGTTGAGTCTCCTTACAACTCTTTGATCATCCGACCTTGGCTGCATGGGATTCTAGGTGTATCATCGACTTACCACCAGTACATTAAATTTTCATATCCCATCGGTGTTGGAGTCATAAAGGGAGATTGGGTTGAAGGAAAAAAATGCTATGAAATTGGTATGAAATCTTGCGAGGAAAGGGCTGTGAAGAACATAAACTGGAAACATAAAATCAAACAAAAGCAAAGAAGTAAAAGGTTGATGGTGGATATAGTAGAATGACGATAAGAAGGAGTGCCGCGAAGTCAACATATGCTGAAACCAATAGATGGCGAGCGTCTCGCAGATGGAGAAAACATAGCAAAGCGCAACAAAAAAGCAGAAGCAGAAAATAGTAAGTAGAAAAGGTACAATTTTTGGATTGTAAAATATAAGAGGTGTATAAATTATTTGTTGAATAAAATTTTACAACAGGATGTTTTGAATCAATGAAAAGGATGAAATTGAAAAAACATACAAGAGCTGGAATGTAAAAAGAGAAAATCAAAGAATAAAGAAACGTGAATATTTCGCAGAAACATTAGAATGAGATAAACCTTTATGGCGTACACCCTAGTTAGCGGATAAAATTTCGTAAGAGGAAAATGTAAGACCTAAAGTGCATAATATAAGGGGGTATCTCTTTACATGGCTCAGGGATAAGGTTATACCGCTGCTGGAACCTGAGTCATGGAGATTTGGGGTCAATGAAAGCCCATCCAGAAGAGGTACCTTGGATTTCCAACTATATATATATTAACAGTTGGACGACCGAGGGTCTCTTCTAAGGAGTGAAGAATATGACCAAGGCGCCGAGGTACACGGTTGAGCCAAGAGTGCCTGGGGCATTTGAAGCGTCTTGGCCATTCTTGGAAAGTCTTGGCTATGATGTACTCGGCCCGAAGAAAACCCCACTTAGGGTGCAATCTCGTAACTATAAGCCATATAGGCAAAATGGATAAGAGGCTGTGAAAACAACTGGTTGTTGGTAAAACCTGATGGGAGGAGCTAGTGTTGTATGACCGATGTATGTCTCCTTGAAGGGGAAACCAGGGGGGAAGATAAGGGCGGCACCCTCCATTAGGGATCTGATAAGTTTCTTAAGACGCAAATGTCATGAGGCTTTATATTCGCAAGAATATTTAGGCTTGTCATATTTGTGCAATAATTATACAGAGGCAAAAATCCATGAGAAAAAGATGAGATGAGATCAATGGGTTTTTACATGAAAGTGTAAAGATGTCCCGCAATTTCATCGCAAGACGGCAATGTCATAGGGCTTTGTATTCGCGAGAAGATCAAGGCCTGTCATATTATCGCAGAGAAATCGAAAAAGCACGGATAAGGAAAGATCAATGGGTCTTTGCATGCAAATGTAAGGACGTCCTGCGATTTTGTCGCTAAAAAAAACGTGGCTAAATAAGACCTTTAATTAGGAAGGCAAAATAATACCACAAGAGATCAAGATTGAATGACTGCAAAATTTACGCAGAGATCATGAGATTATGAAGATATGACTTGCGATATTCTCACAGAAATTGAGGTAACAAATTACAAACAAATTTAAATCAAAATTAATCTGTCTAATCCTTTCATATTACAGATGCATAACAGAGGCAAGTATGGGAATGAACAGAATGATAAAAAATTTATTCATCTTTGTATGACAGATTTTTGCAGGTAATTAAAAATTAATAATCATATTAATTAACCATATTGCAAAAAAAATTGTTTTCTGATGTATGCAGATAGAAACAAAAAAATCTATACACCAAAGGACATTAGAAGCTGGAGAAATTCGCAGCAATATATTACGAGGAGAAAGGGATAGATATACAAATATTACAAAAAGATTAAAAAGGAAGACAAAACTATTTAGATCCATCATTGTCTTCGCCAGATTTTTCTTCTTATTTAATTTCATCTTCATCTTCTTTAGATTCTTCAGATTCGCTATCAGATATGATAAGATTAGGTAAGTTCTCTGGAATTTCATTCGCAAGATAAGTATATGCAGAGTGGGGAATTTTATGATCATCACAGACTATTTTAATAGAATCATTGCAAACACCAACAAGAGTATTGCTAAAATTTTCCAGAGTAATTTGAAGTTTATTTTTGAACTTGGAGCATTTCTCGTTGCGATAAGACATAAGTTTTGCGAGTTTCCTTTTCTATTCTTCCAATTCTCCAATTCTTTGGCGAATATTTTCTTCAGATGCTGCGAACAAATGACAATATATTAATAAAATAGTGAAGAATTAGTGGAAAAACAAGAATAACCACCTTCTCTTCCAAAGATCATATCCTTAATCAAGGCAGAATGATCATCTTGAAGACTAACATATACACCTAAATTATTTCTAGCATTATCAAGAATCTGTACAGCCCAAGCAAACTCATCATCATTACTAATGAGAAGATGGGAGCGAACTTGATTTTCCTTCTTCACAAGAGCATTATTCTCGCAGATAAGTCTGTCCCTTTCAATTTGAATATCGAGTTTTATAGAAATCTACTAAAGCTCGAGCACCGTTTTTGGCAATGAGTTCTTTTTCATCAATAAGGTCACTGTACTTGGTTCTTACTTCTTAATATATTAGTTTCCTCTTTCGAATCAATATAGAGGTGCTTAAACTTATTGGTTAAACCCAAGTTGAATCTATGTTCAATTTTTAAGAGAAGAAATTTGGATCTAAGTTCATCTATAGAAAGAGATCTAATTTGATCATCTGAAAGGCTACTTAAAGAATTATTAAGGCAATCAAGAAGGGTATCCTCATCTACAGGTTCAGGAAAAGAGCGAGGAAAGTAGCCTCATCAGTAAGACCATAAACATCTGCAAAAATGGTTGCTTGAATAATCTAAAATAGGATAAAAGAATTAAGAGAAAAATGGAAGAATTCATACCATAGAGTTGCTGGTTAGATTTTTCAAGATCGGATATCTTTTGCTTGTCATTTGAATCATCGATTTCTAGCTATTTATTTTTCTTGCGAAGCTCAGTAACTCCAGCTTCCAATTTTCCATTATTCTCGCGAAGGCTAGCAGACTCAGATTCTAATTTTTCACTCTTTTTGCGAAGAACAATATTCTTCTTTTCATAGATATCACGTCTTCTCTCCAAGTATGAGGCAACAGAAAAAGAAGCTCTTCCAGCCTGCGAAGAAAAGTAAAAAAAATTGTCAAGAAAAATGTAAATTAAAACCTTGCGAGGAAATAAAAATACATAGATGTGGCAAAGAAATAAGAACATACCAGAATGCTGAATGAATGTAAGAAACTTGGAGATATAGATCTTGAAACCCCTCGAAGGGATTCATTATTCTCCAAAAGAGAGGCATCACAGATAGCTGCCATATATTTGCAAGTTTCAGCAAGAGGAGTATCACCAATCCCTAGCATGGTATCAGATAATATGCTGGACAGATGAGACATATAAGACTCAGGTTGGGAGGATTCCTTTGCAGAAGTGATATCTACATCACCATCGTCTCCATCATCATCATCATCATCATCATCGGCAGAACTATCGCTAGACTGAACAGTTGAAGGAGGAGAGGATTGGAATTTTATTTTATTTTAAAGAGGAGCACCAGATTTCTCCTTGCGAGGAGCATCATATTTCCCGACGAGAGAAACACTTCTGCCTTTTCCCTTAGTTTTTGCAGGCTTAGCAGGTTCAATTTCTTCAATAACCTTCAAACACATATAAAAATAAGAAATAGAGGCAACAATATATTGTTAAGAATCGTAAAGGAATATTTCTTACTTCATATGTGAGTGATATGAGAGCTAACAGAGTACTGGGTTTCCTTAACTTATTGTAGCTATCTTTCAGCCTTTTTATCTGGAAAAATTAGAGAAATCAGCGAGAGTATATATGAAAGTATGAGAAAATTAATAAAGATAATTTAAGTAAAAAATTCAAGAACATACCTCTGTATTTATTTCAGGCCAATTAAACACCCATGGTTGGTACTCTGCGAGGCTCGCAGGTAAAGCGTGAGAACCAGAGATGTATGGACCCTCAAGAAATAATGGGAAAATACACCATTTATCATCACTAGAGTGGCGCGGACCTTGATTGTTACCCGGATGCCAGTCAATATCCAACATGAGAACTTTATCTTCAGCAACGTCATCCTTCTTTTGTAAGCGAACACCCCAACAAGTGCTATCCTTCCTCATGGGGATAACTTCATAATTAGCGAAGAAGTTTTCTACAGTATACTTCGCATGAATGATTGGTACTGCAGGAAATTTAGGATTCTTAGGTTCAAGAGGGTAAGGAGATTCTTTACCAGCGCCGCGAGTAGCGTACTCAATTAGCAAACGAATGCAGTCTCCACTCAATGGATATATAGCTCGCGAGAACTTCGCATGAGAAAGTATTTGATAGAATAAAGGAAGTTCAGGGTCGTAAAGAGGAATGAGAAGGCCAGCTTCAAGTTGATCTAGCGAGAATATGATCTTCTCGTGATTACATGAATGATCAGAGAATAATTTAATGGAAAGTTCGGCTTTAGGGTGTTGATCGGGAACATAAGATAAAGTAAAACCCCTGTTTGCAAGTTTCTTTTGCATCTTTTCCAAAGCAATTAGATTTTTACGACCAACATGAGACATTTTTTAGAAAGTATGGGAATGAGAAAGAAGTTAGAAGATCAAAAGAGTGAAAGAAAGATTACAACGCAGCAGCAGATGCGGAATTTAAGGATGAACAGTAAAATTGGAGAGAGAATGAAGAAGAAGGTAAAAAGAAGAATGAAGAAGATATATATAAAGGGAAAAAAAATTCTCGAGAGGATAAGTGCATTCAATGCAAAGAAAAGAAGTGAACTGTTGAAGTGCAGCGGTTGAAAAAGACGTGTCAGAAATTGAATGAATGAAAAGACACATGTAACAAATTTGGCAAAGAATGCAGAAACGTGTCAGAATAAAATATAAACAGCTGCGGCATTTTAAAAAGTTTTAATTCTCATGGTATTTTCCCCTTCGCAGAAAAGGCATGAGAAGAGGCAAGATGTAGGATCAGAATATCGCCGCAGTAATACTCCTGCGAGATTTACAACAACACACTGCGAGTGTCGCATAATGATTGAAAGAATGACGTAGTGGATGACGATAACTGAAACACGAGAAGAGCGTGATGACGCTGCGAATATTACAAACGCCTGTGATGATTAACACTACAACTACTGCGAGAGTATCGTGAGTCAGATCCGAAAATAAAGGACAGCTTAGCTGTCATCTACTATATAACTACCCTATATAAAGAGAACCAATAGGTTCAGAAGAGAGACCTACTTTTAGGGTGTTGAGAAAGTTTTGAGGAGAGAGAAAGTTCTTGTGAGCGGTTGTATTCTTGATTTACTCCATCTCCTATAATATTTATGAGAATTAATCAATAAAGTGTTGTTCTTAATCTTCAAATATGAATTGATTATTATGAATTCTTGTGAGGGGTGTAATGTAGGATTTCCTGCAACTACATTGGCAACTCTCGCTTCTAAGCTGCAATTTGAAGGAGCAGAGAATACCATCACTGTGCAAATGTGTACTGTGCCATCTACCTGGATTTCTCAAGTCGAATACATCCAAGCAGATGATTGGCGAGCACCTATTATTCATGAAATGAGCATTTCTCTTTCAGAAGGGAAAATCAGTCTCAAGGAATTGAGGAATTATTTTCTACTTCATGGAGCTTTATACTATCGAAACTATGATGGGTCTTTATCAAGATGCCTTGGACCTGACAAAGGGGACGAAAAACTCAAGCGCATACATGAAGAAACCTGTGGACAGGCGCTAGTGGTAACACTTTACCGAAAGCTTCAAAGAATGGGATACTATTGGCCTTCCATGGAGGTTCAATCAAGAACTCTGCAAAATTCATGTCCCAACTGTCAGACGCCTCCTCATCACTTGGAAGCTCTAACGGCCCATCACACTGGGGACTGGAGGGAACCTTACATTAAGTACCTCCGGGACAATGAGTTGCCGCTGGAAACGAAAGAAACAATCAAGCTCATTCAGAGAGCTAAGAGATTTGTTTTTCTCGATGGGATCTTATATCGCATAAGTTTTGGTAGAAACCTGCTGATATGCTTAGCTGAGCATGAGATCCCAACAATCTTGAAGGAGATGCATGATGGAGAGCATCAAGGAAAGAGGAAATTATTTCTCCAGATTCATGAGAAATATTACTGGACGACCATGGAAGATGATGCAGTTGTGCACGTTCAAAGATGTCATCAATTCCAAGTCCATGGTAATCTCATCCACACTCCTTGTCTCCCATTGAATTTTGTGAATATTCCATGGCCCTTTTATAGCTGGGGACTGGATATCATCGGGAAAATCAATCCATCATCTTCGAAACAGCATGAATACATCATCACTGCAACCGAATATTTTACCAAATGGGTTAAAGCCATTCCTCTTCGAAGCACCACTGGAATCATGATTGTAGCCTTCATCAAAGAGTACATAATATGAAAATTCGGTGTTCCCAAACATATTGTTACCAATAATGGAACCCCTTTTTCCAACAAGCACGTGACAGAATTGCTCGAGGAATACGACATCAAACAAGTTTTCTCTACACTATACTATCCCCTAGGAAACGGGCAAGCATAGAGCACCAACAAAACTTTGATCTGTATTCTTAGTCGAACAATTCATGATAATCCTCGAACTTGGCACGAACAATTGCCTATGGATTTGTGGGATTACCGAACCGCGCCAAGGAGCTCGATCGGGACTTCACCATATTCCCTTGTCTATGGGGCCGATGTCATACTGCCGGCAGAAATCAAAATTCCTTCAGAAAGTATCGCAACATCCAGTGAAGTGCAATGGGATGAAGCCGAAGTGTCCAACTTAAGAGTTTCTGAACTGGACATGCTCGAGTCGAAGCGGGCTAAGGTGGAAAAATATGTAGAAACCTACAAACAAATAATATCCATAGCCTACAACAAAATGGTAAGACCTCGAACATTTCAAGTAGGGGATCTGGTATTAAAGACAGCAAAGCACATTCAACAAGACATCTCTGCTCACAAATTCTCTCCGAAATAGGAAGGACCGTATGTAGTTACCAAAGAAGTATCCAGCGGATACTACAAAATCTTAAAGATTGACGGAAGAGTGGAAGGAAATATAATCAACGGCAAATGGCTCAAAGCATATTACGCTTGATCCATAGAAAACAAGTGCATGTTCATCATTTTATCATTGCAAGCATTTTCAAAAATGTAATTTTCATTCCTCCAAAGACAATTCTAATTCTCCTTTGTTCATTAAACATTTCATAAATGAGCAAAATTCATTCGTACCATGATCAATTATTCCACCTAACCAGAAAATTAAACCAATTCAAAAACAATAATCATAAATGCTCACTCAGAAAAAACCATCCAGCAGTGGATAATCCCTATAAGAAACTTTGTCAAGTTTCTTCTGAAAGATCCTAGTCTTTGCCTTCAAATCTTCAACTGCCTTCCCGACCCTAGCAGATTCCAGAGCCAGTATCTTCTCCTCATCCAATAAATAAGTGTTCACGAAAATCACATCAGCATCCTCCGCCGCTTTATGAATCTTGATTATCTCAAATCGACGACGGAGCCAGCACACATTAAATCGCAATATCTCATAGTTTGAGATCATCTCATCCCATTCATGTAGTTCATGGTTTTTGACATCTCGCAAGTGCATCTGGTTCATTTCCTCGATAATTGTCAACAACCCAGCCACCGTGGTTAAGAGAGTTGGAAGAAAGCCTTTCCATACCTCTGTAGTGGAAATATGGCCATACTTCTTCCAGATCTTAGTATACAGATGCGCTTGACATTTGGGGACGACGAACCCACCAACCACCTCGTTGTCCGGGAAAGTATTGATCAAAGGGGATTGAAATGGGAGTCCAGCAGCAGGATATTCACGGACATGAACACTGTCTCCTGTCTCCACGGACTCTACAGAATATTCACTGACTCGGTTGGTGCTATTCTCAACCTCGACTACAGTCACAGACTTTCAGCTCCTTCTTCTGGCATCGACAACGACACGAACATCCGCCTGCAATGAAACAAAGGAGTATTTAATTTCTATAAAGCTTGGTGTAATCTCAAGAGTTATAAGATTACTTACAAATGATCCATCCTCAGCATGAGATGACCTATACCGGACAGGAGCTCTAACAGTTCGCTTGGGCCGAGAAGAAGCGTTCTTCTGGTTATCCTGCAATAAGTCATTTTCTTAATGATCAAATCATCATCTTGATCAGGTAAAGATAAAAAGAGATGCAACTTACTGAGATAGACGCTGTTATTTCACGCTTCGACTGAGTATCATCTTGAGAAGAGATACCATTGCTTGACATGAAGGCAACAAGGTATGATCAAGAATTCTCTGTGCGATGAATCTAACTCAGGAATGGGAGAAATATTTGTGTAGACGATAGACTTAAAGTTTTGAAGATATATATTAGACGCGGTGGAGGTTTATCTTCTGTGTAAAGTCTTGAAGATATATGTTAGACGCGGTGGAGGTTTATCTTCTGTGAATAGTCAATTTAGTTGAGGGTTTTACTGAAACCCTAAGATTTTAACAAGGGAAACACTGAAGATGCGGAGAAAAATTAGCTGGGGACTGGCGCACACGGTCATGGTTACACGGACTCATGTGTAACATGTATTCTCTCAGCCTATGCAACACTTATCTCAGTACTTTCTGCAAGCAGAAATCACTAAGGCGAGTCGAAGGTCATGATGAATTTCAAGGCACGAACATTGGTTCGTTTATTCAGAAGAATCAACATTAATAAAAAGGTTTTCTCATTCAAAGAAAATTCTAAACCAGAAGAAAATTTGTTCAAATCGTCGAAGAAATATCTACTACGAAGCCTAAGGAACATTCAAATATTTCACAAAGAAAAGAAGACAAAAATAACGATATTCGTCAGATTCGTCATCACTATCCTTCTCATCATCTGAGTCATCGGAGTTGTCATTAGTATCCTCTGCTTCTTCAGAATCAGAATCAGCGGGTTCAGACGAGCTTCAGGATCATCATCTGAATCAGAATCTTCTTCTGATTCAACTCTAACTTGCTTCATAGTCCTCTGGCACTCTCTTTTACATCGATCAGACCAAATCCCGGGTACCTCCCATATGTCTTCGTCAGAATCATCAGCATAAGAGTCAGTAGGCCTCCCGTCCAAGAATTGACATTTCTCCTATGTCCTTTGTATTTTGAGTCTAATTCGATCCTTTTCACGCCGGCATCCTTTTTTGCATCATCCTCAGCTTTTTTTTCCTGAGTTCATCGAAAGTAACCATCCGCTCATTCAAGGGTACGCCAGACTTTGGCCCCTCACCCTGAGAATCCTTGGATTTCGATACAGGAAATTTGGAATCGTCATCAGAAGAGCTAGGGGAAGAAGAGTAATTGCTGTTGTCGGACATTTTTATGGAATCAGAAGCATAAAATATTACCAACATGCAAACAAATCCATCGGCAAAAATGGTAATTCTTAACTCTTACCTTTTACGCTTCCACTAAAAGTAGTGAGATTAATGCTAGAGTTAATAATTCAATATCGTTCGCTTCTTCGAAACCTACAAAAGACGAACAAAACTCAGATTTTTCATAAAATCATGAATATTTATACTGTGTGAACATTCACCATGGAATCATGAAAACTAAAACATTATTTTATCATAAATAATTATTTATTTCTAAATAGTATTACACAAAACTCAAGTTTTGATTTTGGAGAAAATAATATATATTTGCATATATATATATAAAGAAAACATTTTATTTACTCACGTAAATAAATAAATAAAAAATTTCAACGTGAGCAAGGCTCACAAAAATAAATCTTGTGGACACTCCACGGTTTCAAAAAAAAAAAATCCATGAATATACCATGGTTTTATAAAAAAAAAATCTTTTCCTTCGTATCGTCATACGTCTTTGAAACGAAGGTTTATTTCAATTTTGTGAAAACATACACATTATAAGATAAAGTTTTGGTTTACATGAAAGCTCATAAACAAAATTTTATCACTGGACACAAGTTCATATATGTATAAAGAAGAAAAACCTCCTCTTCGTATCATCGTCATTCTTTAAAACGAAGGGTTTATTTCGGTTTTACGAAAATTCATCTTTTCATGATAAAACTTTGGCTCACATGAAAGCTCATAAACATAGTTTTATTACTGAACCTAAATATTCATATATGAAGAAAAACTCTCTCCTAAATCAGGGATTATTATTAGTGTTCAAAAACTAATGATCAAACGAACATACGTTTTCAAAAACGAGGGTTTTCGACGAAACCCACACTCATATATGCACATGTATATAACTTCAACATGATCACATCATGAAACTCAGCAAACATCAATTTTTTTTTGACGCGTACCTGTCGGCGCCGGCGGAAAACAGCCGGACGGTGGCAACAACGGCGGCGACGTTGGTGGTACGGCGAATATTTTGTCCTCCCTTGCTGCTGGCGTGAGACTGATGGAGAGATGATGAAAATTATGGTTGTGGGAAAAAAAAAGAAAAAAAAAAAGAGGAACAATTCCTTTTATATCAATTTTTATTTCCAAAACCTAATTTTCTATGGATTTCCTTGTTGGGCCCGACCCGCGAATCCTAAACGATCAAGGTCTCATCGTCCAAATCAGCGGTTCAAAACTAATTTATGTCTACCAAACGACATTCTATCATGCCACTGGAATCTTCATTCAAGTCATGGTATGCTTGTATGATCGAAATCCGGTAACATCTTAACTTACGACTAAGTTCAATTACTTATATTGTTTATGACCGGAAAATCACCATTCAATGCTAACTGAGGAACACTGCTTTCCTCACTAAGCAGGGACTTAATATAGATGGTGGATTTTCGACAAAGGCTAAAATCGTAAACCCATAGTTATACGAACCTCTGATCCAGCAATCATACGTGAGTATTGAGACACGGGTCTCATCGAATCCTCAGACTGAGAATACTTTTTCTCAGAGTACATGTAGATATATGGTCTCACGTCCAGACAACGACATATCTCATGAATACTGAACACTTCAGTAATTATTTCTATATAGTATCACGAGATGGACGGCTCCTAGACAGCTTGCTCTGCTAGTATAGAGCGATAACGTTTTCAGGATACAAACAACGAGTTTCCCGGACTATATAAAGGATATGAATCTCCAGCAAGCTCATATCGGAATAATTAATGCTCCTAGACATCTTGCTCTGCTATTATAGAGCCATAAGTTAATTATTCCTAAATTCTTGGATTCATCCACATAATTTCCGAAAATATTCAAATATTTTTGCAGATATTTCATTACTGCAAACCATGGTTCTTCCCATCAGAAATCCATGGGTTAGTAATAAATATTCAACGCACGGGCGTCTGAGCTACCTCTGAGTAAGTCCCGATTTAAATGGTGAAAGTGTACTCAACAACGATGCACTAACAATCACCGCACGAACGAGTATTTCAAAATACTACAAGACGATGACCCTATGCAAAATAGGAAGAAAAATAATAAATAATTAAAAATTGACCAAGGCGCTGGGACCATGGGCCCAATGACCGGCCGACCGTGCCGTGGTCAATCCCACTCCAGTTTCATATTTTTATCATATTTTTTGTTATTTTCCTTGAGTTCATGAAAATCCTTTCACTTGAACAAATATCCTTCGTTTTTGAGGAAACTCCTCAGTTTCATGGTGTTTCTTTCACACCAAAGAAATAATATAAAATTAAGGAAAACATTGTGGGGCGTGACCATTGGCCAACCGGCCATTTCTTGGTCCCATCCAGCCCCACACCTCATGGTTCCTCATTATTTTATTATTATTTCCCTAATTTCATGAAAACTCCTTAATCTCATGATATTTCCTTGGTCCCATGAAAAATAATATAAAATTAGGAAACCCATGTGCACGGGCCATAGCCGGTCGGCCAAGCCCTAGATGTCCCCACACGTCCCTTTTTATTATTATTATTATATTTTTCATGTTTTCATAATCCCATGAAATTCCTTGATTTCATGATATTTCCTTCAAATTATGAAATTTCCTTTAAATTGTAAAATAATACATAAAATTAGGGAAAACGCACGGGACCGGGCCCTGGCCGGCCAACCATGCTCCAAGCTGGTCCCACAAGCCCACACATACCTTATTTTATTATTATTATTTTTTATGTTTCCCTATTCTCATGGAAACTCTTTGATTTTAACAAAACTCTTTAATTTTAGCAAAAACTCCTTGATTTTATCATATTTCCCTAAAATCATGAAAATATTATGAAAACATGTGGGATTGGCCCCTTGGCCGGCCGGCCATGACTTGGGTATGGCCGGTCCCACACTTCATAATTCTTTCACTTTTTCATTATTTTCCTTCATCTCATGAAGTTTTGACGGTTTTTATCAAAAAACCATGGTTTCTTCATATTTTCTCTAATGTTTGCTCAAATGCACATCCGAAAATATCAAAATTCTCAGAACTGAGATACGGACACCCTGGAGACACGATAATGTTATCTTGACTGACCAAGGTTGTCTCTTTGGCTCTCAATGAGGCGGTCTTACATATTTTCACAATTTGACCTAATTTGCGCAATTGCACGTATTAGGTCTAAAACTCTTCCAAACGACTTGGAACTTCATGGAATGATCAACACTTGATCCCGTGACCACCCAAGGACGGTTTTATAACCCCTTGGTCAGTCCCTCACCTCTTTATAATTAATTAGGTTTTATCACCTAAGGCTCAGACGAGCATTTTCGAATAAATGATTAAACCAGCATTTAATCATTCTTTCATCAACAAGTCACCAACTCTTCAAGAGGTCTTGGTATTTGCTCACGTGAGCATATGGGTGTTACATGATTGACCCACGGTCTCATGAAACCAATCCTTCCTTCGTTCCATGGTTCAATTCCTAACAAACCATGAAGTGGTCATCAATTGATCAAATTAGGGTTTCTAAGTCCAAGGATCATAATTGCAGATTCAAACACTAATAAATTTATGACGATCTCATGATCAATATTCTTGTTAATTATACTCGTTTCAACTACTATTATTTTAATTAATATTTTATTTTGGTCATGCTGCCAATGATTCATACAATGAGCAACACTTGCTCAGATAAGCAATACTTACTAAAATCAAAGAATATTGGTTCAACTATCAATATTCAACAAATCATCGAATGAGCAATACTTGCTCGCCTCAACTATCAACGTGAGAATCATTCCCACGTTCAATCCATGAGTTTCAGAACATTTTACAAAATTATGTTCAACTCAGTAAATACATGGACTCATCGTCCCATGATATCACGAAGTCAGCAACTGACTAAACTAACCACGAGACGTCAATCGTGTCACTTGGGGGATATCAACTAGCGTTTTGGTCTAGCAGTCTACGACACGTGTGTTCAAACACACGATGGAATGTGAGCAAGTCGTACAATCAGTTGAAGGAGTTAACAAAGTAGTGGGTGGAAAATCAACCAAGTCTCCGCACGATGAGTAACTGGTTTCAAACACTATTTCCATCTCTCCACTCTTTGATTCCATCAACTGTCACACTTCATGGGATCACGGTGTCTACAATTTCAGCAATATAAATAAGTCTCTGAATCATGATTGAAATAACAAGAATAACAACGCCAACAACGCCAAGAATCTCACGTCTCACTGACAACACGAGACAACTCATCAATTGAGAAATTTCTCTCAACTGAGAAATTTCAATCATTCAGAACTTATTGCATTCAGAATTCACAACACACCCATAATCTTTGATTACCATTGATTCCACGCATTTCTTAGCTTCCCTCCTACAGATCAACCCATCCTCTCTTGTGACCGAATTTACTCTGGAACGGCCATTGTCTTGGTTTAGGCCGGAGTACTACAGATTGATCTCTCGAATTCAAAGAACCCCCTTTGCAGCAGTGCATCTGTGTGAGGTTGAATATTTCGCTCGGTTCAAGGAGTCTCCTCCGCACGGTCATCTCCTCAATTTCATAAAAACCGGAAATCGTTTTGCCCCATCTACAGACTCTCCTCGCCAAACCGAGCCTTGGATTGGCCACACTACGCCGAGCCATCCGTGCACGCCTCGCCAAACCACGCCTTGCCATGGATGCACCATGCCAAGCCGTTATGCCATGACTTGCCGCGCCAGTACCAACTCGACACGCCAACATCATGACGTTCACTGACCCAGTCAAGATGATGAGTAGCCAGACTGAACTAATAATTTATCATCTCACCACTTCACGATCAACACCACAGAGAGAATCTATACAAATTAAGATGACAAACACATGGATCACAGATTCTCCCTACTTCACGAAAAAGGTTAGACGAATCTTCTTGACCATCTTGCATGATTTACGTTTCGATTCTGCACCTTGCCTTGTCCCTAGCCATGCTAGCCGCACCATGTGCCAACGGCATGCCAAAACATTGGTCCCACAATTCCAAGCCAAACCGCACCTTGCCTTGGCCCTAACCATGCTAGTCGCACCATGTGCCAAACCCTTATCCCCACCATGCCAAGCCAAACCGCACCTTGCCTTGGCCCTAGCCATGCTAGCCGCACCATGTGCCAATGGCATGCCAAACCCTTAGCCCCACCATGCCAAGCCAAACCGCACCTTGCCTTGGCCCTAGCCATGCTAGCCGCACCATGTGCCAATGGCATGCCAAACCCTTGGACCCACCATGCCAAGCCAAACCACACCTTATCTTGTCCCTAGCCATGATAGCCGCACCATGTGCTAAGGGCATGCCAAACCCTTGACCCCACCATGCCAAGCCGAACTGCACCTTGCCTTGGTCCTATCCATGCTAGCCGCACCATGTACCAATGGCATGCCAAATCTTTGGCCCCACCGTGCCAAACCAAACGCACCTTACCATGGCCCTATGAAAACCTAGCCACGCCACCATATTGGCATTCCCTATGCGGCTACCAAAGCGAAGGTGTGCGACAATCAACGGTAGCCCTTCAATCACAGGAGCAAATCCTAGACGTCCAAGGTTACCAGACAACACATGGTAACCTTTGACCCAAAACCCTAGTTTGGCCACGCCAACCGCACCAAGTCATGCCATGCCCATGACATGCCGACCTAGCCACGCCACCATGCTGGCTTCCCTATGCGGCTACCAAAGTAAAGGTGTACGACAATCAACGGTCTCCCTTCAATCACATGAACAAATTCTAGCCGTCCAAGGTTACCAGACAACACATGGTAACCTTTGTCCCAATACCCTAGTTTGCCACGCCAAACCACGCCAAGGCGTGCCATGCCAATGGAATGCCAACCTAGCCACGCCACCATGATAGCATTCCCTATGCGGCTACCAAAGTGAAGGGGTGCGACAATCAACGGTCGCCCTTCGATCACATGAGCAAATCCTAGCCTTCCAAGGTTTCCAAACAACACATGGTAACCTTTGAACCGAAACCCTAGTTTGGCCACGCCAAACCGCGCTAATGCATGCCATGCCAATGGCATTCCTACCTAGCCGTGCCACCATGCAGGCCTTCCATATGCGGCCACCAAAAACGAAAGTGTGCGACGATCAACGGCTACCTTTCGTCTTAATATGCAAAATCTCAACCGTCGAAGGTCACTAAGCTAGCAAGTCTCCCAAGTATGACTTGCCAGGCAATAACAATAAGCTACATGTTTTCCACAAAAATATTCGAGACATCAACACAAACGGGGGGATCCTTTTTGGGTATTGGTTTGGCGGTTTACAGCGTGCGGCGTACACTACGCCCGTCATAAGGATGAGACGGTTAGTAAATACAGGGAGTTAATGGTGAAACGCTCTTTTTTATGGAACATCAATTCCATGCGTTAACGGTTTTATGAAAAATAAATTCCATGCGTTAACGGTTACCACCTCCTCCCAGTTACTCACCCATTTTTCCATTCCTTAATGAGACCAGAGTACGTTTTACTTCGACTTGTATAAATAGGTCTTACCTATTTCCACTGAAAAAACAGGTTCAGGTCAGGAGCATACACCACTCAGAAAATGTTTACTAGATTTCCATCTGCTAGATTCCCACCTTCTGATACAAGTCGTAACACAACTACTCTTCCAGAATCAACTATTCTGGTCTTATCACTTTCCTTGCTTCCCTCCCCAAAAACAACCCATTCTCCTCCACTTTGTGACCGAAGCAAGTCTGGAACGGCCATTTCTTGGTTTAGGCCGGACTTGTACAGATTAATCTCTCGAAACTAAAGTACTCCCTTGCAGTACATTGTTTAAGGTTTAAATTCGTTTTCACCCACACACCCGAAATTACCTAAATCAGAAGAAACCATTTTCACCCTCAAACAACTATTCAGCAGAAAATGCCGAAACAACAGGCTGCTGAGGAAAGTTAGATTCCTGGGACATGTATGTAGTGTTCGCAGCAACTGCAGGTGTTGTAGAGGATGACAAAAAAACATGTAAGCGGTAGAATTTGTCAAGTACATGACTGTGATGGTTGCAATAATCACAGTGTGGCTTAGGTCGATCGCTTATTATGGATGGTAGATGCATGAGAAGCTGGTGGAGATTGACGTTTGACATTGAGAGCAGCAGACTCAATGGTTGGAAGTGGACTGGCTGTTATATTTTGTTGTTCTTCCTCCTGCTACACTATGTTGAAGATGCGCAGAGCAGTGGGAAAGGGATCCATTAATAGGATCTGACTTCTAAGGTTAGAGTAACAGTCATGTAAACCCTAGATAAACTCCATTTCTCTATCATGTTCGAGTCTCTCAAGAAGAGACTTACCAGCACCATATATACAAACTTCGATAGCAGCCACAAGAGAATCGTATTGATCCCACAAAGTTTTAATCTTTGTGTAATATAGAGAGATAGATATGGATTCTTTCCTAATAGCAGCTATAAAATATTTAAGGAGAAAAATAATAGGTGCATTAGATATGCAAAATATCACCTGGAGGTCCTTCCATATCGCATGAGAAGAAGTAGCATATAATCAGCTAGCCCTGATATCTGGTTGGCAGGAATTGAGGAGCCAACTACCAACGAGATCGTCACAATGTTTCCAACACTGATACTGCAATGCATCTTTTGGAGGAGGAAGAGAGCCGTCCACAAACCCAAGTTTGCCTTCGGAATTTAGGGCTTTGGTAATCCCTCGAACCCAGGATCCATAGTTATCTCCTTGCAATAGAGAAGAGAAAAGAAAAGAATTGTGGCCATATTATCACTGGGATGAATTACGTAGGGATCTAGGGTACAAAGATTTCCTAAAGATGAATTGGGTTGAGTTTCTGTATTGGTGTGATTACGGCTGGAAGGAGGAGTTTGATCAACAGAATCCTCCACTGTGAGTTTGAGAAATCAGAAATTTGAATGAGCGGAAGAGATTGAAATAGGTCCTAGGATGGATCAAGATGATACCATCAAAGATTCTAGGATATGGGTTTTGTTGTCTCACAGCTGCGTAGACAATTTCTTTCATTCATTACTTATATAAGTTACAGAAGAAGGATTCAAAACCTAATCTAACTGATAGAACGAGTTTACAGGTTTGTTACAAGACTTGATACAATGATTGAGAATACATACGACTCGGATTACAGCAGACTTGGACTACTTAGAGTACAACAGACTTGGACTATATACCTAAATATTTGGACTACAGGTGCAGTTCGTGCCCTCACAGCTGCTGGACTGACACACAACTTATATACACGTCTAATAAGGTAAAGTACATTAAACTATGGGCTAAACAAACGAAATAAGAGCGGAACAACCGATCGAAAAAGCAAAGAGAAAGAGTGACACAAGCTAGCCAATGTGCCAACATCTCCATCTTCTGCCTTATGGTAACTATCTAGTGTTGGAATATTTTCAACCGCGCCACGAAGGGGGGTCCTGGGGGGCATAGCCCCCCAGGCTGTGGTCGACCTGAACCACCAAACAATGGTCGAGAAATGTCTTCTAAATAGCAATATCGAGAAATGTCTGCTAAACAGCTAGACAGAAATACCCGCTACACAGCTGGTCATATAATAAGTAAGAGTTAGACCCGCTACACATCTGGTCATATAATAAGAAAGATTTAGACCCGCTACACAGCTGGTCATGACAAATGTTGGAATATTTTCAACCGCGCTACGAAGGGGGGTCCTGGGGGGCGTAGCCACCCAGGCTGTGGTCGACCTATCATTTCTTACACCATAGAATATCGATAAAGCTTTGAGTTTCTTACACTAAGTGAAGGTTCAAACCCAGAAGGTACCTATCATTTATGTATTGGTTTCAACGATGATGCTTAGTCTCAATTGTACTAGAACTACGTTGGCTTGATCCCACTCGGGTACGTAGGCAGTCACTTCAGTGATGCAGCCGCTCCGGTTTTAAAAGTTTTTAACTTTGTTTCATGGTTTTGAAAATAAGGGGAGAATGTTGGAATATTTTCAACCGCGCTACGAAGGGGGCCCAGGTGGGGGTCTAGGGGGCAACGCCCCCGGAAGAATTTTTTGGATATGCAACTGTTTGGACAGTTGGAAAACGTTTCCAGAAAATTCTAAATTCAACAGACAGTGGCTGTTGATGAAGAGACGCATCTCTTTGTGAAGAGAAACCTGTTGGTGAAAAGACATGTCTTTTCCCAACAGATGCAAAAACCCCTATAAGTAGCATCTCCCAAACCCATTTCGAAATCATCTCTGAAAACCCTTTCTCTGTTTTCTCTCTTCTTCTAAAGCATCATCAGAACCTTCTTTTCATGTGTTTTTGATTGGGTCAAGGGGTGCAAACCTTGAATCCAATTTTCGGTTGTAGGGCTTTCACTGTATCCTGAAGGCAGTATTTCACATACCTGTTGCAATCGCCAATTCGTTGGGAGGGTAGAAATATTTGTCTAAAAGAAATCACCAGAGCCTTGAAAGTTTTGAGTACAACCACAAAATATTTCTGTCATTCATCTCCATTGCAGCCCGGTAACTTTTTCCAACATCTAGGAGAGTTCCACAGAAGATACCAAATAAATTTTCAACTTATAGACCGGTGTGTTGTGTTATTCACCTCCCATGCACATATATTTCTCAACTGGACATCAAAAGACAATTTATCGTCCATTTCCTATTATCTCATCAATTGCGTCTACCAGTTTGTTGTTCGTACTTTTAAACTTGATAATAGTTGTTGTATAAACTACACCACCATTACAGCACCAGCTATAATTGAGAGCAAAAAAACGACACGTTGTTCGCTTATGCATTCACATAACGAAGATGGTATGTCTGTGCGTAGCCTTTGCTTCACATGTTCCTCAATGAGTCCAGCCAAAGTACCCAGTCTCCAGGAAGAAAAAGGTACTTTTAATTAAGTGTTTAATCAAATTTCGCAGGTCTCTAATCAATCTCTAAACATTGTGGTGTACATGTTGGTTTTAATATATCTTGCCCTTCATGAGTAAAAAAAAATTAATCTATTTCCTATTATAACTTACTTTTCTGCCCATTAGTTTGGAAGGCACACTATTAGACGCACCTGTTCGTTATCCCCACTATACACAATCTTTACTACCAAAGATGCACGCGCCATGCGAGTGCCATTTGGTTCTTAGACCCTCAAAACATATGGTTTATTGATTCTCTCTTTTAAGTTGGTGGACTCCAACTACTGTTAGTACTCTTCAAGTGCCGTTCAATTTCCCCCGGCATGTTAGTTCTTCCAATCTGTTATCTCAAGGATGAAAAACATATAAATTGCTAGTACTCTTCCAATACATCAGTTATTTGTGGAGAATTAACTCCACAAAATATGTCTTAAAAGTTAACAGAGAAGTAATAAAAAAGTTCTTTCATTTCATTTCATGTACAGCCATAAAAATTTGCGGTTATGGGCTTGGTTTCCATTGGAATTTGGAGGCTCAGGATTGTCTTTAAAATTATTAATAAACAATAAAGAGAAAGAACTTGTTCACTTTTCAAAAGTTTCACGCAAACACGTGTGTTCCATGAAAATACTCTTATGAGTCTTATCTTCCCCGCTCCTCTCATCTCTTCTAACTTCAATGATACCCACTCTAAAAAGCGAATCAAATAGGTACCATTAAATGTCTGAGGAGCTAATATATGGGTTTCGTTAGTTTATTCCAAAATTTGATTTCTCAAAGATTTTTAATCGTATGTGTGGATTTTGTTTCCCCAAGTTTTGAGTTGATTCTTTTTCTTTTTACTATTTCTTTTGATTTGATTTTTGGTTGATTAAGCTCATGAAAAGTTTAATTTCTAATAGAATCGTGCAGATTCAAAAAATGAACAACCGATTCCCAGTAAATTTGATTCAGAACTATGGTGGTGTGGTGGCGGTGGCGGCGACGGGAGTGGCGGAGGCGAAGGAGGTGGTACTGTGCTGTGGATGCTGCTGGTGGTGGTAGTAATGGCGTAGATGATGCTGGTTATGAGTGGTGAGTGGTGAGAGACGAAGAAGATAAAGAATGGTGGTGGAGAGGAGGAAGAAACCATAGTTCAGAAATAGAAATGAAAGGTTATGTAATTGCCCCTTGAATGTTTAAAATCTACCATAATCCCAGAGTGGCGCAAGCAAAATAGAAAAAAACACGGAAGGCTAGTTTCGTACAAAAAAGAGAATCAAAGTTATCTTTTCGACAAACGTATCCTTTGAATTTTCGGTTATTACCGAAGGCCCAATTAAATAAAAATACGGAGGGGCGTTTTTTTCCATATAAAAAGTAACTTAAAATTCTTGGGACACCATAAAGAGGTCTTTTTTTATTATAACTAGTAAGGATATATGTGCGATGCACATGCTTGAATTTTTTACTCACCCAATAATACTAAATTTGAGAGCCATGATTTTTTTTCCTAAAACAAAAATTTACTATTTTTATTTATACTCGTTACGTAGATGATTGAAAGAGATTTTCAAATATATAAAATTTAAAAAAATCCGGTGTATATTTTGAAAGATATTAAGTTTTTAAAATTTTTGATATATTTTTAAAAAAATTGTATTTATGTGAATATGTAAAAAATAGGGACAACTAAGTAATTTAGGGGGTCTCCTACCAAAAATAACTTTTTTCTTTATATTAATATAAGATAAGATAAGATGAACTGACAATGGCGATGTTCAAAAAGTCACTCGGATTAGCCGGAATTTGACTCCATCCTTTTCGATTTTGGGACACTTGTTATCCATTTGGAAAACTAAAGTTAAGTGGAGTTTGTTAGTAGAAAATCATTTATGCTGACTTGTTAAGCAAGTATGGATGCAGTATTTGGCTAACAAGTCATTCTTAGCCTAGAATAAGACACATTATAAATAAGAACTTTTTCTCTTCTCTACCAATTTTCTCATCTTCTTTGCTTTATTAGTTTCACAACAAAAATCATATTATCGGTTATGGCCAAGCTGAAGAAGAAGAACAGTTTTGTAAAGGTTGTGCAGGTTTATGGTTTGCATTGCAAGAGAAAGACAGGTTTGATTCTCTAGAAGAAAAATTTACGAAGAAATTGGATGCTCTTGAAGAAAAAATTACTGGGACAGATTCTCTTGAGAGAAAAGTTATCGAGAGATCAGATTGCCTCAAAGGGAAACATGATGAAAAGTTGGTTCAACACCTAGGAGACTTCGGAAAACTATGTATTTCTAGGATGAGTAGTTATAACCGCAATTGCAATGTGTTTGCCCTGAGAATAGAATTAGATATTACTGTACCGGTGACTTATTAATTTGAGTTATATACTCCCTCCGTTCCTTTTTAATAAGCTGATTTTGTTTTTAGAGAAATTTAAGGAAATTAAGAGAATTAATCATTGAAATTGGTCTCATGACACTTGTCAATAAAAAAAGTGAAGTAAAATGATCCCCATGACACTTGTCAGCAAAAGAAGTAAAATGAAATGGTCACATGACACTTGTCAACAAAAGAAGTAAAGTGAAATGGTCACATGACACTTGTCATCAAAAGAAGTTAAGAGAAAAGTGGTCTCAGAAAATTAAAGTAACATTTGACTTTCCCAATTAGGAAACCCAGCCTATTATTTTGAAATATTTATTTATAGAAACCAGTCTATTAAAAAGGAACAGATCCTTTAATTTTCTGGGACCACTTTTCTCTTTAAATTCTTTTGATGACAAGTGTCATGTGAGCCATTTCACTTTACTTCTTTTGCTGACAAGTGTCATGGGGACCATTTCACTTCACTTCTTTTATTGACAATTGTCATGCAGACCACTTTCAATGATTAGTTCTTTTAGTTTCTTTAAATTTCTCTAAAAACAAAACCAACCTATTAAAAAGTAACGCTGAGAATATGTTACAATTGCTTTTAGTAATTTTTGTATATGCATGATCCATATGTATAAATAGGTGCAATCGATCTTTTTATTTTTTATTCTATTGTTATGATTTGAGTCTTTTGACAAGTGCCAAAGGCAAATCTGATGGTTGGACACGTGATCTTAACATTTTAAAGCACAAGAACGCCTGCACGTGCTACAACCTATCTAAATTATCTTTAGCCGTGGGTGGATTTTATTTTTTCTCCCTCTACACGCCTCCACCACCACCTTGCTTCTTCCTCTTTCCTTTAGTAGGAAAATTAGTCTTTAAGATTGTTAAATTATATTAATGCCCCTTATATATGTATTTGATGTATTTAAAATAGAAATGAAATAAGGGTAAAAATGGAAACAAATCAAATTACTAATATAGCCTTAAATTATTTATTTCTCATCACTTGGATATGCATGGAATAAGGGCAAAATCGACCAAACATAAATTGCAGCTTCATTGTTACTGTAGATAAAGAGTAGGGGTCTTCCCTTTATATATTAGACTAGAATGTTACGCACATGCAAGAAGAATTGTTCTGAGTCCATTTTCAACAAAACAGTTTTTCTTTTCTTTAATAAAATAAATTACCAATATATCCTCAGTTTTATTTTTACACATTTTTTTAAAGGAGTGATACAGGGGTAAAATGGTCTATAATGTTTTGCAGCTTCAAGCTACTGTTGCTAAGCAGAGTTTGCTTTATACAGGAGATAGATAAATGTAGTAGATAGATAGATATTTTGGTTGTTTCATAGATGGTTATTAGACTCTTGTCTTTTGCTTGTGGGTTCATATATATACTCGTTATTTAGTTTAGTTTTCTAGGAGAGAACACAACAAATTTCCAACTTATAGACTGCTGTATTGCGCTTGTGCTATTCTCCTCCCATATATTTTTCTCAATATATATAGGGGAAGGCATTAGAAGACAATTCATCGGTCATTTCCTATTATGCGCCGGGATGCTCATGATATGTCAATCCATGAAGACCACTTACCATCAATGGATCCAAAGGTGTAGGAAACTAATCCAAAAATTGATTCCCATGGCGATTCCAACTTCAAGGTGGGTTACTGATCAACCTTCAGAGTTGCTTCGTCAGCTTTACTTCAAGGTGGTTACTGATCAACCATCAGAGTTGCTTCTTCAGCTTTGAAGGTGAGAGAGAAGAGAAGAAAACGAATGGCTGCAGGTTTAGGAAAACGAACAATGAAAATCAATTCATGATCTCAGCAAAGAGATTTCTGGACCCTGGATCACAATAGGAATGTTACTCTGAACGCCGATTCTAACACTAAACGACTCAAACCACACTCGTGTAAATTCAATCATGAAGACTTCGGCATCTTTGATCAGGGTTTTGTTGGTAAACCAAAGAAAAACAGTGTTCCAAGTTCCAACCAACGAGTACTGTCTCAAAGAAAATAGAAATATAATGCCAAATGTTTGTCTCTTACGCAACAAATAGGAAGAAGCTAATCAACATTTGTTTCTCAGAACTGTGAAGAACCAGTCAAGCTTCGGACTGTTTTTTTTAATAGTTTTTGTTAGAAAAAAACAATGTTTTGTTTTAATCAAAAAATGCATGGACCATGTTTTGATCCCAAGACCTATTGCTCCCTAAATGTTTTTTTTCATGTGAATGAATAAAACATTAGTCCCATATAGACTAAAACACTAAGGTCGTGTTTGGGAACTCGGATATCCCAACCTAGGTTGGGTTATCACCAAAAAAACGGTTGAAAAGTGTTTGTTTACATCTTATTCTAGGTTGGGATAGAGATAGCTAATCCATCCTTGGTTTTAGGAGGCCAAAAAGTTGGGTTTATGGTATTCCCCTGAAAACCTGTTCTCCCCGTTTCCCAACCTAGGATAGAGCCACAAACTCCATGGATTAGATATTTTTAAGAGTATTTTGGCATTTACTCATACTAGTTTACCTCATATCTGATATACTTGCGCAAATTGAGTTAAAAATGATCAATCTCAAGGTTAATCCATTCTTTGGATTGAGTGTCAAACAAACACAAATTGAGTTAATCTAAGATTGGATATGATTTTAGACAAACAACACTACAACTGATCACTATCAAGGTTATCATAAATCAAATTAAGATACACTACCTTGGGCTATGTTATTCCATTTTCAAGCTCCCAAATTAAGAGTTTTAGACTTAAATAGCATTGGTTTAGCCTTAAGAGCATGGCCCTTTGGGTCTTTAGACCTTTGTGTATGGGGAAAACCCTAGACTATGGCAAGGTTGCCTAAACATTATTGCATTTCTTATTGCCTTTCCCGTTCGCGCGGTGCTTCGCACAGAAGCACGCTCGGCTCGGCGTGGGAGTGGGCGTGGGCGTGGGCGTGGGCGTGGGGGTGGGTTTATCCGACCCTTTCTTTTTACTGAAAATTTCCACTCGTTTCTCCCACACATGTAAAGAATTTTATTCTTTGCCTTCTCGGTTTTGGATATCCGACAGCCACTAGAATCATCTTTAGTCACACACGGTTAATTCTCACGCGTGAATTCTCTTAACTGTTTTCATCGTAAAGAATCTTTAATCTCACGCGTGTGGACACCTGTGCACAGAGATTTCTCGTCGAGAAGAATCTTGCCCGACAGATGAGTTTTTTACTGTTATTTTAACGGATGCTTTTTGCTTTTACTCGTCCGACAAATTGAACGCGTGATTTACGGATCTGTGTCTCAAACGTTCGAATTCTTACCTATAAATATGAGTTAAGGCTTTCAGTTTAAAGACATACCATTCAAAACTCTTATCTTCTGAATTTCTCCTTCTTCTCTAATTATTTTCAGAAACTTAAGTTCTTATTCATATTTGTCTTAAAACTCAGAAAACGTTCAGTTCTTTTCTGGAAACAAGTTGTAGTTCTGAGAAACATAATTTTGTATAACTACTTCTTGATTTTGAATTTTAGTTCACGAAATATAGTTTACGAAACATAAAATTGTTTTTACATTACTCGAAACAATTTGTATTTTCAATTTGTGTTTTTGTTTTTATTTTTGTTGCCAAGTTCTAAGGGTTCTCTGTGTATGCTACACATAGAGGAGAACTAACGATAGTTGTATCCTGGAGGTAGTTTGCTAATTGCTATAGCATCTCAGAGGAGTAGCAGGCAATATTACCTTTAGCTCAGCGTATCTCATACGTGCCTCTACTAAGTTTATTGAGTTATTTGTTACTACTATCAGTGTAATCTAAGTATTATTTCCCATTTGCATTCGATTATTGTAATTAATTCCAACAATCTAAAGGTAATATCGTGCCTTATTGTAATATTGTAATCTTTGTAATATTCTTTGTTGTAAGAACATGGGAAAGAATATCGTAGAAAAACCACCAAAGTTCAGTGGTAAGGACTTTAAGAGATGGCAAGTCTAAAATGCTATTCTTCCTAAACGACCAAAGGTTAGATGGATATGCTTTAGAAAAACCCTCGAGAAAACTTCATCGCCGTGGTAATGAAGATAAATTGGACAGGTGGAATAGGAAGAATTATTTGTGCAAGAATCATATTCTTAACTGTCTTGATGACTCCTTGTATGACTTCTATAATGCAAAAGAAGATTTTAATGCTTTTGATTTATGGGAAGCTCTAGAAGAAAAATATCATGCTGAAGCTGCTGGAAGTAAGAAGTTCTTGATGGCTAAGTTCTTAGAATACAACATGACTGACGAAAAGCCTGTGGTAGAACAGTTCGTCGAACTTCAACTCCTCATCAGCGAGATTCTTGCTGAAGGCATGACTTTTGATGAAGCTCTACAAGTATCGGCTGTGATTGAAAAGCTTCCACCCTCATGGAGCGAATACAAGAGGAGGCTGTGACACAAGACTCGTGAAATCACCATGGTGGAGCTTGGCAAAAAGATCCAGGTTGAGGAGCTTATGTGCAGCAAGGACAAGAGCATGATGCTGAGCAAAAACATGTCCAACAAAGCTCATGTTTTGGACGATAAAGATGCTTCAAAGAAAACCCCTGGAGAATCCAGCAAAATGGGTAATAAACGTAACAGACGTCGAAAACCCAGAGGTAACAATTTTAAGCCTAGAGGTGGTGTCACTAAGCACACCATCAAAGGCGACTGTTTTAATTGTGGTAAACCTGGACATATGGCTAAAGACTGTAAGGCCCCTAAAAGGATCAAATATGATCCAAAACATAAAAATAAGGCAAACATAGTAGAGGACTCTGGATATTTCACTGGCATGGTGTCTGAAGTCGACCTTGTCTCTAGTATGACTAATGTGAGAGACTGGTGGCTTGATTCTGGAGCCACCAAGCATGTCTGTAAATTCAGAAATGCTTTCTCCTCCTATGCCATAGTAGGAGATGATGAGAAACTGTTCATGGGAAACTCTTCCACCGCGAAAGTGGTGGGGAAAGGAAAGGTCGAACTGAAGCTAACTTCAGGAAAAACTCTCGCATTGAATGACGTATTCTACATCCCAGACATATGCAAAAATCTTATCTCAGAAACCATCCTGCTAGGAAAAGGTTTTAAAATTGTTGCTGAGTCCAATACTGTTGTGATTTCTAAGCATGGTGAATTCGTAGGAAAAGGTTATGTTACCGATAACATGATTAAGCTTAGTGTATCTGATTTGAAATTGAATGTTAATGCATCTTCTTCTGTTTATGTTTGTGACTCCTCACATGTTTGGCATGATAGACTTGGGCATGTTAATTTCAAATCGCTAGAAAGACTTGCTAATTTAGGTTGCATACCAAAAATAAACTTTGATAAAAAACAAAGATGTGAAATCTGTGTTGAATCTAAATATGCAAGAAAACCATTTAATAAAAGTGTTGAACGTAGAACAGTTCCTTTGGAATTAATACACTCGGATTTAGGAGACTTGAAATCAACACCAACAAGAGGTGGTAGAAAATGGTATATCACTTTCATAGATGATTACTCATGATACTGTCAGGTTCATATTCTTAGAAGTAAAGATGAGGCCTTAGAGGCTTTCAAGTTTTATAAACTTGAAGTAGAAAACCAAAAAGGAGTTAAGATTAAAACTCTTAGGTCTGACCGTGGCGGTGAGTATGTGATACCCATAGGAGAGTTTTGTAAAAATAATGGAATCATTCATGAAACCACTGCACCATATTCACCTGAATCGAATGGTGTAGCCGAAAGAAAAAATAGAACACTCATAGATATGGTAAATGCTATGTTGACAAGTTCAGGGTTATCTTCGAACTTTTGGGGGGAAGCTATCCTCTCGGCATGCTATATTTTGAACCGAGTTCCATTTAAAAAATCAGATAAAAATCCCTACGAATTGTGGAATGGTAAACAACCTTCATATGCATACTTTAAAGTGTGGGGGTGTTTGGCCAAGGTGGACATTCCTCATCCAAAGAAAACTAAAATAGGTCCCAAAACAGTCGACTGTGTTTTCTTAGGGTATCCTGAGCATACAATTGCACACAGGTTTATGGTCATCAGTTCTGACCATAATAACATTGGTCAGAATACCATATTGGAATCTAGAGATGATGTGTTTTATGAACACATATTTCCTTTAAGGTCTGGACCTCGGAAAAGGGTCCATGATGACCTCCCGGATGTTCCATCGACTAGTCAAACTCCAACTTTGGAGTATGAGACTAAACCAAGAAGAAGTAAGAGGGTTAGAACTGAAACATGTTTTGGCCCTGATTTTTTGACTCTTACGGTAGAGTCTGAACCCCAAACCTATAAGGAAGCTATGACTTCTCCAGAAGCTCCTTTCTGGGAAGAAGCTTCATTAAATGAATGGGAGTCCATTCAGCAAAACGAAACTTGGGAGCTTGTATACTTGCCTCCTAGAAGTAAATCCATAGGTTGCAAATGGGTGTTCAAAAGGAAACTTAGAACAGATGGAACTATAGATAAATATAAAGCTAGGTTGGTAGCTAAAGGCTATAGACAACAGGAAGGAGTAGATTTCTTTGATACCTATTCACCAGTCTCTAGAATCACCTCGATTAGAATGTTGATTGCTATTGCTTAAATTTATGATTTGCATATACATCAGATGGATGTTAAAACTGCTTTTCTATATGGTGATTGAATGAAGAAATTTATATGGATCAACCTGAAGGCTTTATAGTAAAAGGTTATGAAAACAAAGTATGCAAGTTAAACAAATCTCTTTACGGTTTAAAACAGGCACCTAAACAGTGGCATGAAAAATTTGATCATGTTATGATAATTAATGGCTTCAAGGTTAATGAATCTGATAAATGTATTTACATTAAATCTGTGGATGATTCTTATGTTATTGTATGCCTATATGTTGATGATATGCTCATATTAGGCAGTAACCTTGATATTATTAATACCATTAAAAGCATGCTTAGAGATAATTTTGACATGAAAGACTTAGGCCCTACTGATGTAATCTTAGGGATGAAAGTCAGAAAGATGTCTGATGGATATAGTCTTAGTCAATCTCATTATGCTGAAACCGTACTAAAGAGATTTAATTATGAAAATGATAAACCTGCATCTACTCCTTTTGATCCCACTTGTAAATTGAAAAAGAACAAGGGTAAGGGTATTGATCAACTTGAGTATTCTCGCATTATTGGTAGTCTTATGTATTTGATGAACTGTACAAGACCTGATATTGCTTACTCTGTGAGTAGATTAAGCAAGTATACTTTCAACCCAGGGAAGGATCACTGGAATGCTCTCTTTAGAGTTTTACGTTACCTGAGAGGGACCTCAAACTATTGCTTAAGTTTTGGGAAGTATCCTGCTGTACTGGAAGGGTATTGTGATACCAACTGGATATCAGACTCAGAAGAGTGCAAATCTACTAGTGGGTACATCTTCTTGCTTGGAGGTGCGTCTGTCTCATAGAAGTCTACCAAACAAACATGTATACCTAAATCCACTATGGAGTCTGAGTTTATAGCCTTGGAAAAAGATGGAGAGGAATCTGAATGGATGCGATGTTTCCTGGGAGGAATTCCACTCTGGCCCAAGCCTGTGTCTTCAATCGCCATCCACTATGACAGTAAAGCTGCTCTTGTTTGCGCAAAGAACAATGTATACAACGGAAAGTCTATACATATACGTAGAAGACACAAGACGGTGAAACAACTACTCTCTACTGGTATTATCTCGATAGACTTTGTAAAATCCAAAGATAATCTTGCAGATCCTTTGACGAAAGGTTTACCGAGAGAGGAAGTTAAATCCACATCGAGGGGGATGGGACTTAAGCTCATAGAATAAATCACCATGAAGGATACTCAACCTTGTGATTGGATTTCCAAGATCAAGGTTCAATGAGACAACTAATTTATGGTGATATTGTGAAAGCACTATCTTAGTCCCTCCCTATGGTGTAACCGTGTGATAGTGCAGCCTGCAGGATTTACAGGATGATCTTTTGAGATCTTAATGGGTTCCATGGCTTTGATTAAAGCGGGGTGTGGCAGGACACTCTTTATGGACCCACCTTTGTGGATGTTGGAAGTGTGGCCGCTTCCTATGAGAATATGAGCTGATTCTCTAGAGAATTCATTAAGTCCGGGATTTTAGCCCACGGCCAAAATGGGCACAACCGCAAGAGCTTGGCAGCTGTTTTCTTAGGTTGAGGCATCAAGTGTGGCTGTTATTTCTGAATTGCATTCTTTGTTTGCGGTCCAAGACATTGCGTTCACCGTATCAACAAGCAGTTCAGGTAACCTCTCACTAAGTTAAGGTTCAATCTTTGGGACACCTTAGCCTATTTTGTTGCCTTATGTTTTATCGTGTTTTATCGACATGTTTTATTATTCATGTGGGGGATTGTTAGAAAAAAAACAATGTTTTGTTTTAATAAAAAAATGCATGGACCATGTTTTGATCCCAAGACCTATTGCTCCCTAGATGTTTTTTTCATGTGAATGAATAAAACATTAGTCCCATATAGACTAAAACACTAAGAGTTTTAGACTTAAATAACATTGGTTTAGCCTTAAGAGCATGGCCCTTTGGGTCTTTAGACCTTTGTGTATGGGGAAAGCCCTAGACTATGGCAAGGTTGCCTAAACCTTATTGCATTTCTTATTGCCTTTCCCGTTCGCGCGGTGCTTCGCACAGAAGCATGCACGCTCGCTCGGCTCGGCTCGGCGTGGGCGTGGGCGAGGGCGTGGGCGTGGGCGTGGGCGTGGGCGTGGGAGTGGGAGTGGGTGTGGGTGTGAGTGTGGGTGTGGGTTTATCCGACCCTTTCTTTTTACTGAAAATTTCCACTCGTTTCTCCCACACATGTAAAGAATTTTATTCTTTGCCTTCTCGGTTTTGGATATCCGACAGCCACTAGAATCATCTTTAGTCACACACGGTTAATTCTCACGCGTGAATTCTCTTAACTGTTTTCATCGTAAAGAATCTTTAATCTCACGCGTGTGGACACCTGTGCACAGAGATTTCTCGTCGAGAAGAATCTTGCCCGACAGATGCGTTTTTTACTCGTTATTTTAACGGATGCTTTTTTCTTTTTTACTCGTCCGACAAATTGAACGCGTGATTTACGGATCTGTGTCTCAAACGTTCGAATTCTTACCTATAAATACGAGTTAAGGCTTTCAGTTTAAAGACATACCATTCAGAACTCTTATCTTATGAATTTCTCCTTCTTCTCTAATTATTTTCAGAAACTTAAGTTCTTATTCATATTTGTCTTAAAACTCAGAAAACGTTCAGTTCTTTTCAAACAAGTTGTAGTTTACGAAACATAATTTTGTATAACTACTTCTTGATTTCTGTAATTTTAGTTCACGAAATATAGTTTACAGAAACATAAAATTGTTTTTACATTACTCGAAACAATTTGTATTTTCAATTTGTGTTTTTGTTTTTGTTTTTATTTTTTTGCCGCCAAGTTCTAAGGGTTCTCTCCGTGTATGCTACACATAGAGGAGAACTAACGATAGTTGTATCCTGGAGGTAGTTTGCTAATTGCTATAGCATCTCAGAGGAGTAGCAGGCAATATTACCTTTAGCTCAGCGTATCTCATACGTGCCTCTACTAAGTTTATTGAGTTATTTGTTACTACTATCAGTGTAATCTAAGTATTATTTCCCATTTGCATTCGATTATTGTAATTAATTCCAACAGTTTTAGCATTGGTGAGTCTTATGTGATTAACTGAAATCAACCTTGTGATAGTACTAGTAGAATCGCAAAAAGGGTCAAAAATTCACGAAGAAAATCTAGAGCTTCCTTTCCTTTGCTATTTGGTGGAACATTTAGCTCGAGTGAAATAAAAGAGCGTACGTCCATCAAATTACGTTTCTATCCATGTACATTCTCTATTCAAACTCAAACTTCTGTTCTTCGTAAATAAAAAGAAAAAACTCAAACTTCTGTTCTTCGTAAAGAAAAAGAAAATCTGAAAATTATCAAAATTACCAAAATGCCCTTTTCCTTGCATCTAAGTTTAGGTTTTACGTTCTTCACGAACAAGTCATCTTAGGTAACTAGTATTCTTATATAGCCTATAATAACTAGAACTTCCCCTTCCTCCCCCATTTTTCTATTGTCTTCTGTTTTTTGTAAGTTTCACAGCAATTTTTTTTTTTATATTTTATCTTTGGTTTTTATGGCTAAGGCGAAGAAGAGGAGTCTCGGGAAGTTTGCTTTCCGTTTGGGAGTTGCTGGTTGCGCAGGTTTATGCATTGCAATCCTAGTCAAATACAAGTTTGATTCGCTAGAAGAAAATTTTACTCGGAGATTGGATGCTCTTGAAGAAAAAATTAATGGGAGATTAGATTCTCTTGAAACAAAAGTTAGATTAGATTCTGTAGATTCTGTTAAAGAAAAAGTTATCGAGGGATCGGATGGTGTCGAAGGGAAAGATATTAAAGACTTGACACTCACTGATTGGCTACTTTTTGGAGGATTCTGTATATTTGGAGTCGCAGTAAATTATGCTGAGATTGTACTACGTTACGGACTTTATTGATTAAAATATCTTACCATTATTTTTTATGTTCCGATTGGCTGCATGACCGATGTTTATAAATCAATGCAATAAAAGGTCAATCTATTGTTAATGTTCAGAGATTCAGTTAAGTTGCAAACCCAATGGTTGGATATTTGATCTTAAAAGCATACTTGGCAGTTTCATTGTTTAGTTTAGTTTTCATGTTTCAGATTCCAAAATGTCCCATGTGTGCGTACGTGGATATGACCCGTGCCATAACGGCACGGGATTTTGTGTTGATCTTGGCTTATTGATGCTCCAAAATGTTATCTCTGTTATAAACGTGTAATTATATTAAGAATATTTAGGGCAAATCCCGTTTATTACTGGGATGTCCTTGTGCCTAGCCCTATAAATAGAGGCTCTAATGTTAGTCTATTACACACTTTAATAAGAATTCCCCTCTCTTCTTCTCCTCTACTTTGTGTCTCTTGTTCTTTGTCTTCTATATCACAATACGTCATCAGCACCGTAGTTCTAATCAGCTGGGATTATTTTTATTTCTTTTTTCACTTTGATCTTTTAGCACTTGTTTATAGTCGCAAAATGTTTTTCTATCGCTTTCGTTCGTTTGCCGTTCACACCCTATAATCAGATTGTTTATGTACATCACTGATCCGACTCAATTATAGTCAGTATCATACGATGATTATTGAAACTCAATTTTGTACGCATCTAAGTTCGTTTCTTTGGCACTATGTATAATAAAATAATCAATTCTTAGTTTAGATACATCTACTGATCTTTTGCTGATTAAATCAAAACTCCTTATATAATTTTGTATCGTATTATAGTGTCCACGAATATCCTACTGTTTGAATCATTAGTTTTTCATAAGATTTTACTTAGTTTCGAATCCATGACTAACGGTTTACTTTGTTTTTGCATGATTCAACGTTCATGGATATTCCACGTGACTCATGTTTCATGGGATGCGCCATTCGAGGACAAAAATATGAAGTTACTGGAAGATTGACCTTGTTTAGGTTAATTGTGATTCCTTATATTAAACAGTGGGGGTCCGAATTTGCTCACACGATAAGAAATAATAATTGAATATTTATCCCTTCCTTTTTGCTAATTATCACAAGCGTTTAATATATTATGGCTAATGATGTCTATTCTTTTCTCATGGAGCATTCTTATGCAATATAATTTGTTTCTCTCTTAGCACCGGCCATGAGTGGTCATCTTCCAGATTTTTTTTTGTGCTACTGTAGGTACTGAATATCGCAAGATAATAGTTCACGAGTATCGTAATAAATAAAGGAGGAAAGAGTTATAAAATGATACGATGATAGAAGTAGTGCGGGGAAATATGAAGTTTTGCGAGGATGAATAGCGATACTTCGCAATTCATATACAGCTGCATAAGTTTTACTATAAATAGGAGTTCAAATGTAAAATTCAGGAGCTTCTTTTAATGAGTGTAAGAAATTATCTTAGGAAAGAGAATAGAAAAAGTTGTAACTATTCTAGTTCCATTTTGATAATTCTATGTAATCAACTAAGAGAATTAATAAGAAAGTTATCATTCACCATCAAGAACTTCTTGAGTTTTTACTAATTATATTGAGTGTGTAGTTGTAGATTATTCTGCAACTACATAATTGGCGCTAGAAACAGGGATTTGAAGAATTCCTGTACCAGAAAAATGACAAGAAGAAGAAACACATCAGAACCATTAACTGAAGTAAGAAGAAGTGTAAGACTCGCAGGAGGAGAAGAAAATATAACAGGAGAACCTAGTAGGAGAAGGAGTAATCGAAGAAATCAAGCTCAACAAATAATAGATCATGATCAAGTGAGTATACACACTTGGAGAATTGATACACCAGAAGAAGAAGATAGAGAACCACAAATCAGATAAAATGGGAGGTTGATGGGAGGAACAATTCTTGAGAGAGAAAGGGAGATGTTAGAAACATTGAGACAAGGAATCCAAGAAGAACGAATGATCAAAGATGAAGAACGTGCCAATTTAACAAGACAAAATCAAGAATTGAGGATGGAAAATGAGATGCTACAAAGAAGGAAATCTCAAAGTGTTGCAAGATCAAATGTTAGAACAGAAAGAGAAGGACAAAATTCACCGATAATCAATAATGAAAATAATATGCAAGAACAAGCGCAGAATCAAGATGAAAGAAATCAAGAGAATCGTTTCATTTTAATACCAAACCACGAAAAAAACATGGAGAATTTACGAACAAGGCCAAATCCTAGAGAAAACAATCAGAATCGAGAGGAAGAACATCAACTTATGGAAGAAACTGAGAGACAACAAGCAGTACATCAAAACAATCACGAGAATGGAGTAAGAAGATATGAAGAGGCTCGTAACAAACAAAATGTTGAGTATGAAAGAATTAAGAGAAGAATTGTAAATCAACAAACAGAAGTGGAGAGGAATGAACCAAACTCTCGAATCAGAGTACAAGCAAATCAAGAAGAAATAAATCACAGAAGGAGGAGAAATGAAGAAGAAGAAATTCCTGATATTCGCATGAGAAGAATGAGAAGAATAGAAAGGGAAGAACAAGAATTCCAAGATACTCTGCGACTGAACAATTATGATAATTTAGAAAGAAGATATTTGCAAAATTATGCAAATGAAAACATTAATGAAGAATATGATAGAATGCGAAGGATCGCAAGGGAGGAAGCGCAAGAACGTAGAAGAAGAGAAGCTGCATTAAAAAGACCAATGGATGAAAATTCTGAGGCAAATGCACGGATCTTTCGAGAATTAGCAGAAATGAGAGGGATGATAAACAATAGAAGAGGAGGAGATAGAAGGAAATTAGATGAAGCAATAGAAGAAGATGCGAGGACTCCATTTGCTAGAGAAGTACAATTGGGAGGAATTCCACCAAAATGTAATTTTCCCACACTTACCAGTATCTTTGATGGGACTTCATGTGCTATTCAACACATTAAAGCATACATAAGATGCATGTTACAATGGGAGAATCATGATGCTGTGTTATGCAAGTACTTCGCATCGAGTTTAACAGGGGAAGCTTTAAAGTGGTTCGAAGGACTCCCTAAGAACACTATTATGTCATTCAGTCATTTGCAAGCAACTTTCCTTGGAGCATATATCACAAATCACTCTTCACGGCTTGGTATTGAAGATGTATTTGGTTTAAAACAAAGAGTGGGTGAAAGTTTGAAGCATTTGGTAAGACGATGGAAGACTATGTGCAGTGATATGGCAGGGCGCGTGGATGAGAGATACTTGATTCTGTCCTTCATAAATGCGATGTTCGCAACTGAACAATTATATTTTCAAATCTTCAGAAGAAAGAATTCCATAATGATGACAGAGTTACGAGAATTGCAAGAAGAATACATTACATTAGAGGAAAAGCAAAACAGTATGGAATCATATCCAGTAGCAAACACTAGCAATCAAGATGGAGGAGCAAATTTACTTCCCAAAATAATCAATGTAGTAGCAGGTACTTCGCAAACATCCTCACAAACTTCTTCACAAATTTCAGAAGAAAAGAAAATCAATGATAGCCAGCCAAAAATGGTAGCAATGGGTAGTAGAGATCAAGAAGAGTATGATAGAGAGAGGAATTTCTATAATCGAATAGGAAATAACCAAATTCCAAGATTAGATCAACAACAAGAAAATTATGGAGGACAAAGGAAAAATTATTTTGGACAAGGGAACCAGAGACAAAATTATAACAACGGTCAAGGAGGTCAAAGAATGGTAAGGGAAGAGATAAAGTTTCCACCTTTGAATACAAGTGTAGAAAAGATATGGCAAGCAATTATCCTGGTAGAGCATATACCAACTCCATGGAACATGGGAAAGGAACCACCAATGGGTCCAAGAAGTCATGAATTTTGTTCATATCATCATTTTCATGGACATTCTACAAATAATTGCCATAATATCAAGAGGATAATCTTGCGAATGATTGATCAAGGAAAACTAAATAAATTTTTACTTAAGCAGAAACAGTCGCAACAATTACCACAGGCTCCATCCATAACTCGCAGGGAGAACACAGCACAAGAAAAGGGAGAAGAAACCCTACATATAGAAGTGGGATCAAAAGCAAGGAATGTTTTCTGTAATTCCATTGTTCATTCATATAAAACCATAGAGGATTTTCATGATAATGTGTTAAGAAGGGTATATGCGAGGGATGGTGAAGGAAAGGAAGTAATGAACATCGCAAAAATTTCACGACTTGAAGATTGGCAGAAACGTGAAATTTCTTTTGAAGCCACTGAAATTCCAGAAGGTTGTGAAGCACATGATAATCCATTGGTAGTAAGATTAGCAATCTACATGAATATGGAAGAAAACGAAGATGATATGGAGGAAGAATCAATTAGTCTTAATAGGATTTTGATTGATACGGGAAGTTCTGTCAATATCCTCTTCTATTCTGCTTACAAAACTTTGGGGGGAAAAGATGCAGATTTAATACCTTCTACTTACAGAATTTATGGTTTTAATGGAACTTCTAACAAGCCCAAAGGAGAAGTGAGCATGCGAATTCCATTAAGTGGAATGCGAACTGAAATTCTGTTCTGCGTTGTTGATGTCGAATCACCATATAATGCTTTGATAGGAAGACCATGGCTTCATGGAATTCTAGGCATAGCTTCCACTCTACATCAGTGCATAAAGTTTCCTCATATGAAGGGTATTGGGATTATCAAGGGTGATTGGGCTGAGGAAAAGAAATGTTACGATACAGAAGTAAAATTGCGAAGGAAAAACTACTGAGAAGGAAAATTGGAGAAAAAGAGCAAAGGCTGTGAAAAGAAGTGAAAATTTAATGGTGGAGGATTAAGGCAAAAGAGAATAAAATTACGATGATAATCATACAAGAAATTTACGATGATAATAAGGGGTTGTGATTTGCGAAGAAAGAAGAAGGAAAATAATAAAACAAGAAGGTAATCAGTATGTTTGCTCGTGGAATTGAGGTATGTTGCAAAACAAATTTTTTTATTTCGTGATAAATTTTACGAATATTGTTTGCTCGCAGGAAATTGGGAAAAGTTACGAATTTCAAAATTTATATTGCGATTAAACTATCATTAATTTGCGAATAAAAGACCGCAATCTGTGATCAGCCTCCAAAAAAGAAAGAGAGCTGCAGAAAATTTTATACAGGCAAACCTTTGTGGCGTACACCCTAGTTCGCGAAGCTATATTTCGTAAGAGGCAAAGTCCTAAAGTACGTCATTTAAGGGGGTACCTATAAACGTGGCTAAGGGTAACCGGAACACCACCAAGGGTCCTTAGTACATGGTAAAATTTTAGGGGTACAACCCAATAATGGGGTACCTATCCGGGTTAGACACCTTGGATTCTCACCTAATCTAGCGACATTACGCAATATAAAATGCGGTGTAAGAGGATTTAGGTTGGGCGACTAAGGAATACTGTCTTTCCCAAGAAGTGCAGAAAACGATCAAGGCGCCGAGGTACACGGTTGAGTCAAGAGTGCCGGGTGAGGTTGAACCACATCTGCCATTTTTGACAAGTCTTGGCAAATGATGCACTTGGCCCAAAGATACCCCATAGGGTGCGACCTCGTAACTATAAGCCCTATAGGCAAAAAGGATAAGAGGTTGCGATCAAAAGCTGGTTGTTGGCAGAACCGGATGGGAAGATCTAACCTTGTATGGTCGATGTACGCTTCCTTGAAGGGGCAACGAGGGGGAAGATAACACCCTCCATTAGGGAGCTGATACGTGCTATAAGACGCAAATGTCACGAGGCTTCTTGTTTGCGAAAACATAAAGGCTTGTCATATTTGTGCAACAAATGAAGTTCTGCGAGCATTTAAAAAAAAAAAAAAAAAAAAAGAACTCGCAGAATGAAACAAAGAAGTTAAGATGAGATCAATAGGTTATTACATGAAAGTGTAAAAACGTCCTGCGATTTCATCGCAAGACGATAATGTCACGAGGTTGTATGTTTGCAAGAATGTTCAGGCTTGTCATATTATCGCAAATACAAAAATTTACTACAAAAAAGGTGGCAAAATAAGACCTTTACCTAGGAAGGCATGATAAGACCACAGAAATTAATGAAATTCATTACATCAAAATCATTGAAGAAATTATACAAGAATATACATTATGAAGATCTGAAAAGAAGACAACTTTGTCGATATCATTGAAGAAATTTTACAGGAATATACATCATGAAGTTTTGAAGAGAAGACAGCTTCGTCGATATCATTGAAGAATTTTTACAAGAAGTCCTATCAAAGAAGATAACATCATTGAAGAATTTTCACGAAGACTTAACAAAAGATGCGATTTTGATAGCAATCAAATACAGATAAGTTCATACTCGTAAAATTTTACGAGAATTACATACTTCTTATACTTCTCCATATATTGAATATTTCTTCACAAATTCAATATTATTTATACTTCTTCAAGAATATATCATATTTATTATACTTCTTCAACGGATATTTAATTTTGCGAAGGTTAAGTACTTATTATACTTCTTCATACAGTGAGTAATAGTTCTTATACTTCTTCATATATTGGGCAATTCTTCATGAATTGAATACTGCTAATACTTCTTCAAAGATATTTTATACTTCTTATACTTCTTAAGGGTATTTCATATTTCGTATACTTCATACTTCCTATACTTCAAGGGGAGATTTATTATTTACTTCGCAACATTCCGCAAAAGGCAAAAGGCTTATATTTCTTATACTTCAAAGGGAGGACTTTTTATTCATAATCACAATAAGACGAAATTTCGTAAGATAAATTGAGAAGGATATTTTAATACTTCCAGCGATAGTTGATCATTTGAAGAGCAATAATAAGGGGAAGGGGAATACTAAGCTAAGTCTTTAAGATATATTATTTCTCTCCACATGATAAAGTTATGCGAATAAGGGAAACAATCAATCAAAGAAAGATTAATTCAAATTAAGCTTTGAAAAAGAAATTGTTGGATTGATTAAAAGTGCAATCAAGAAGAAAGTGTTGTATTGAAAAGAAACAGAACAGACATACAAAAAAGAGTGAAGTTACAGAAAAGATATACAAAAAAGAGTGAAGTTATTTTTCAGGCGATCTATTTCCATCAAAATGATCTTCTTCTTCAACTTCACTATCATCTTCAACTTCACTATCAGAGATTTCCAGAAATGGAGTATCTTCAGGAATTTCTTCGGAAAGGAGCGTATGGTACTTCTTGAGAGGAATTTCATTATCTTCGCAAATATTGCGAGTCATCTTAGCTCGAAAACGCTTGACATATAAACTATGGTTATGATGGGAAATTAGAAGCTGAGATCTCAAATCAGAAATTTTCTTATTACGGTTAGCAAGGGTATTTTCCAGATCGTCATTCATCTTCGCATAATTTTCTGCAGCAAGGAGAGAAATTAAGGAATTGGTTAGCAAATTATGAATGAAAAGTAATCAAAATAATTACCATCGCAAAGAATTTGCCTTCTAATTGCTTCTTATCATTACGAAGAGAAGAATTTTCAAGCTTTAATTGATTATTCTCCTCAAGAAGAGAAGAATTATCAATTGCGAAGCTCGCAGATTGTGAATTATCTTCGTGACGGGATGTTAATTCTGCGTTATCAATACTTAAATCCTCTACTTTCTGACGGAGATTTGAATTTTCAACCTCTAACTTCTTACAACGATTCAAAGTTTTCTTCTCAGCAATAGAATGACGTCTTTCCCAATCAGAAGCAGCTGCACAACTAACTATTCCAACCTAAACAAGAAAAAAGGGGTTAGAAATCAACAAAATAAGGGAAATAAATAAGGAATAGAGAAGAAACTTACCATGCTACCTAAAGCATATAATGAAGCAGGAGAGACGAATCTTGAAATGCCTTTGAGGGAGTTATTATCAATTACAGTAGGAACTTTACAAGCCATCGCAATAAGTTTGCGAGCTTTCGATGTAGGAGAATTTCCTAATCCACGAGAAGAATGGAGGAAAGCCTCAGATATGCTAACCATTGCTGAGGCAAAAGTTTCTGGGATACTCCAATCTTCATTTTCACCTTCATCAACATCATTATCATCACCTCCTTCGTCAGAAAGGGTATCGGAATTAGAGCTAAAGTCCTTCTCAGGAAATTTATCATCTTCATCACCAAGATCTTCCTCAATATTCTCATTAGAAGAGATTATATTGGAATGAGACTTGGTTGAGGATTTCTTCTTTGTCCTCCTCTCGTAAACAACATCTTGAAGTTTCCTTTTCCCTCCGCGAAGAGCATCATCTTGACTACCAGAAGCTTGGGTAACCTTTGCAGAACGAAGAGTTTGTTGTCTTGCAGTAAACCTTTTAGAAGAATTATAACACTTATTTTCACTCGCAGCAATCTCAGGAAGAAGTGGAACCTGCAAATTCAAATAAGGATAAGAAATAGAGGCAACAATATATTGTTTAGAAAAATACAAGAGTGTTTCTTACCTCATTTGAAATTAAAAGGTAACAAAAAGATAAGGAGATGGAAGTACATACATTTCTATAAACCCAAGGTTGATAATGGTGATTCTGAAGGTTCGCAGAAGTTCTACTATCCCAGAAATATAAGAACCCGATAATATTAAAGGGTACTTATACCAATCTTCATCATTAGAACGACGAGGTGTCTTATTATTTCCTGAGGCATAATCAATATCGTGTATGAGAAGATCATCTTCTGCGATATTAGCTTTACGATGAAGACGAACACCCCAACGATTATTTTCTTTCCTCGCAGGAATTAGTGTGTAATTTTTGAAGAAACCCTCAACTGTATAATTCGCAGCAACAATTTCCATATTTTCAAATCCAGGTTTCCTAAGATCAACTGAATACAAAGATTTCCCAAAAGCGGCACGATTTGCGAATTCAACTAAGAGGCGAATACAATCACCAGTCAATTGGTAAATGGCACAAGAAAAATTGGTGTGGGAAATAATTTCATAGAATAGAGGAAAGTTAACATCATAAAGAGGAAGAGGAAGACCTGCGAGGATTTTACCTCATGAGATTAAAATTTTCTGATCATCCCAAACATAGTTGGTAAAGATCTTCACACAGAGAGAAGATTTATTATCATAACCTTCAATCTCAGAGAGAATGAGGTCCCTATCAGCAAGTTCCGCATTAATCTGTTCAATAGTTTTCTTCTTTGGTGCCATTGAATATAAGATGGAAAATAGAAAGGAAAAAAGATAAAAGATATTGCAGAGGCAGAAGTGGTGAAGAAGATGAATAAGATAAGAGAATAAAAAGAAAAAACAAAGGATAATATTTATAAATAAAGAGAGTTTGATGAAGATAGAAATTCATTAATACGAGTAAGCGTGAACGGTGGAAAAGAACGGTTACGAAGAAACGTGTCAAAAAGGTAAGGAAAAAGTAAAAAGACGTGTTGCGAACTTGATGGGTGGTAATAACTACACTAAATTTATGAGAATAGGGATTCTCATGACATTTCTTCTTCGTAGAATTGACATGAGAAGAGGCAAGATGTAGGTACTGAATATCGCAAGATAATAGTTCACGAGTATCGTAATAAATAAAGGATGAAAGAGTTATAAAATGATACGATGATAGAAGTAGTGCGGGGAAATATGAAGTTTTGCGAGGATGAAATAATTTTGCGAGGATGAATTGCGATACTTCGCAATTCATATACAGCTGCATAAGTTTTACTATAAATAGGAGTTAAAATGTAAAATTCAGGAGCTTCTTTTAATGAGTGTAAGAAATTATCTTAGGAAAGAGAATAGAAAAAGTTGTAACTATTCTAGTTCCATTTTGATAATTCTATGTAATCAACTAAGAGAATTAATAAGAAAGTTATCATTTACCATCAATAACTTCTTGAGTTTTTACTAATTCTATTGAGGGTGTAGTTGTATATTATTCTGCAACTACAGCTACAGTTATCCATTGGTCAATCCTAAAAGTAGATGATCCATATCTATGGGACACGGGTGATCAACTTTTGGAACATGTGGATTTTCCTTTCTTCTCTGATCCATTCATAGAGGAAGAAAAAATAATTCATCGAAAGATGATTTATAGCTTTTATCCCCTTAATGAAACCGTAATCACCGAAAATTAATGTTATCGTAATTTAATTAACCTTACGGTAATTAATCATATGCATGGTTGAAAAACCTACGACCAATTAACTTTGGTATCTTTGTCGTCTGGACAAGGATCATGTGATTTATCTATGGTTTTCTATTTTTATTTTACAAGAAACCATCCATCCTATACGATGACTAGAACGACGATATTTTTTCTTTTGTTGATTAAATTTTGGTAAATTGTACAAACCTATTAATAATGGTTTGATTTTTCCCTATTTTGGAAGATTGATCGGTTCAAACAAATTTTTTTAATCAAATATGTATGGTTTTATCTAATAATAAACCATTGGTTTCCATTTCCTTTACATGAAACCATTCATCAACTAGAAAGAATGAATTTTATCTCTTCAAAGAAAAATAACGATAATGATTTCTTTATATTCTTAATTAAAAAGAAACATATAATTTGTCAAAATTTATTTCATCTATATCGATCCCTAAATGATGAAATATCGTTATTATGGTATAAGCCAATCGTTAAATACCGATGAACGAGAATTTGCTTCATTCTTTAAATATATTGAGCAATTTCATTTTTTTTTTGTTTTCCTCGGTAACAATCTCCAAAATTCTAATATGTTCCACTTATAATTGGATTACAGTCGGACACTAATGATCAATGGGTGCGCACCCCGCTTGTTAGCCAATATTATTAGTCCTTGTAGTGACTATATTGATCTTAATTTAATTTCTTTTGATAAAGAAAGTCCATAACTTTATTCCGAAAAACTTAATTTCTTTTGGAGATTTATTTGCGTATTCTATATGTTTTTGGATACTACCAGAAAAATCCATGATGGATGGTAAATGTATAATGACTTTTGAATAGTCTTTATTTGTGGTACATAAAAACCTGAAATTATTATGAGTATATGTCCTCGAATTAATCAGATAATACTTTACGATTTTTTTTTCTTTTATGAGATTAAGTATTTCCGCCATAATAAGGGGGAGAGTATACATTATTAGAACTTTGTGTTAATTAACTTAAATGTTATATCAATTACTCCTCCCATCACGATTAAATCGATAAAGGCTGTCATTATATTATTGGCGTGAAATGTCTCATTTTTCTTTTATATAAGTGTTTGCCTGTTGAAAGGAAAATCCAATCACATATAGCAATAAGTAGCATTTTGGAAGAGGCTACAGATAGTACTCCAATTGTGTCTATCAAAACATGATCCACATTCTCATAATTCATATCTCTTCATTTGAATAATATGAGATTATTATGCCCGCTGGCGCTGGTACAGTAATTTTATAATTTTTCAAAGTATGCATACACTGGATATTGTGTGAGATCGTGATAAGATAATATGATTGTCGAATATTCATTTATGGTAGCTACTAATAAATGATGGTGGTTGTTAACCACTCTGCAAAGGAGTATCAACATATGTGATTGGTTGGCATACAATCCAAATTAAGTTGGATTAGTTTCTCAATTAACGCAATTTTTGGATCCAAAACTTAACACTTAAAAAATGCCAAGCCTAAATTAATTACAGGCTAGTGTAGTCATAATGCGTTATATGAGAAATTTTTCATTGTAAAATTATTTAAGGGTTTCATTTTTGATCAGACCCTAGGATTGATTCATTAATTGTTCTCTTTATACAATGCACTTGGCGTGGTAGTCTTTGAAGGACTCATATTGCATTAATACAACAAATGTGGTTAGGAACATATTCAGGCAGCCGCCTGACTTGATTATGTCAGGTTGAACAATCCTCTATGTGTTTTTAGAAATTTGGTACACAACCAAAAATCCGTATTAATTAGTTGATGATTTGAACGTTATAGGTCTCTTGAGGGGTCCTTAAAAACACAAAAATCCACTCTTTAGCAGCATAAATTCTATTTTCTTTCCTTTCTTAAATCTGCAGTTAGAATTCTGCTAGCTTAAACTCGTCTTTGAGATAGACTAGAGTTATGATTTTGATGCTTATTTTCTGTAATACTCATATAATTGAGTTAGCATCCATAAATCTTCAAAAGTTGTACTCTTTTTCCTTCGTTTCAGGTTTTTGTCCCATGTGGTTTTCCTGATAAGGTTTTAACGAGTCAACATGACATTTTATTTTATTTTATTTCAAAATGTTGATATTTGTGCTATTTTTCCTTTTTCCAAGTTTTTTCCCATTGGGTTTTACTGGCGAGGTTTTAGTGAGGCAATTTAATTCAACATGGTGTTCATCCAAGGGGGAGTTGTATCGATTTTGGTTATTTGGTGGATTCCCACTATTAACTATATCATTTTGTTAGAACACATCAACATAAACTTCTCCTATGAATTTGGATATCATTCTGATCCATATAAGGTATGATCACAAATTTTGATCACCTTTGGTACTGTAACTACATATTGGAGCCTTGTTGAAGAAACTGCGTCAACTACATATGCAAATCATCTCCGAAGATAGCAAACCAAGACACAAGTTCTCAATGAATTTGGAGAAGATTGAATATTCGAGTACACTAGTACTAGAAAACTAACACAAAAGAAGACTCCATCAGAACAATTATCTTCTACATTCAAGAAATTCGTTCACCGAAATTAGGAAGTCTCGACTCAAATATTTGCAAGCCAATAATTTACCGAAGTACTCATCAGGGGGAGCTCCATCATCAAGTTAAGGTGCATTCACTAGACTTTATCGAGTTGTACTCTTTTTCCTTCGTCAAGGTTTTGTCCCAATGGGTTTTCCTTGTCAAGGTTTTAATGAGGTGACATTTGTGTGTCCAATAATGTTTAGAGTCTTTACATGCTTATGCAATTTCAGGTTTTTCTCTTTTGAGTTTTGCTGGTCCATTTGTAATTAGCTTAGACACAATGTCATCAGGGGGAGTGTTATAAACGTGTAATTATGTTAAGAATATCTAGGGTAAATCCTGTTTATTACTGGGATGCCCTTGTGTCTAGCCCTATAAATAGAGGCTCTAATGTTAGTCTATTACACACTTTAATAAGAATTTCCCTCTCTTCTTCCCCTTTACTTTGTGTTTCTTGTTCTTTGTCTTCTATATCACAACAATCTCTAACGTATTTAGCATTTTTTATATAAACTGAATTGTTTGGTATTTTGTAACACTGATTCAACATGTATTTGGCTTTTTACATCTTGTTCCGGATTTCCATATCTTAGTGAGTTATCTGGAAATTATTGAAATATGTTAGCTCAAGATATGGTACATGTGACATTTAACACACGATACCATGTTGGTCACGGTTTATGTATATTAGGTAATTATGTTTTAGTCCTTCCTTGCAGTTCAAGGAAGTATTTGTATAAATACATATGTATTTTATGTAAATTTGCATGTATGTAATAATAATATCAAGAAGATTAAACTTCTGTTAAACCCATTCTCTTCTTCTATCTACTTCTTCTTTAGTTAACCTAAACCCTAAATAGTCTTAGCTTGGTATCAGCTAGGTTAGTCGATTCTTCCCGTTCTCCATCATGTTTACCGAATCCTCAACTATTAGTGATGTTATCAACTCAACTATCTCTTCTACACAATTCACTGTGATGTCGTCTCTTCAGTTTTCTCAACCTCACCATATAATCACTGTTAAACTGGATGAAACTAACTACTCTTTGTGGCAAGCTCAGTTTTTTCTGTATCTCCAGGGTTATGATCTCGATGGCCATGTTACAGGTACGAAACCATGCCCAGCATCTCCTGAAGCCGATGCAGCTCCTACCCCGACGTTTCTTTCCTGGAAAAAACATGATAAAATCCTAGTAAGTTGGTTGTTCTCATCTCTTACACTGCTGTTTTCCGTCATGTTCATCGTCTCACAACTTCCAAAGAAATCCGGGAATCTCTTGAAGCTCAATATGCCTCTAAATCTGATGCCCAAATTCATCATCTTCACTGTGAGCTCCGTGCTCTTCAAAAAGGGTCAAAAACCATGCAAGACTATATCAATCATGCTCGTAACTTAGTGAATAGTCTTGATACTGCTAATACAACGGTTACCGACAAACAATTTTGTCACTGTCTTCTCGCCGGTCTTGATAGTTTGTATGATGCTATTGTTACATCCTTGACCACCACGATGAGTTTTCTAACTGTGGAAGATTTTCTCACTTTTCTTCTCACTTTTGAGTTACGTATGGAGCATCAGGAGAAAGCACTGCATACACAACCTGTAGCAAATGTAGATGCTCAATCCCGTGGAACTTCGTCATCTTCAAATCGTTTCTATAATTCTGGCCCAACTCAATCAGTCTCTGCATCCACCAGGCCCACTTCTACATCCAACTCAACTCGGCCCAACTATGGGGTGACCTCGTCCATGCCCAACTATGGAGCGAACACCAGATTTTCGCACATCAACTCCTGCTTTTCAGCTCCTTCATCACAATGCAACCGGTCTGAGCTCCCTTTCCATCTTTGTGTCCGTCCCAATCATGAAGCACCTGACTGTTGGAACCGATTTGATAGTGGATTTCGTCCTCCGCGTCGTCAACCACCAGCTTCCGCACCGCGTGCATATATTTCTCAAACTGTTTTATTACCAAATCCTCCATGGACTCATGATAGTGGTACTACCGATCATATAACGAATGATTTCTCTCGCCTTCAGTTTCTAGCTGAGTATACTGGTCCTGATCAAATACAGATGGGTAATGGTTATTCTATACCAATTTCTAATGTTGGTTCCTCAATTTTGGGAACTCCCAATCGTAAGTTGCAGCTTCGTAATGTTCTTTTTGCACCAAAAATCTCTCATAATCTCTTATCTGTTTCTCGTCTTACTACCGATAATAATGTCTTATTTGAATTTTATCCATATTTTTGTCTTGTTAAGGATCGATGTACCGAGAAGGTCTTTCTTCGTGGCAGTAGAAAGGGTGGTCTCTATACACTTGATGACTCGTCTCAATCTCCTAAAGCTTGCATAGGAGAACGTGCTAGTTTACAAGACTGGCATGCTAGAATGGGATATCCAATGATGCACACAGTTCGCAAAGTTATTTCTCAGTTTTCTCTTCCGTTTTCAAACCAAACTATTAGTTTTTGCTCATCTTGTCATGAGCATATGAGTCATAAGTTATCTTTTAAATCCAGTTGTTTATGGGTGAAAACTATTTTTGTCGGTTTTGGTAATTTGGGGTGTGTGGATGAGAAATTAATCTAAACCCTAAACAAATGCACTGCACGGGAGTGCTTTTGATTCGTGAGATCAATCTATAAAATTCTGGCCTAAACCAAGAAATGGCCGTTCCAGACTTGCTTCGGTCACAAAGTAAAGGAGATGGGGTTGATCTTAGGGAGGGAAGCGAATAAGGTGTTGAGATTTTGAAGGTGTAGGCTATTTATGACTTGTAACAGAAAGGTGAGCAGGCTTTTGATTAATGCAAGCAGGATATGGGTGTTTGAATACGTTTTGTATTAACACTTGGTTTCTGTGTTATCTTCTTAAAATAGGGAGGAGAACCTATTTATACAAGTCATTTGAGCATTATTCACGTCTCTCGTGGGAAATTGAGGAAGTGGAGTGATGAAGTAGTGGAGTTGTGTGTTAGCGTCACACGATCAGTCTTGCCCACTTCTCCCATCATCACTAACCGTCCATGTCTTCCTGACACGTTCTTGTGATGGCGCGTTGCACGCTGCACGCTGTAAACCTCCAGACCAATACCCCAGTATGTATTCCCAGTTTGTGACATGATTGATGTTTCGAGTGTGTGGATCATGGGACCCACATAAGGTAGCATGTGATGCTAGGTTAAATAACTAAGTTATTTAGAAAGTCGATACTTGTGAAGTATCGAGTGTAATCTATGCAAGTTATGCATCGAATGTATTAAGCATGTATGAAGCATCTCTGTTGAGCATCATGCCCTGCCTACTTCATGTGATGGTTTGGAAGCTGAGCTATCAAGCCCTTCCTTGGCCGACCACATGGTGTGGTAGAGTGGCGGATGGTAATCATCATGACGCCTCATTGACCAATTAACTCCTGACTAGGGTTGTATAACCAAGCAGGTAAAGTTGGATGGACGATATGATCTTTGAGATGCTCATCTGCTACTGTTAACGGAATTAGGGTTTATGAAGAGGTGCGCAAGCATCACTCTTCATCTTGGTCGAATCCAAGCTTGGGACACGATTTTGGCCAGGACGATCGTGCATGCGTGTAGACAGGACGATCGTGCATGCATGTAGGCGCCCATACCTCATTGTCTCATGAAAGTATAATCTGGGCCACTCAATTCGTATGGCGAAGTTGAGTGGTCGAGATCAATTTGCGACAGAAAACTGATGCCGCAAAAGTCGCGCATCGTTCCAACTTCAGGCGCTTTCCAAGATGACCAAGCTTGGTCGGTCTTGGCCGATTAGTTTGGCGTATAGGTGGCAGGCTGATGTTTACGCCTATACCTTACTGTGCCATGGAAACGTGATCTAAGCCACTTAATTTTTCCTGCGAAGTTGAGTGGTCGAGATCAGTTTGTGATCGGGAAGCGTGACCACGCTAGTTTGGGCGTGCGATTTGGAATAACCAGGCATGGTATGCCTTTGTTGATTGGGTGAGGAGATATATGGGCCCACGGTGGTCATGTTGATGTGCACCGAACCTGCTTAGTCTAATCCTGAACCCTTCATTCATGCAGGAGAAGATGTACGCTCGTGATCAATACAAACCCTAACTAGGGTTTCACCGGCCGTGCGTCATGCGTTGTTTGGCGCACGAATTGGGACGACCAACCATAGTTGGTCCTGACCGATTGGTCATGTGTGTAGGTGGGACCATGGTGTTTGTGTTGACATGCTCTGGGCCCTCTGAATCTACATCTACACCCTCCATCTATGCATGTGGAGATGGATGATTGAGACTGTTTTGCGACACTTGTAATGTGCCGCAAACCCTAATTTAGGGTTTCATGTCCGTGCTGCCTTGGCTGGACGTATTATCAAGCTATGCTATCTTTTTGGAGAATCCGACCATGCGGGGCCGCATTGGGTCTGTGGTGAATAATCCATACCTGCTTGAGGGTTATGGATTCGATCTGGGCCATCCAATCATGCTGGTGAAGTTGGATGGTTACGATCGCTTCTAGACTGATATGGACAGTCTGGATGCTCAATCGGGCTAGTATAACACTCCGAGAGATGATTCTCTTTGTTAGAGAATGGTGTAGCCTGTACGGGTACTTCATGCATGCCTCACTGTTGGTACTTGGATATTCATGCTACTCTGCTGAGAGTAACAATCAGTCATCATGCCGCACCAACAATGAGAGTTATGCTGAGAACAACATAGGAAATACAAGGCATTTATGCATTAACTAGTAATGCTGAGATTCACAGAATATTTGAGGATTGTTTCTAAATGCTCCATTCTAGGTGAATCAATAAAGTGGAGAAGTATTCATCACTTATCATATGGTCTTATCCTTTACAGGACGGCCGTACAAAAATTGGTTTTACAACTTTATCCTTGAACTAAAATCCACCATCAACACCAGTACAACTATTTATTTGAATCCATTAGATTTAATCGTCTCGGATGCAAGGGGACCCTCTCATATTTTATCTAATGAAGGTTACAAATATTATGTCATATTTATTGATGCGTATAGTCGTTTTACTTGGGTGTTTCCTATGTCTCAAAAATCTGATGTTTTCTCTATATTCTTTTTGTTTCAAAAGCATATTGAAATATTTTTTATCGAAAGATAAAAATATTTCAGTCTGAAAATGCTGCTGAGTATCGCAAACTTACTCCGCATCTCCAGAAACTTGGAATTTTTCATCGTTTTCCATGCCCACATACTTCTGAGCAAAATGGTTTGGTTGAACGTCGTCACCGTCATATTCGTGAAACTGGTCTTACAATTCTAAATATGGCTTTTGTGCCGTCTTCATATTGGTATGATTCATTTTACACTACTTGTTATTTAATGAATCGTGTCCCTTCGACTTCCGTTAATAATTTCTCTCCATATGAAGTTCTTTTTGGTATCTCACTTGATTACACTTTACTTCGTGTATTTCATTGTTTGTGTTTTCCTCATCTACGTACGTATAGGTATCACAAAATGGAACCTCTTTATTATCATTGTGTTTTTATTGGTTATAGTCCATATCATAAGGGTTATAAGTGTCTTCATATACCTACGGGTCGAATATATGTCAGTCGTCATGTTATTTTTGATGAGACCACTTTTCCCTTTGCGTCCGCATCCTCACCTTCCCTGGCATCGACTCCTTCACAGGTAACTCCATCTTCTCCTTACTCTATTTCTTTACCTCTCAATTCGTCTCCTCGGTATTCTGTGAATCCGGCCCTCTCCACTCATGCAGATCCAACAAGGACGTCTTCACCAGCTAAACAACTATCTCCAACAAGAACGTCTTCACAAGCTCAGCCATTGTCTCTCGAGTCTCCAACAACTCCTCGGTCTCCAACAAGGACGTCTTCACCAGCTCAGCCACTGTCTCCCCAGTCTCAAACAACTCCTCGGTCTTCATCCAGTTCCCACACCAATCCTAGTTTATCCGATACTAGTTTGTCTTCACCTACCTTTCATATGGATTTAACCTCCACCAATGATTGGACCCAAATACCTGTCACTGGTCCGTCCTCAGAACCTTCCACTATTCTGTCTCCAGCATCTGATCATACTCGGTCTTCAGAATCTGTAAATACTCAGGCTTCCGCTGTACTACCAATTGTTCCAACACATCCAATGGTGACAAGATCTAAGGATGGTATCTTTAAACCCAACTCCAAATACTCAATGGTATGTGATTCACTTTATGAACCTACTTTCATTTCCCAGGCTCATAAAGATCCAGAATGGCGTGTCTCGTCTGATAATGAGATCAATGCATTGATTCGCAATGGTACATGGTCACTAGTACCATATGATCCTTCTATGAATGTTATTGGATGTAAAGGGTTTTTCGTATCAAACGAAATCCTGATGGTGCAATTGCTCGTCGTAAATCTCGCTTAGTTGCAAAAGGCTACAATCAACAAGAAGGGATTGATTATTCTGAAACGTTTATTCCGGTTGTTAAACCATGTACCATACGTATTATTCTTACATTGGCTTTATCTTCCAATTGGCATATTCATCAACTTGATGTGCAGAATGCTTTCTTGCATGGAGAACTTCAAGAAGAGGTGTACATGAAACAACCTCCAAGTTATGTGGATTCTCGTTTTCCTACACATGTCTGCAAATTACATCGTTCTCTCTATGGCCTTAAATAGGCTCCTCGTGCGTGGTACCACAAACTCAGTACCTTTTTGCTGCAAATGGGTTTATTACCTCGAAGTGTGACTCGTCATTGTTTATTTATAATGGAACTTATGGTAGTATTTACTTGTTAGTCTACGTGGATGATATTATCGTTACTGGCTCCAATCCTACAGGTATTGCCTCTATTCTCACTCATTTACAACAAGAATTTGCAATTAAAGATCTTGGTTCCCTGTCTTATTTCTTGGAATTGAGGCGACTCGTACTTTTTTGGGTTTATTTCTTTCTCAACAACGCTATGCTCAAGATCTTCTTATTCGGGCGAAAATGGATGGCGCCAAACCAATTAGTACTTAACTAAGTACTTTTGGTGATATTTCTTATGATCGTAGCACTTTATTAACCGATTCTACTGAATATCGTAGTATTGTTGGAGCATTGTAGTATTTAATGTTTACTCGTCCAGATCTTGCATATGCTGTCAATAAAGTTTTCCAATTTATGCATGCTCCTACTGAGTTTCATTGGAGTTTAGTTAAGCATATTCTTCGTTATCTCAAGAGTACAAGTACTTTTGGTGTACTTCTTCGGACATCACCTTCTCCGCAATTGTCTTTCAGTGCATATACTGATTCTGATTGGGTTGGTTTTCTTGATGATCGTCGTTCTACTAGTGGATATTGTGTTTACATAGGGGGGAATATTGTCTCTTGGAGAGCTCAGAAACAAAAAATAATATCTCGTTCTAGTACTGAAGCTGAATATCGGGGTCTTGCCATTGCTACTGCTGAAATTATGTAGATTCATGCACTCATTTTGGAGCTTCGTATCTATACACGTTCTCCTCCTATATTGTGGTTTGACAACCTTGGTGCAACTTATCTCACAGTTAATCCTATATTTTATGCACGGACAAAATATATAGAAATCGATTACCATTTTGTTCGTAATCAAGTTGCTTCTAAACTTCTTGATGTTCATTTTATATCTTCTAAAGATCAAGTTGCGGATATATTCACAAAACCACTCTCTAAAGATCGGTTTTCTCTTTTAAGGTTCAATCTAACGGTTCAAGATCACCCGTTATGCTTGTGAGAGGGTGTTAGCTCAAGATATGGTACGTGTGATATTTAACACACGATACCATTTTGGTCACGGTTTATGTATATTAGGTAATTATGTTTTAGTTAGGAAACTCTCCTTCCTTGCAGTTCAAGGAAGTCTTTGTATAAATACATATGTATTTTATGGAACTTTGCATGTATGTAATAATAATATCAAGAAGATTAAATTTATGTTAAACCCCTTCTCTTCTTCTATCTACTTCTTCTTTAGTTAGCCTAAACCCTAAATAGTTTTAGCTAAATGGTTCCCTAATTTAAGTATATGGCCAACTTTTAAAGAAAGGAATGAAATAACTTCTATTGGGAATAAAAAAGGCGCCATCTAAAGCCAGAGGTAAACCTATTTGTGTTGCAGCAACAATAATTCTAGAGTGCGTACAGACCTGACACTCAAATCTTGCATTTTTTTGATGGAAAAAACGCCTTTGCAGACTTTTTTGCACCATAATATAATTAAGAAATGAATGGGGTTGCACGCCATCTAGCATGATTTTCTAAAAGAGACATAGCCTGATATTAAATGAAATTCATTTTTACACATTAGGTTTGAAACATAGAAAAAAAATACGATAGTGTGCGCGAAACTGAACATGACAAATATATTTATATGCAACATAAAAGATATATATGGGAATTATAACACGAATGTTAAGCGACCAGAGATGCAAGCTTTGTCGATTTCCTTTGTTCATGCAAGCTTTTTCTTTTTTTAAAGATAAAAAGATGCTTCTTTGCCTGAAACAACGGTTTCATACTCAGTCTTATAAACACAAAGCTTGCAAACACACCAACGAATCGAGGGGTGTGGAAGGGATTCTTGTTCGCTAGGAGGGTTGGAGCAGAAGTTGTACAGTATCAGGTAAAAGATGCTCATCATAATCTTCTTTTAAGAAAAAGCAGGTGTAAGCATAACAACTAAGAAAAACATAAGACCCACAGCCAATTTTTTTTAAATTGGCAAATCAGTTTAATGCAAGTGAAGATCCATAATGCAAAAAATACATGGATGTCTAAATTTAAACTTCGTTAATCTATTCAACTTATATTTGACCATAATCCATAGATATGAATGTAGTAAAAGTCTGTCCTTTCTGAAGAATATTCTATGCTTCTAGATGCGGTCGCATGGCATCTCACATCAATGAACCGCATAATATAATACGTTATGACTATGGCTTCATCCCGTCTAAATAATTTGTGGGTATTAATGATCTATATGGTGATTGGGAGCTCATTTTCTTTATCCATTAGAAATATAGATAAGCATTGGACAACTTTAGGATAAATTTTGCCTTGATATTCTTTCAAAAAAAAAAAAATAGCAAGGTAAATCAAAATCTCAACCGATACAATAGAAAATGTACGTTAACAAAATCAAATTAAACAAACAAACAAACAAAAAGACCAACATTTTAATCATACTTAGAGTTAGTTTCACCATGTTGCTCTGCATATTCCCAGTAATATGTCATTCTTGTAGAAGAGATGAACAAAAAAAAACTTTAAAATCAAATGTAAAGTTGTTTGAGGGTGAAAACAGTTTCTGCTGATTTTGGTAATTTCGGGTGTGTGGGTGAGACACAATTTAATCCCTAAACAATATACTGCAAGGGTATACTTTATATTCGAGAGATCAATCTGTACAAATCCAGCCTAAACCAAGAAATGACCGTTCTAGACTTGCTTCGGTCACAAAGTGGAGGAGAATGGGTTGGTTTTGGGGAGGGAAGCAAGGAAAGTGATGAGACCATAATAGTTGATTCTGGAAGAGTAGTTGTGTAACTACAACTTGTATCATAAAAGTGGGAAGGCTAATTACAAGTGGTAAGCTAGCAAGTATTTTCTGAGTGTTGTATATTCCCAAATGAACTTGTTGTTCTGTGGAAATAGGTAATACGCACGCCTTCGTTCGTTGGTGGATGCATAGGAAGGACGTAAGATGAAACCTTAAACAAACCCTATTTATACAAGTCGAAGTGAAATGTACCCTAGTCTCATTAAGGAATGGAAAAATAGGTAAGTAAATGGGAGGAGGTGGTAACCGTATGCATGGAATTGATGTTTCATAAAACCCTTAACGCATGGAATTGATGTTACATAAAATCGTTAACGCATGGAATTTATGTCCCAGCGCGTTTCACCATTAACTCCCTGTAATTACTAACCATCTCACCCTTATGACACTTCCTTATGATAGGCATTTTGTACACCGCACGCTGTAAACCGCCAAACAAATACCCAAAGAGGATCCCCCAGTTTGTGATATGTGTTTGATGTCTCGAATATTTTTGTGGAAAACATATAGCATATTGTTGTTGCCTAGAAAGTCGACTTTGGAAGACTTGGTAGCTTGGTGACCTTCAACGGTCGAGATTTTGCATCTTAAGAGGAAAGGTAGTCGTTGATCGTCGCACGCCTATAAAACATGGAAGGACAGACATGAAAAAGGACGCACGACTAGGTTGGCATGCCAGTGGCATGGGATGGTGGCGTGGCCAAACTTAGGTTTTCGGGCCAAAGGTAACCATGTGTTGTCTGGTAACGTTGGATGGATATGATTTTCTCCCGAGATTGAAGGGCAACCGTTGATTGTTGCATGCCTTCACTTGGGTAGCCATGTAGGGAAGGCCAGCATGGTTGCGTGGATATATTGGCATGTCGTTTGCATGGCATGATGGCGCGGCTAGGTTGGCATGCCATTGGCATGGCATGCTGGCGTGACCAAACTTAGGTTTTCGGGCCAAAGGTTACCATGTGTTGCCTGGTAACCTTGGATGGCTAGGATTTTCTCCTAATATTGAAGGGAAACCGTTTATTTTTTCATGCCTTCACTTGGGTAACCGTGTAGGGAAGGCCAGCATGGTGGCGCGGCTAGATTGGCATGCCGTTGGCATGGCATGATGGCGCGGCTAGGTTGGCATGGCATGGTGGCGCGGCCAAACTTAGGTTTTCGGGCCAAAGGTTACAATGTGTTGTATGATAACCTTGGATGGCTAGGATTTTCTCCTGAGATTGAAGGGCAACCGTTGATTGTTGCACACCTTCGATTTTGGTAGCCGCGTAGGGAAGGCCAGCATGGTGGCATGGCTAGGGCCAAGGAAGGGGGCGTTTGGCTTGGAATGTGGGGCCAAGTGTTTACCATGGGCGCATGGCGCGGATATCTTGGTTGGGTGCGGTTTGGCTTGGCATGTGGGGCCAAGGGTTTTCCATGGGCGCATGGCACGTCTATCTTGGCTGAGTACAGTTTGGCTTAGCATGTGGGGCCAAGGGTTTGCCATGGGCACATGGCGCGGATAGCTTGGCTGGGTGCGATTTGGCTTGGCATGTGGGGCCAAGGGTTTGGCGTGACCAAGTTAGGTTCATGACCAAGCTAGGGTTTCGGGCTAAAGGTCGTTTGGTAACCTTGGATGACTAGGATTTTCTCCTGGGATCGAAGCGCGACCGTTAATTATCGCACGCCTTCGTTTTGGTAGCCACATAAGGAAGGCCATCATGGTGGCGCGGCTAGGTTGGCATGGGGCCATGGCAAGGTGCGTTTGGGATGGCGCGGTTGGTGTGGCTGGCACGGTTTTCCATTGGCATAGGGGTGCGGCTAGCATGGTGGGCATGCCTTGGCTGGGTAGGTATGGCTGGTATGATTTTCCATTGGCACAGGGGTACGTCTAGCATGGTCGGCATGCCTTGGCATGGTAGGTATCACTGGCATGGTTTTCCATTGGCACAGGGGTGTAGCTAGCATGGTCAGCATGCCTTGGCACGATAGGTGTGGCCGACATGGTTTACCATTGGCACAGGGGTGCGGCTAGCATGGTCGTCATGCCTTGGCGCGTTAGGTATGGATGGCATGGTTTTTTATTGGCACAGGGGTGTGGCTAGCATGGTCGGCATACCTTGGCACGGTAGGTGTGGCTGGCATGATTTTCCATTGGCATAGGGGCGCAGATAGCATGGTTGGCATGCCTTGGTGCTGTAGGTGTGGCTGGCATGGTTTTCCATTGGTACACGTGGGAATTAGGGTTTGGTTTGTCGTAACCCTAATTAGTATTAAAACAAAAAAGATACCCCGGTAATTTTTTTACAGACACCTTAAAGGTTTCAATAAATGCGCCTAGTAAAAGATTATTATTTAAATTGCTGCGACGTCACTGTCTGACTAGGGTTTAGGATTTTATGATTTTAACCCTAATCTAAAACCCACCATCAACAAAAGCAAAATCCAAAGTTAGTCACAATGCGAAATCAAAAACTTCCTGAACATGATATTCACCAGAGAAGTGATGCCCAGGAAAAAACAACCTTGGGTGATTTTTCGATAGAGCTTTGATGGTAAACACCAACACACCAAAAGATGTGAGGACAATCTCAGAGTTAGAGGAAATATTCCATGTGACTACAAAATTATCAAGTATGGGTGGGTATTGGTAAAGGCCTTAACTTTCTCAATGGATACAATAAAAGAAGATACATTAAATCCGCATCTGGTGGCATTTCAACAATTTATAAAGAACAATATTGACAAATTAAAATGCTAATGTCTGACCCAATGGGATAGGATATTTGTAGACCACTTCTGATCTAAATTATGTTTTGACTCAGAGCCCATGCATGTAATACGAAACGCACCAACATTTCTCGATAGAACACATGCATATATAACAACTCGAAAATCTATAGAAGGAAACTCACCTGTTGTTTTTATTTCTAGCTCTTAGTTCAGTTAAGCATTTGATTCCTATATATCCACTTGCTTTCATCTTGGTTTTTAAGGCTCCCCAATCTCTTCGATTAGGATTTCCATTGCGTTCGACAAAAATTTGGTGAATACGTATCCAAAACATAGCAGTTTTTAGATGCGAACCCACAATTTCATCCGTACTCACATAAATAAATGCAGCAGTAAGATCAATCTCTTCCCTTGCAAAAAATTATTAACATTTTGAATCAAACTAAAATATAAGAACTTGAGTAGTAGAAGATAAATATAAAAAATCAAAGAAGTACAGTAAGAAGAAAAGAAATAAGAAATCAATTGATAATGATGTAAGAAGAAGAGAAATAAGAAATCAATTGATATTGATGTAAGAAGAATAGAAATCAGAAATCAATTGATTTGGGGTGATTTGAGTAATTAGAGTGGTATTTATAAAAGATTTTGAAAAAATGACCGTTGGGATCTGACGGTGGAGAAGATAAATCCCGTTATTAATGATGGATAGTTAGGATATGGCGTGAGAGAGGTGTAAACGAAAAAAGGTCAAACAAATATGTTTACGAAAACGATAACTGATTAGCCGTGTAAAATGCAACGACAACTCAGTATCCGTATCAACTTCCATATGGCTACTGAGTTTCCATAAAGCGTAAATTTCTACGGCTATTCGGTTGCCGTGTGATTTCCCTTCCTACAAGGAGGATTTGATCTGATCCACTTTTCCATGTAGGGAACGGATATGGGAGACCATAGTGGTTGCGAATTTCTTTTTCCCCTACATATGAGGGATATGGTAGGGAAAAGGGGCACCATAGTGCTTGGCCTAACCATGCCAGAAAAACCCTTACCGTTGGTTGACCATTCATCAAGAAATTTATAGGTATTAATACCTAACGAAGTTATACCCCGATCATATTCCCCAACTCTATATAAATCAGCCAACAATAGAACCCAACGTTTATCTACTCTTCCACTAGAATCCACAAGAATAAAATGACCAAAACACCAAAGAAAGAATGCTCGTGTCAATGTATTTGCACATCCAATATTTTCCTAGTTTTCTCTACTTTTAATTAATGTAGTTTTTCAAGATAGCCAAGGATAAAGAATTTTTCTTAGATTCCCATGCTCCAAGATGATTTTTGATATCCAAGAAATATAAATCATCCAGAGAAGGATATGTTAGATCACTAACCAACTGCGGCATGACTACTAGTCATTTACTAGGGTCATCAGTGGTGTTAGAGCATTTCTCGGTCGAACTCGCATGCATTGATATCTCAAGCATGTTTGTCAATGTTAGTGATCAAAACTATAAAGTCTTGATTTCTAGTCTACTATAGATAAGGTCTCCGACTAGGATAGAAAGTGTAGTTGAGATCAAGAACTCCATGGAAATCATCATACAAGACGAAGGACTACTCAAGGAACCAGTGGATATTCATCGAATAAAAGGTATGTGGATACTTGAACTTATCTAGGACTCAAAAGTCTCTCTACTCTATCTCTTCTCTTGAGACAAAAGTCGTATTACTATATAGACTAAGAGTATACACATGTGATATTTCGATATGAGTATATCTTGTTTATCTATTTCTCGAAATATATGTTGGTAAAGATTTCGCTTTAGCCAAGTTCATCTTTACCTAGTGACGAAAGTCACGTTATGTTTCAATCACTTTGGAAATCGCTGTGACGAAAACTAGTTTGTGAATAACAACTATATGACGTCCTCTGAGAATGTTTCAATGGTTGAAATGAGAGTTTAGACAATATAACCACTGGGGGATATAAACATTATTGTGGTAACACATATATGTATAAGTCCTTAGAACTTGAACCGAAGTTTGCGAACTTTGTTGATCAAGTGAAACCGGAACTTGAGCAGTCAACCCAGTCCGTGAACTCAGTCCGCGAACGTGCGTAGTTTTCAAACCCGAGAATTTCTGCTGGAGTTGTAGCTCGGTTTCAGTCCGTGAACTCAGTCCTCGAACTGACGGAAGTTCTCGAACCTGAAAATTTCTGCAAGAGTTTGTGAAATCCAACTGGTTAACTTGAGTCCGCGAACTTGAGTGGTTATGGGTAAAAACGATATTCGTGAACTTATCTAAATTATCTAAGGAATGCTATTGCAAACCGTAGATTTATAGTTCATGAATCGATTCGTGTGAATCACATCGTTTTTGCTTCAATTGTGTCTTGTGTACTACATGATATCTCATAGCAATTGAAAAACTCTCTAACTAGTTCATTTGAGTCATTTGGACTAGTTATGGTGAAGAAGAATGTGGTTGATATGAAAGTTATCATTTGGCTAACCATTTGGTTGACTAATATTGAACCAACTATTGTACAAGTTTGGGTACGGTTACACAAACCCAAATCGTCAAGTACATGTGTGTATGGCAAGATAAGTTTTTGATCTAACGGTTGAGAGATATTAGCTTGTATCTAATCAGGTTTTCATCTAACGGTGAATATTGAATGCTTTGTTACCAAGTGAACATTGATTGCAAACCCTGATTTGAAAGACTATATAAGGGAGAACTATAGCAACTGGGAAACCTAATCCCCACACATTATGTGTGATACTAGTTTGCTAAGATAGAGTCGATTCTCCTTTAACCTTTGGTTTTCTTCTTCTACAACTAGGTTAACGACTTAAATACTTCATTGGGATTTTGAAGCCAGACCGATACTACTTTTCTAGAAGTTATGTGATATGATCTTGTTGTTTCTATCATACGAGTACAATTGTAATAATTGGCTTGAGATTTCTATCTCCGATAGTAAAATATAAAAGTAATCACAAACATCTTCGTCTCATCGTTTGTGATTTCACAATATTTTTTTTCGCTGCGTCAATTAAGATTATTGTGAGGTGATTGATAAAACTGAGTTGTTCTTTGGGAATATAAGTCTGGTTTTATTGATTGGTTCCTGTTCACCTTGATTTATCAAAAGACGGAACAAAATTCATAGGTTTATTCGTGGGAGACGAATTTATCTATCTTGTAGACTTTTCTGTGTGAGACAGATTTGTTTATTAAAGTCTTCGACTTTGGATCGTAACAAATCTTGGTTGTGGGTGAGATCATCTAAGGGAATCAATTGCACAATATCCTGCTGGGATCATAGGCGTAAGAGCATAACTTTACCTTGGATCAGTGTGAGATTGGTTGGGGTTCAACTACATGCCAATCCAAAGTTAGTTTGGAGTAGGCTAGTGTTTGTAGCGGCTTAATATAATGTATGTTCAATCTGGACTAGGTCCCGAGGTTTTTCTGCATTTGCGGCTTCCTCGTTAACAAAATTCTGGTGTCTGTGTTATTTCTTTTTCGCATTATATTTTTATATAATTGAAATAATATAGGTTGTGCTTTGTTCAATCAATTAGAATATCCGACCTTATTGGTTGTTGATTTAAATTGATTGACACTTGGATATTGGTCTTTGGTACCATCCAAGTTATCTCTCTTTGATTAGACTCGCAGATCATATTTGCTTGAGTAAATCAAATTGATAGATTCAGATAATAACTCTTTGAGTATTTTTTATTGATTGAGTCTAGTTTATTTTCTAGAAAACAACTCGGAGTTGTCCATACAGATTACTAATCAAAATATTGGGTGTGGTTGTTAGACCCGCGTTTTTTCAAGTTGGAATTCCCGTTAACATGTACCGATCTACAGGAAGGAGGACAATTTCAAACTCTTGAAAATGAAAGATCTTTGTTTTACTCCACCATCTCTCAGTTATGGCTTCAACTAATCCTCTATCCCGATTGACGAAATCAAATTCAAAAACAGAAGAAAAGCCACAATTGTCACAATATCGTTGTGCAGCGCTGCCAGATTATTTTTCACTACAATTCTATAAAATATTTCAGCCTCTTTCAAACTACTTCTAAAGTTTACTTTGCGAGGATCTTTCGTATCTTTACAATATAATGTTTGACGATACTATATCCAAACGATCTAGCAATTCCTCCAAACTCATACGACAATCAATGACAACAAACATGAAAAAATATCAATCATACAAACTAAATTTCGTATAAATTTTCACAAAAATAATCATACAATATAATCATAATAAAAAAATAGGGATATTTTGACTTTGGGTCACATAAAAGTGACCAGAATTGCGTTTGGGTTACCAATAAATTTTAATTAGAGTTTGGGTCACAAGACCGTCATCGACCGTTACTAAAATAATTTTTATTTTAATTAATTAGTTGGATAATTAATCTAAACCGTTAGATGAAATGAGTGATGGTAGGGATGGTTCTAAGTTTGTCTCCTCTTTGAGTATTTTTATCGAAAAGTAGAGGTGCATGGATCTTAATCATGCACCAATTCGTGATTGGCTGCTCTATACTGCATCAAAAACTTGATTTCAACAGAAAATATCACACTTGACTAGGCTAGATATGATGGGATACACAATCTTATGGTGTCTGTGATGCCCAATTCATAAATATGAATTCATTGTCTATTGTACATACATGATGGAAGTCACTTGCTTCAAAATAAAAAAACGATCAAAGTCGCTTATCATTTCAAGTGGAAAATTTAGACCAACAACCTGACCACCAACTGATAACCAAGATACCAAATACCCAAAATGTTTTTGGTGATTCGACCCATGTCCATGGTAGAACTTCAGGGTTAATAAGTTTCCATTTACAGAAAGAGTTGCGGCAGCAATGCGGAATTCACTTGATGAGATTGTTTCATCCCAGCAAAATAAATTCTCCATTTACCTGAAACTGGCAAATAAAATGAAACCAATTATATTCCAATTTTGAAATGTAGAACTGTGACATCCAATATCCCTACTTTCAGTACTATAATTTGTGTTTTTGATAGAAAGCGAAACAGATAGTAATTGTGTGTGTTTTGAATTGCAGGATAAAACAACCAAACACCTAAATCATTAGCGCGACAAAAAAAATCATTTTCTGCAGTCTTAAGCTTCTCTAAGATTGAAAGAAGAACATAAAGCAGATAGTTACCAAAAAGATCATTTTCAAGACGAATACTAATTCCTTCACTGTTACGATTGTACTTGTATCTATCCATATATGTCATCATTACAACGATTACAGACAGGAATTAGGTTTGAATGGGTTTCTCAAATGGTGAGAAAACCGAACATAAATTTTGGTATTAATATATGTGTGTTTACATGACTTGTTATACAGGGAATAGTATTGTAGTAACTTGGCATTCAAGACATAACAATGTAAGAGAAAACTATAGGCATAAATAAAACTAAGACAGGAAAGTAAAGGCTAATTTTCCTAAGTTTACTATTCACTAACACCCTCCCTCGATCTAAACGGGTGATCAAAAACAGTAAGCTTAGAGCGAAGAAAAGAGAATATATCTCGCGAAAGACGTTTAGTAAACACATCAGCAAATTGGTCTTAAGAACAAACGAAACGTACTTGTAACTGTCCACGTTGAACTCTTTCACGAACAAAATGATAATCGATTTCAATATGTTTAGTACGACCATGAAAAATAGGATTCATGGTAAGATAGGTAGCACCAAGGTTATCACACCATAGCACAGGAGGAGTGAAAAACGGAACTTTAAGTTCTTTGAGTAGAGACTCAATCCACATTATCTCAGCAGTAGCAATGGCAAGACCACGATATTCAGCCTCCGTACTTGACTTAGAAACAGTTTTATGCTTTCTATTACTCCAAGAAATAAGATTCGAACCCAAGTAAACACAATATCCACTAGTTTACCTTCTATCAGTTTGATCACCAGCCCAATCATCATCCATGTAGGCTTTAAAACTCAATTTTAAATTAGAAGAAGGCCGAAGAGTAAGACCATAAGAGGAAGTACCTTGTAAATAATGGAGAATCCTCTTGACAAGAAGAAGATGCTTGTTAGTGGGATGTTGCATAAATTGACATACTTTATTGACCGAGAAAGCAAGCTCAGGCCGAGTTATCAACAAGTATTGAAGACCACCAATGAGGCTCTGATATTCAGTAGGATTTTTCAAAGGAACGCCATCCTGTGGATGTAGCTCAGTAGAAGTAGTAAAAGGAGTACTCACAGGCTTTGCTCCTTGCATATTAGCACGTTCCAATAAATCTTCTATATAACAACGCTGGGAAAGAAACAAACCATCAGTTGTTCTTGTAACTTCAACACCAAGAAAGAGAGAAAACTCTCCAAGATCTTTTAGATCAAATTCCTTGCGGGGAGTGTCGATAAGATATTGTAAATAAGAAGAAGATGAGCCTGTTAAGATAATATCGTCGACATATACAAGATGATAAGTAACATCATTAGTCGAACGATGAATAACCAACGAAGAATATGCTCGAGAGACAGTAAAACCAAGTGATAGGATCCAGAGATGCCTATATGTAATAACCGCAATCGCACGGTGTCTACAGTGAAGACAGATGCAAGTACGGGTCGTTCCCACAAGGAGCGGTGGAAATACTGTAATCAATATCTCTAATCGATTAACCAATAAAAGATGTTTTTGATATTTTTAGAATTGAAAACGAAATAATAAAATTAAACTAATAAAATAAAATCAATGGGAAAAACAGTAACCATGGTTTTATCGTATCCACCACTATTTCTGTTCAATTACTGAAACGAAACATAACTCATGAATAATTATTTATCGTTCGTTCTATTAACATCGCCTATTATAAGTATTAGAATCGCAAATATCGCTGGGACACCCTAAGCATGGCACATTAAAAGACTAAACCCAAGCATGCACCATAAAATTGCATTAGCGAGGAAATCATACGAAACTAAATTTAGGTTCACCAATAATACCTGACTATTCTAAGCATAACCCATCAAAGGATTTAACCCAAGCATGGGATATCAAAAAAGTATACAAATATATTTGCAATCCTATAAATGAAGCACATAGGTTACTATATTGTAAAGAACCGGCGAAGCAACAACTATTTTCAATAAATCGATAAACAATATTCAAAAAATCAATCTACTCAAATAATAATGGTCTATTGCAATACCATTCAATTTAGATTTGCCTAATACCCAAAGTGGTTTCAATAATAAACCCTAGTTACAAAATAATTAACAAGACATGGCTTTCTCAAAAGCCATAAACATGTTAAAAGAGAAATCGATTGCTAATCAAAATGGAATTGGGAAAACAAAAGAATGCAAACCCCAAACGCAAACCCCTTCTCCTTCTTTCCTTCACGGCTCTCTGGCCGCCTCCAGCCAACCTCTTCTTTTTCGAACTCCAAAACGGCCTCCTCTAAAGAATCCTAGTTCAGCCTCCCTTTTCTTGTTCTGGCAGTGTCATGGATAAGTGGTGCCATGCGAATATATACGGGAAAACATAATTAATTCATCTCTTCTGGTGTCACGAGTAATAAGATGGATGATTTTAGTCGCAAGCGCCGCTTTGGCCTCTACTTAGCCATTATTCTTCCAGATGATCGGAATTGCTAGCACTTTCTGTGGAAGCACTAAAATAGTGTCATTAGTCAAAATATCGAGTCCTATCTAATATAAATATAGGTATAAAATGTGGCACTTACGTGCTTATCAACACCTCCACACTTATATTTTACTAGTCCACGAGCAAAACAAATAATGTATATATCCTCTATACAGCTGGATATGGAGAGACGTCTGCTAAAAAGCTAGACAGAACCACCAAACAATGGTCGAGAAATGTCTTCTAAATAGCAATATCGAGAAATGTCTGCTAAACAGATAGACAGAAATACCCGCTACACAGCTGGTCATATAATAAGTAAGAGTTAGACCCGCTACACATCTGGTCATATAATAAGAAAGATTTAGACCCGCTACACAGCTGGTCATGACAAATGTTGGAATATTTTCAAGTTAGTGCTGGTTTTTCTGCAAGAAAATAGGATGGATGTAAATCCTTAATGAGTCTGTGATTAGTAAAAGGTGTCTCGCAGAAACACCTTCGAGACTTACCTATATGAGTATGGAAATGTGGGCCGTTTCCTAAGAGAAGAAGACCGTTCTCTAAAGAAGACTCATGAATAAGGATATAAGCACAAGGCCTTTATAGTGCTTGGCTACAGAACACATGTCTTATGGAATCAATATGTGTGGAGACTCCGGCTTTGTCATAAGGGATTCTTGGTTCAAGACTAGTTTCACCATAGAATATCGATAAAGCTTTGAGTTTCTTACACTAAGTGAAGGTTCAAACCCAGAAGGTACCTATCATTTATGTATTGGTTTCAACGATGATGCTTAGTCTCAATTGTGCTAGAACTACGTTGGCTTGATCCCACTCGGGTACGTAGGCAGTCACTTCAGTGATGCAGCCGCTCCGGTTTTAAAAGTTTTTAACTTTGTTTCATGGTTTTGAAAATAAGGGGAGAATGTTGGAATATTTTCAACCGCGCTACGAAGGGGGGCCCAGGTGGGGGTCTAGGGGCAACGCCCCCGGAAGAATTTTTTGGATATGCAACTGTTTGGACAGTTGGAAAACGTTTCCTGAAAATTCTAAATTCAACAGACAGTGGATGTTGATGAAGAGACGCATCTCTTTGTGAAGAGAAACCTGTTGGTGAAAAGACATGTCTTTTCCCAACAGATGCAAAAACCCCTATAAGTAGCATCTCCCAAACCCATTTCGAAATCATCTCTGAAAACCCTTTCTCTGTTTTCTCTCTTCTTCTAAAGCATCATCAGAACCTTCTTTTCATGTGTTCTTGATTGGGTCAAGGGGTGCAAACCTTGAATCCAATTTTCGGTTGTAGGGCTTTCACTGTATCCTGAAGGCATTATTTCACATACCTGTTGCAATCGCCAATTCGTTGGGAGGGTAGAAATATTTGTCTAAAAGAAATCACCAGAGCCTTGAAAGTTTTGAGTACAACCACAAAATATTTCTGTCATTCATCTCCATTGCAGCCCGGTAACTTTTTCCAACAACAAATGCCATACAAAAGACCCGCGACACAAAAAAAAAAAAAAAATAGAACCGCTACACAGCTGGTCATATTATACCTGCAAACCTACGATATAGACCCGCTCAACAGATGGTCATCAATTGCAAGAAAATTACTGTAAAAGAAAAGTAAAAAGTTAACCACTACACCCCCACACTTATATTTTGCTAGTCCTCGAGCAAAACAAAGAATGTATATATCTTCTATACAGCTGGATATGGAGAGACGTCTGCTAAAAAGCTAGACAGAACCACTAAATAGTGGTTGAGAAATGCATGCTAAACAACAAGATCGAGAAATGTATGCTAAACAGCTAGACAGAAAGACCCGCTACATAGTTGGTCATATAATAATAAAGAGTTAAACCCCCTACACAGCTGGTCATGACAAATTCCATACAAAAGACCCGCGACACAATTTTTTTTTTAAGACCCGCTACACAGCTGGTCATAACATGCAAGGAAAAAAAAGAAAAGACCCGCTACACAGCTGGTCATAACCCTCAAAATCATAATTTTTTTTAGACCCGTTACACAGCTGGTCATATTATACCTGCAAACCTACAATATAGACCCGCTCAACAGCTGGTCATCAATTGCAAGAAAATTTCTGTAAAAGAAAAGTAAAAAGTTAACCACTCCCCCACACTTAAACATTACATTGTCCTCAATGTAATTGAGTCATCCAACGTAAAAATTAAGATGGGAAATTCATAATATGCGGAAAAAAAATGAATTATTTACTGGAATATACAAATAAGACTCTCCATATATCAATAACCTGAATAATTGGGGATCAACCCAAAGCAGAATACATACAATTAATGACAACCTCACACTCTCGTTATAACAACGTAAAGATATAGAGACTGTCAAAAGGAAAGAGATACCCCCAAACCTGGTTTTTGCAAAGGATGTATCATTTTGATCAAAAATAACAGAGTTAAAGGGTTCGCTAGAGCTAAGAACTGAAACAATCTGGGATTCATGCACAGACACAGAGAAGTCACGAGATGCAAAATAATCTAGCAGTACTGGAGAAGCACGCAGTTCTAATCCAAAATTAGGAATCTTCTGAAAAGTTGTGCTAACAATTCTAGGTATACGAACTTCTCCACTGGTTTTGTGACCCTATACTAAATCATCATCATAATCATCATCAACCAAGGAATCAATAAGAATATCACAATAAAGATGATTAGAAGAAACCTTATAGATAGAGTGTAATGTGTCTAAGTCGTTAGACTTAACTACAATCTCTTCGGAATTAACACATTCTTCATAAGCATCATTTTTATAGCACTGATATGTCACACCGTCTAAAAGAATGGTGTCCTCGATCCTAAACTCTTCCTTTTGAATAGGCGGGTGATCATTAACATAATCAGGAGTTGGACTAAATACACCACCTTCACTTGGTATGACTATTCATATGATCACAACTATCAATCTCATCATCATTCTCCATACACATTGATTCATTAGTTAAAGCGGTTTCATCATTAATATCAAGAGTATTAGAAAAATTAGAACTTGTATCCTCAGTAAGACCACGATCTTTTACTGAATACATTAGTTTAGCAATCGATAAATCAGTTTGTTCAAAAAGTTGAGCAATATAAGCTTGAGTTTTACTCTGCTCAGCAAAAAATAACTCATTAGCTTTAGTCTGTTCAACAATTTCAATATTGAGGCGTTCTAATAAAGATAGTTGTGATGCAGATGGGTCACAGTAAGATTGATCATCTCTCTCATACTGTGACGGAGAAATGTGTGAATAATAATTGGAATCAACAAATTGTGGCTCATAACCAGGGTAAGGTTGGTAATGATCATAACCTTCAAAAGGTCCGAAATGAGCATACCTATGAGAATAATTCCAATCATTATTTACACACTCAGCAGGTTCTTGATAATGAAAAGGTGAGTATGCATACTCCTCAGGTGAAATATCAAATGGCTCCTCTGTCTCAGCTCTTTTGGTAAGATTCCAAAAAGCTATAAAAGAAGTCAACTCACTAGAAACCATTATACAAAGTAAAATTTTCCCAATAACCCACCTTGCAAAAGCTTTGTGAGAATATCAAATACTTACTTTAGGCCTATTGTTGACTCCAATCGCCGCTCTTCAGACTAAGGTACCTAAGAAAAATTAAATAAGCTACGTAAAAAGAACCAAAAGAAAATATAAAAATAAAATAAAAATAAGCTATCTACAGAAAAATAATTATGTACAAAATACCAATTACAATATTCCACAACCACTCCCTGGCAGCGGCGCCAAAAATTGATAGGATTTCGGGATATCCTATATGTAATAACCGCAATCGCACGATGTCTACAATGCAGATATAGGAAAGTACGGGTCGTTCCCACAAGGAGCGGTGGAAATACTGTAATCAATATCTCTAATCAACTAACTAATAAAAGATGTTTTTGATATTTTTAGAATTGAAAACGAAATAATAAAATAAAATCAATGGGAAAAACAGTAACCAGGGTTTTATCGTATCCACCACTATTTCTGTTCAATTACTGAAATGAAACATAACTCATGAATAATTATTTATCGTTCGTTCTATTGACATCGCCTATTATAAGTATTAGAATCACAAATATCGCTGGGACACCCTAAGCATGGCACATCAAAAGACTAAACCCAATCATGCACCATCAAATTGCATTAGCGAGGAAATCATACGAAACTAAATTTAGGTTCACCAATAATACCTGGCTATTCTAAGAATAACCCATCAAAGGATTTAACCCAAGCATAGGATATCAAAAAAGTATACAAATATATTTAAAATCCTATAAATGAAGCACATAGGTTACTATATTGTAAAGAACCGGCGAAGCAACAACTATTTTCAATAAATCGATAAACAATATTCAAAAATCAATCTACTCAAATCATAATGGTCTATTGCAATATCATTCAATTTAGAGTTGCCTAATACCCAAAGTGGTTTCAATAATAAACCCTAGTTACAAAATAATTAGCAAGACATGCTTTCTCAAAAGCCATAAACATGTTAAAAGAGAAATCGATTGATAATCAAAATGGAATTGGGAAAACGAAAGAATGCAAACCCCAAACGCAAACCCCTTCTCCTTCTTTCCTTCACGGCTCTCTGGCCGCCTCCAGCCAACCTCTTCTTTTTCGAACTCCAAAACGGCCTCCTCTAAAGAATCCTAGTTCATCCTCCCTTTTCTTGTTCTGGCAGTGTCATGGATAAGTGGTGCCATGCGAATATATACATGAAGACATAATTAATTCAGCTCTTCTGGTATCGCTAGTAATAAGATGGATGATTTTAGTCGCAAGCGCCGCTTTGGCCTCTACTTAGCCATTATTCTTCCAGATGATCGCAATTGCTAGCACTTTCTATAGAAGCGCTAAAATAGTGTCATTAGTCAAAATATCGAGTCCTATCTAATATAAATATGGGTATAAAATGTGGCACTTACGTGCTTATCACCAAGCTGATGTAAAAACACATTGAGACGAGTGTACCACGCTCTTGGTGCTTGCTTGAGGCCATATAAGGATTTATGCAATTTAAAAACATGATATGGATAATTCAGATAAGTATAGCCAGGAGGTTGCTTTATATAGACTTCCTCCGTAAGAAGACCATTTAAAAAAGCATTTTGAATGTCAAGTTGGCGAATAGGCCAAGCAGACGTAAGGTCCAAAGTAAGAACAACACGAATTGTGCAAGGCTTTATAACCGTGATGAAAGTTTCTCCATAATATGGACCTTCACGTTGATAAAATCCTTGAGCCACCAAATGAGATTTACGACGTTCAATAGTTCTATCAGCAAGGCGTTTGACACGAAATACCCATTTACACCCAACAACATTCATATCCGGAGTACGCAGAACATAAGACCAAGTACCATTTCGAAGAAGAGCATTACACCAGTTTGGATCTTTCTTCTCCTGTGAATAACAAGTTGGCTCAAAGAAAGCATCAGTAACAGTTGTATACTTCGAAGCTAAAAGAGCTTTGGGTTTAAAGATACCATCTTTGCCTCTTGTAACCCTAAAATGCTCATTCCGAGTCGGTGGTCGAGAAGCCGGAACAACTTGACCAGGTGAAGTGGACGGAGGACTAACATGTAGCAAGGTTGTTGTCATTGTATCAGGGAGCAGTAGTGTTGTAGTCGGAGCAGGATGCAGTGGTTCTGTCAGTGCAGGCTGGACAGTTGTCGGTGTAGCTAACAGTGGAACAGAGCCATTCGACTGGACTATAGAAGAACGTTGAGTCTCATTGGTTGGAGTGGAGCGATCAATATGAGCAGATATAAAAGTCTGCTGAAATTCCAGAGTATCATCACGTGTTGAAGCAGTAGTCACAAGAGCCTTAGAAGGTGGTCGACGTCTATTGTAGGTAGAAGCAAAGCAATTTACAGCTGGGTAAAGTAACTGTTGATATTCTGCAGGGAAGGACTGTTGGAATTTCGTAGGTATGTGAACCACAGCAACAAGAGAGTTAGTCGGAGCAGGTGATGAAGGTTGTCGAGAGACCAAAGCAGGAGACAGTGACGACTCGTCAGCAGAAGCAGACGATGGCAAGAGTAGCTGGGAGGTTACTGTTGCTGGACTAATAACAGACGATGTGTTGTTGGTCGTCTCCAACAGACGTGGAGCAGTAGGAAACTGCAGATGTGTAACAAAGTTTGGCAGGCCAGTAGGAGAAGTAGTCTGTATAGAAGTAGTAGGACTGCGAAGAAGAGGTGAACTAGAAACCAAAGTAGGGGGAGTAGATAAGGCAGCGGAGAGAATGGGAGAAGACGCGGCAGTGGACGATGGAAATAAAAGAGGAGGGGGAATTACCTGTGAAGGATCGGAGGAATATGGTATTACTGAGGAATTGGGACCTGCAAAAGGAAAAGAAGATTCATCGAAAACAACATGGCGTGACCAATAAACTCGACCAGACATAATGTGCAAACACTTGTAACCCTTTCGAGTTGCACAATATCCTAGAAAACACAAGGAGAAGACCGCGACTCAAGTTTAGTAGTCCGATAATCTCTAAGATGAGGAAAACATAAGCATCCAAAAGTCCGAAGAGACAAAAAATCCGGAACTCTATTGAACAACAGCTCATATGGAGATTTAGCACATGTAGGAACTGAGGGAACACGATTCATAAGAAAAGTGGTAGTAGAAAAAGCATCATACCAAAAACGAGGCATAATTGAAGCCATGGACAGGAGTGTTAAGCCAGTTTCAACTATGTGACGATGTCTTTTTTATGCAAGACCATTTTGAGAAGATGTATGGGGACAAGTAAGGCGATGTTGAGTACCATTTTGTTGCAGAATTTTATTGAGTTTCTTATATTTAGTTTGGAAAATTTTAATCTTTCGACCAAAGAGAGTTTGCACTTGTCGATAAAAGACATCAAAGATACCAATAACATCAGATTTTGTATGCATAGGGTAAATCCAAGTGAAACGACTAAAAATATCAACAAAGATAATATAGTACCGAAAACCTTCATTAGATAAAAGTGGAGCAGGACCCCAAACATCTGAAACAATAAGGTCCAAAGGATGTTCATAAACTAGTACTAACTGGAAAACAAAACTTATGACTTTTATTGGCTAAACACGACTGACACATAGAAAATTGAAAAGCAGAAACAGGCAAGCTATGCTTCGAGAGTGCCCCAAACGAGAGTGCCAAGTTTGGAAAGAAGTACGTTCACCAACAAGTGCAGAAACCGATGAAACATGAAGAAGAGTATAAAAACCCTCCTTATTGAGATTTCCTCGAAGTTCTACCTCCCCAGTTTGGCGATCCTTCATAAGAAGACATGGAGAATATTAGGAATAAGAAACTTACGAGTAGGAGTAGCAAGAATACCATAACCAGTATTGGAAATTGGCAAGGATGAACCTCCAGCAGTGCAAATATAATATGGTCCGTTGTATTCATAATGGGTGTGTATGTTGATGAGATCATTAGTCATATGATTCGTTTCACCGCTATCGGGAAGGCAGTCATAAGCATAAATATAATTATGTGACGCACCATAAGCAGCTGGAGCATTAGAAGATGGTCATCGTCCTCGAGTAGCATTATTCTTAGACTGTGGATATTTGTCACGAGAAGGATAAGTCACTGTATCTAACCTCTTGTGGAAATCACGGGCATTATGAAAAGGCTTAATACAAATTTGACAAACAACAGCTAGTTTTCCATCTCGTGTAAGCGAAATATCCTCAGTCCGATTCACAGAAGAAACATTAGCAAGTGGTGAAGAGAGAGCTACCTGATTTTGCGCAGTGACGCGATGATCATAAGAGAAAAGCATGGATTCAAATTCATCAGCTGTGATAACACCCATTGTGGTTATTAGGGAGCTAACAATTGATTCATATGAAGAATCAAGACCCTTAACAACATAATGGCGAAATTCTTTGTCAGAGACTTCAACACCACTGGCAGCTAGGGAATCCACTATATTCTTTACAGATTGAATATACTCTGACATGGTTGAGCTTCCTTTATTGATGGATAAAAGTGATTCCTTAAGATGTATAAGATGGGCATCTGTTTTAGATGCAAAGAGAGCATTGAGTTTTGTCCAGATAGAGGAAGAAGTATCACATGATTTAACCTTGGCTAGGATAGGAGCAGTTAGAGATGACATAATCCAGCCAAGAAGTAATTTATCTGTGCGCCTCCAAGACAGAAACAGTGGGTTGGGAAGATCATTAATGAGAACTGGTGGCGCTGGAAAAGAACCTTCGAAAAATTTGTCCAATTCATATCCCTGTAAATAGGGTGTGAACTGAGCTTTCCATAACAAGTAGTTACAGCCATTCAGTTTTTCAGAAATAACACCATGAAGTCGTTCAAAAGGTGCGTGATCCATGGACACAGAAGATGTAGCAGAGAAATAACCTGTAGATTGAGAAGACATAGAAGAAGTGGTGGATGAAGATTGAGAAGAGGATTGAGAGAATGCAGTAGCCATGATAGAAGAGATGAAGGTAAAAGAGAGAAAATAACTAAAAAACCATAAAACAAGTCGGAGAAAGAACGACCTGTCTGATGCCAAGACATGAATTAGGTTTGAATGGGTTTCTCAAAAGGTGAGAAAACCGAACATAAGCTTTGGTATTTATATATGTGTGTTTACATGACTTGTTATACAGGGAATGGTATTGCCATAACTTGGCATTTAAGACATAACAATGTAAGAGAAAACTATAAACAGTAATACAACATAAGACAGGAAAGTAAAGGCTAAGTTTACTATTCTCTAACAATTACACTGAAATTAACATTAAAATAGCTCCACTACAACACTAGTTAACAATGAATCATATTTGTCCAATCTCCAACGAATTAATTAAAAATAAATAAATTTAGTAACTGTCAAGACGGTCAATGACGGTCATGTGACCCAAACTCTAATTTTAAAAAAAATGGTGACCCAAACGCACCTCTGGTTATTTTATATGACCCAAAGTCAAAATATCCCTAAAAAATAATCAAATAATCATTATAATTCATTATCTTTCTTTTCATCGTACAAATAATCAAAATAATCAAATTATCATTCAAATTTACCTACAAATTTTACCTGCAAACTAATCGTACAAATTATCATTCATTTTCATCACAAAAATCAAAATTTTATTTTTTGTTCATCACAAATAATCAAATTAAATCCCCAAAAAAAATTCATTACAAATAATCAAATTAAATCATACACATATTATCTAAATCATCTAAATAACTAATATCAATCATCAATTTGAATGAAATATCATGATAATCAAAAATCATACAACTTAAAACCTAAAACTTAAATTTCTTACCCAATTGATTTTGTGGAAGGAATCGCACCAAACCACCCTCAAACGATCACAAATTTGTTGCTTAACAAACTCACAGAAGGAATTGGAAAAAAGATCTAGAAATGTTGGATTATAAGATGTGTTTTCGGGAGAGTTTTGGAGAGAAATGAAAATGGGGCAAGAAATGAGGAAGATCGATCTTCCGTGGAAGATATCGATTTTCTGAGCGCTCAATGGTTCGGCGCTAGACGTTGTTTGGTGCGTCGGGTCCACGTAATTGACTAAGTCAAGCGCTGTTATATTGACGTTGTTTGGTGTGACGGGTCCACCTAATTGACTAAGTCAAGCGCTATTATATTCAGCGTTCACCCATGCGTTGTACTGTTCGGCGCTCAGCACTGTTCTATTCATCGACTAGTTGCTAGATTAGCACTATCATAGGACTTAGGAAGTTGCCATAACTGACGTGGACTACTAATCTAGCTGCTAGATTAGCACACCATAGGACTAAGCCAGCAAATCTACATAACCGACGTTAAGGCGATACCATAATCATACGTCTCCAAAAAGTATTATCGATTGTTCAAGTTCGTAAAAGTGTAAGGAAACACCATTCCTTCTGGGAACTAAATTCTAATTGCTAACCCTAGTGATGGCGTTCTAGCAATTTACCATGGTTAACACCTCAATAACTATTTATAATTGCGGTTTTTCTGAACCGTCACATACGGCCGCCAATCTCGAATCTTCTTTACTCAATTCATACTTGTTTCTCTTCAAAGAAGATTCTAGTTAACATGAATTGCTCGCTTATTCAAACAAATCCAAGTTGTAACTTTCCGAAGCCGCATCCTCAATTACAAAGAATACTAACAAAAACCAGTGATAATCTAATTTAAAAACCTGTATTATTGTTACTATCAAATCAAATACAGAATCTCGCATACACACAATAATTGAAATGGATTTGTATTATATTCTTAAGATAAGATTTAAAATACTATATAAGCGTTGAACGACGAACAGATGTCATGTCGTTCTGCTCCCATAATTATTGCCCATGAATTATGCGATACAACATCACGCCTCCGTTAACGAATCCTTTAAGTTAAGCTCTCATGTTAATACTAGGACAGACCTCGATAATCTAAGAAAAAATATTATCCCATTTTTGTGTGTGTTGTAATCTTTACAAAATTCAGTAGAAATGCTTCTTTACCGATACGCATTTCCGCAGTTCAACAAGGACTATTGGTCCGGGGAGGAAAGAAAGGTTTGATGGGAGGAAACTTTTATGGTAGAAAAACTATAAAAAAAAATATGGTACTATTTGAACTACGGGTTCTGTAAGTGTAGTTAGGAGCTGCATTAGTTAAGTCTGGTTAAAATAGTTATCACAGAAGAAACTCATCATAAATTGAACTTAATAATTTAGAAAGTTTTCCTCCGATTTCCTCCCTATATAGCAAATGAAAATACATGATTTGTATAAATCACGAATATGCAAACGCAGAAGCATAAAATTTATGACTATGTAATTCATGGTTGCCAATCTCCATAGTTCATATTGGAAACATGCAAAGCCATTCGGTTTTTAGCCTCAATTGCCGATTTTTTTATTATCACTACTAGTACTTTTACCTAGCTGCAGTTTGCCCAAAGCTGATTTAACCTGCTGCATAGTATTGATTTAGAGTGTCAACAGCTAAGGTATAAACTCAAGGACCTCGCCATTATTAATTTGCAGCTATTCTGCTAACTGCCAAGCCCCTCTTCGCATTAATTTCTAGTTAAGTTGTCGTCATCGTAACAACAAGAACACGCACTATATATAGCTTGTCATATCATCCTCATCACATTTCTTGAAAAAAATTCTACTAAAATGATCAATAACCTTCCAGGCAGGCGTATCAAATGTATACGTACGTAGCATGCTAACAGAGTGACTGCAGTATGACGGATACCCTCCAACTCGGTCCATGCATAGAGCTGGCAACACAGGAAAATTAACCACGTCTGTATGCGTCAGTGAGATCCCACATTATTCAACTAGCTTCTATTATTACTATCCACATGATGTTAATTCAACAACCTTCTCAAGATTAAAAAATCCTAAATATTTAGAAGGGTTCTTACAGATTCTTCAGCAGGTAAGAATTCTAGGTAGTTAATTAGGCCATTAAAATGATCAGTATCTAATTAGATTATGTCATAGTATCTAATCGGTATGAGTTGGTAATCAAGGTAATCTTTGTATTATCCTAAATTAGTTATAACACCAAATCACCTTTGGGAATTATTTGTATACTACGAGGTCTTCGGTAATCATTTCTTTGTGGAAATTCAAGTAGCTTTTCACACGTATTCGAATCTTCTAGTAAAACCCCATCTAACTGGCTATATCTCAACTCGGAAATGCTAGCTTGTACTAAAACTACGAAGTGATAAGCTAAATTTGCACATAAAACAGAGAATATTGTACTAAACATCTCTCTTTCTGTCCCATTCTTCTGTAACCCTGAAAAGATGCAAGATCTCCAAATCTACGGCTTATGATGCAGTGGAGGTTTACAAAATCATACCTTACAAAATCTACTACACCTACCTTACACAATGGTAGGTCATCTCCCATCTCAACTTTCACTGTCAATAGAGCTACTCAAGCAATCCCATGAGTGCAAATTAAAGGGGGCCATATATAACTTACGAGTGGACGCATTGAATTTAATCAATAAAGGGAATACTGTATAACATTAATTCGACTTTTAGCCGAATGATGAATCATGTTAGCTATCAGGGGACATGTTTTGATGAGTAAGATAATTCGATAGACGATAATCGATGGCTTTGTTTCGTTATTACCATAACTTTGGAATTGCTTGATTAAAAGGTGTATACCGAAACAAAAATCAAACAATTCCTAGCAAAGATGTTACAACACGCGATCTTAAAAACTGTAAATTACATACAATTGTGGGTAAGTGTATGCAATTACTTCTTCAATTATTTAATCAATATGATGAGGATGATTTCTTGTGATAATAGATTTTCTTGAAGTCTCTGTCAAGCTTACATACAAGAAGCTACATGATTTAAATTTCATAAATAAGGAGTAATAATGTTTTATGATGAGATTGTGACTTACAATGTTGATTATCATAACCTAGCTAATAACTACATCTTTCCTTGATCTACATATAGTACTCTCTCTTAAGAAAGTAGAAAAAGTATAAGCGACTTTTATGTATATATATACACGTATACAGCTAAGAAATGTAGGGCTTTCTCGTAGCTAGATCTTTAACTCTGCGTAACGATAACCGTGTCCATTAGTTCATGTTCCAACAAAGATTACTTATATAGGAGGTTGATTTTCTCATCTCAAAATATTTGGTGTTAGAATTTTCATTTGTAGGAGAAATAAAAAAGAAGAAGATATGGGGTTGAGAGATATAGAAGCAACAATGCCACCAGGGTTTAGGTTTTACCCAAACGATGAGGAGTTAGTTTGCCATTATCTATACCAAAAGATTAATGGATCATCAAAACGGTCGCCGTCAATGGTGGAAGTGGATTTGCAAGCTTGTGAACCTTGGCAGTTACCAGGTATTGCTTCTCTGTTTCTCTCCTTCAGCACAAATTTGAGTTCAAGAAATCCACTTTTTCAGTGTATAAAAAGAGTAATTGCAAAAAATGTTTTTGTAGGTTTGTTTTTGCTATCTTTTGCTGTTTCTGCTTATTGTTTGCTTCGTACTAAGATATTCCACGGTTTCTACTTAGAGAGTGTTTGGATTCCAAAAGCCATAATCATTTCTATAAGTCAAAATGAAGAATATTTTTTCGGGTATTTTCTATTTGATTTTAAGTAGCCGCCATTGCTATTTTTTAAAGGTGTCTTGTCATCTCCGATGGACATAAATCTTCCGATTAAGTAGTGAAGATGTTTTCTCCATGAAAACATCAAAAACCTATTTTGTTTTCTTTTCATCAAAAATTTCTACTATGTGTTTTTGGTTGAATCAAAGGTGTAACAGCCTTGAATATTAGGTTGGTAAAGCTTGAGTGTATTTTGAAAACAATATTTCATTGATCCATTATACTCGACAATTAATTGGGAAGGGTCGAAATTAAAGATTCAAAAGTCTTCGAAATCCGTGCTAAAACAATTTCAAATTTGTTGAAATTAAAGATTCAAACGGTCTTGAAGTTAGTGCCAAAACAATTTCTTGTTTGTGTTTCATTCGAGTACAAAAATTTCCGAATAACTTAACAAAAAGTTAAATTTTTTATTTCTAAAAATTATTCTAAAATTATGTTCTAAACTAATTTATTTTAGTGTTTAAAAATTATGTTCTAAACTAACTTATTTCAGTATCCAAATATGCTATATACTAGTATATTTTAGAAGAGACATTATTAGCTTTCCACTGTTTTCTTGCTAATTTGTCCTTTTAGACATTGCTTTGAATTGACTATGAATGTTTTTAAACAGCAATTCATACTAAACTTCATCAAAGAAAATAAAATAAATAGCTGGCTAAATCCTACCTTCTCATCCACCGTGCTTTCATTCCATGTTTATTTCCCCCTCTTTTGTAGCATATCCTTTTCTTTTTTATTTATATCCAAATACATCGTCATATATATTGTTAATAATATAGCTTCAAACACTTAGATTCACTCAAGCTTATTTTCCTCGAATTGAAGCATGCATTAAATAAAAGAAAACCGCACTAAATTGTTATTACACTTGGGAATGTGATTCCCATAAATTAGCTTAAAACAATTTGATTAAGAAAGGTCGGATTTGTCTGGTCCCAGGTTGAGGTTGAGAATTTTTTCGCCTGACTGTCGGTTGCTGCAAAGTTTGCTAGACCGTCTGATGTTTGGTTTCCTTCTCTATAATTGTGCCGAATATCACAATATAGTATTTGACGCATTCGATGTATATATTTCCTTTCTTTTGTTCAACCATCAACGATATTTAATGGCTTAGTACAAAGTTAATTAATTTAACTCTTATATATGGAGTATCATAGGCTTTTTTTTTAAAAAATTTTCTAATGTAGCTACTAGCCAGTGTAGACACAGGATCTTCATGTATGCTTCAAAATAAAAATAAAAATAAATAAATAAGAAGATCTTCAAATACCAGAGCATGAAGCCAAGGGGAAGTTTATAGTCTATTTGGCTTGTGCGAATTTAAGAAGAGATTGCATATATACATATATAGGGGGATAACACGTCTTAGATAGAATTATGAAATCAAATTCTATATGGTTGATGACAATCTAATACTGCATTCTAGCTATATGGTTGGGAGTAACTTTTAAACGGTAATAGTCCATATATTTTTGATAGTCATACACATATTATAGTAGATTTTCGATAAATTAATCGTTCATAAATTAATTACTTCGCTAAAATAAGAAAATTTTGCGGTCCCAATTAGGCTTATATAAGCTAAATTTTATCTTAATTTAATAACTTCGATAAAATAATGATTTTTTTAGGTCCCAAGGCTAATTAATTTATCGAAGTTTTATATTGAGTTTTTGTTAGTGGACTTAGATGTCTGCAAACGTGGTGAACCTATTAATCACCGTATCTCCATCTAATATCTGAAATTTCAGACGTAGCTAAGCTTGGTGCAACGGTATGGTACTTCTTCAGTTATCGTGAAAGGAAATATTCGATTGGTTTTCGAACTAATCGAGCTACTGCATCTGGGTACTGGAAAGCCACTGGAAAAGATAAGCCAGTCTATGATCCAACTACCTTCGCAATTGTGGGAATGAGAAAGACGTTAGTGTTTTATCGTGACAGAGCTCCTAATGGCATCAAAACCGAATGGGTCATGCATGAATTTCGGTTGGAGAGTCAACATGTGCCTCCTAAGGTACGTTCTTCCTTCACATTGGTCAATATATATATGCGTACACATCGATTGGCCCATGGATATATATACTACTGCTTGCTAGAAAATGAAAGATGCCTAACAAATACAGTTAGTATACAATTTACAGGATTGGGTTCTATGCAGAGTGTTTGACAAAAGCCAAGGAGATTCAAATACAGAAATTGCGTCCAAAAATGTTGACGTTTTCGGCATTACTGATTATCCTAAGCTATTAGCTTCGCCATCCGCTATGGATTATTGTCATCATAGTATAACCATGCAACCAGGTGAACAACAGTTAGTTACCTCATCATTCTCATCATCAGAAATACCATACTATCATCAGTGCAAAAACAGTAATCCAAATAATTCGGCTGCAAACTTTAATATTCCTAATACACCAGTATTCGAGCTTCTTACTTCCGAAGAAAATAACATACCGTTGATCAATACAACTAACCCTAGAAACTGTGATGATCATTATGGGTTTCTTTGTGATAAGTACTTCGAAGATTATAACTTTGTGGATTGAGGTAATATGTTTATGTGATACATACGATAGAGGATTACCATCAAGTTTGTGCATTGTAAATAGTGTTGCTATTGTTTGGGTGTTGGGAGACAGAATAATAAGCGTTAGTGTAGAAGATTGATATCGTGGAATATGTACGGTGTTAATTCAAGTAGGAATTATTGTATGGGTTAATAGTACAATAAGGGTTTTAGAGTGAAGAAGATTGATATCGTGGTCGTGGAATATGTAAACTCAAGTAAGAAATAATATATAATATGTTTGTAGTAATATTTATTTAGTTAGGTTTCCGCATTTCTTCAGTCAAAGTCAACAGTCAAATTTCTAAAAGATCCCACAATGATACCTCTCTTTTAAACCTTCTAAATGATACCTCTCTTCTTCTTCTTCTTTTTTTCCTCGCATTTTTAGGTGCGACTTCAAAAGAATTAGGGGTGACTTAATCGTTAGGCAAGTACACAATCGGTAGATAATTTCCAGGACGTTTTTTTTTAATCGCCAAACTACCTTTTATAATCGGAAGTTAATCCACAATCGGGAGTCAATTTAATTTAGTTTTATTAACTTCCGAATATAAAGGATCCCCAAAATAAAATCATCTATCTTTTGAATTTTGATTATCCTATAATAGTTAGTAAATAAAGTTATCTTTATTCCCGATTAAAGTAGACCTTTGGATAAAATGCTACCATAATCGGTAGTGAATTTAGGTTATTTAACTCCCGGATATAGAGTCGCCCCAAAATGAGTTTTTGCAAAAATTCTCTATTTTTCGAATTTTGGTTGAGCCTATAATCGATAGTAAATGAAGGTATCTTGACTTCCGATTATACATTGGACCTCTTTACCGAAATCCTAGCATAATCGGTAGTCAAGATAGTTCATATAACTACCGAATATAGAGTTGCCCCAAAATGAGATTTTGCAAAAATCCTCTATTTTTCTAATATGGTTGAGCCTATAATCGGTAGTAAAAATAGTTCATATAACTACCGAATATAGAGTTGTCCCAAAAATGAGATTTTGCAATCGGTAGATAACTAAACTACCGATTATGAAGGGGCATAGAAGTATTTTCAACCAATTTTGTTTTTTTGTGTCTCCCCAATTCTTTTGGGGTCGCCCCTAAAAATGTTAGGTTTTTTGTTTTGCTCGGAAAATAAAAGTTTATAATTGAAATAGTAAGTACGTGATACAAACTCCAAAAGGAAAATACTTTTTGTATTGGATACGTTTGACACCCTGTGAAAACTATTGCTAAACCCATTTTTCAGATTTTGTTCACCGTGAAACCCACGAATGGAAAACATCATGCGCGTCACCATTTTTTTGGAAAAAAATTCGCTCGCACACATAATTTTTTAGATTATGTATACAGTCACAAAAAAGTACCATGGTATGTAAATCTATTTTTATGTTCACAATTTGATCAAATTGAGATTAAACTTCTCGGAAAATGCAATCGAATAAAAAAATTAACAGTTCAATGTTCATTGAATCATCTATTGGATTGTTTCGATATTGAGAAATTAATCAAACAACAAAAACAGAGAAAAAGCATGAAGAACAGGGCACATTTGAACAAATTTTTCATCAATTTTTTTCAATTAACATCAACTTCTTCGAATAACCCATTCACTAATTTTATCTATCACATAATCTAAAATTTACTAGGTATTTGATTCTGGAATAACATTGATTAATCAATCAACCAAGAAAAAAAAGACAGAGCTTTTCTTTCGCTAGCACGTCCGGTGAATTGACGAGTTTAATGGAAGAAAATAGATATTTTGTTTGATCAATGGGGAGTGCTAAATTTTAAAGCCCTAGCTTTCAATCTTGTTTTAAGAATTAACGTAATTTGGGTAGCTAAAATCTCAGTTTTCTATAACAAATATGCCATTAAGCATAATTGGAAAGGAGACAACTTGTGAGAAATTCTAAATTACCTAAACATTCAAACCTGGAATGAAGATGTAACAGTGTACAAAAACTCTCCTTACGGAGTTTATATTCCTTTTTTTTTCAATATTACGAGGGAAACCTCTTTTTCGATAAAAAAAATGCAAAAAAAATTGATTCGTGGAGTTGGGCAGGTTATCGATTTCATCCACATTTCAATGGAGGAAGAAGTAAACTGCCGCAGCAGAAGAGAAGAAATGTTGGTTGTTCTAGGGATGTATCCTCCGGCTGAGATTAGGAAAATATGCTTGATTTGTATACGTGTTCATCATGCATCTTATGTTATCCACATGTGGAACACTACGGAAATGTGATCCTTTTTGCTACCTCTTGTCACACCAATTAGACGTGCAATGCTATCATTAGTGTAACTCCACATGTGCCCTCACCTGAAAAATACCACCTCCAAAAAGCGCAGAGACATGGCTCCAGAATAAATGCGTCGCCTGCCACATAAGGATGCCCCATCCACGTAACCAATCTAGACATGGCTCCATAATCAAATCCTGCTTTCATTCTACAAATTCATTTAGGTGACAAGAAGAATTCCCACCAAATTTGAATTTCAACAACTAGATAATGAACTAAGTTCATCAGTCGATTATTATGAAGCCATGGATTCCATGTGATTTTGACCGCGCTCCTTATGCATCTATGCAACTGTGAGCAAAGAACTAGAATACGTAGATAGGGTGGTTGGTATTTTGGGTTGAATAATTTATTATGCAGCTATGAAAATGATTGCATAACCTATTATACAGTCTAGAAAATAGTTTCATAACAGTCTAGAAAATAGTTTCATAACACGTTATGCATTAACTTTTGGCTAATGCTACCCCGCACTGTCACTTATAACTTTGTTATAAGCTAGCACGATGTTAGCCGTTCAATTGCAAGATCTTTTCATTTAGACAATGATACATCCGTTGTTGTAATACATGGAAGTTAACGAAGTTCTTTCGGTTTATCGTAATATTTTATTCTCTTCTTTTTTTCCGATCCAAATTCACTCTCCAATCTTCCTCCTGTCCTCTCCTTTGCCCTGTTTTATTTCTGGAGCGAAAGTTTAAAGATGCAAGAAAATTAATTCCATTTTCTTTGCTCTTGAATTACAACCAAAACCGGTAAAACCTTGGTGCTAGAAACTAGACATGGCAAAGGTGATATAATTTTGAACAGATTTTACATATTCGTTTGTAATATGTAAGGCAATCAGTTGAATTAAAAATTGGAATGGTAGATTAAATTTAAAGTGTTGGATATTGGAGTTATTGAGAATTTCCAAACACATTAGTAATGAAATTAAATCATCTTTTAATAAATCAATTGAAACCTAAACATAATAGAGTAATAATATACATCCATCTTTTTGTAGATATAATAAGATTGCAGTTGGATTCCGTCTTAATATCTTTTCCCCTAGTTCAACTCAGAGGGTTCCAAATTTCTTAGGTTGCAACAGACCATTCTCTTTTCTTTTGATATTTTTCACTAGTGTTGCGCCATATTTTTTTGATCCAACTTTCATTAGTGTTGTTGATAGTGAAGGAACACCGTGAAGAAAAAAAGATAAAGATGCAGGTTAAGTTAAAGTTAGGAAACTATATTAATCTGATAACGAAAAACAATCCGACGGTAATTAACGTGCTAGCTTATAATGCAGTTATAAGCGACAGTGCAGGAGAGCACGATCCTTAACTTTTTTGTTAGTATTGAAACCAACAAACAAAGACGGCATAATTTTTTATGCACCTACAATAATATATGTATAACATGTTATACAGTCGTGAAAATGGTTGCATAAAGCATTATGCAACCAACCTTTTTTTGTAAGCACTGAAATTAACCAAAACAATGGTTGCATAACTTGTTATGTAGTCGAGAAAATTATTGTATAATTCGTTTTGCGTCTTTTGTTTTTTGTGATGTTATCTTTTTAGGTGTATATATCGTTTTAGTGGTTGCAAAACTAAATTAGTAAATGCATGAACCAAAATATGGTTGATAACATTTTATGCATCTTTTTGTTGCGTCTGCATAATGTGTTATGCATCTTTTTTGGTGGCAGCATAATGGTTATGTATTAAGTTTTCGAAAATTTTGCCTAAAATGATGATCACTTCCGATTTTTTCGTGAAAAACAAAAATTTGATATTGTTATTTGTACTTGTTGTGTAGCTCTTTTAGAAAGCTTTCCAACGATATAAAATTTGTAAAATTCCAAGGCGTGGTTTTTTAGATATGTTATATTTTCTAGTTTGCTTGCCGATTATACCCCTGAAAAATTAGAATGCATAACCCGTTATGCAGCCATTTTTAAAATTTTCATATAATTGTGGGTGTCACTGAAAGTCTGAAACCCAAAAATGTTTTGGGCCTGACAATTATTATTTTTGGGTCATAGCCTAAGAATGTTATTTTGGGGACCATCCTTTTTTTGGAGGGACCATGGTGTTTTAGGCACCCGACCTTAATATTGTTAAGGGCTGTCCTAAAAACTATTAGATTACTAATTTGCCCTTTACCCTAATTGCAATTAACCCTAACCTAATAACCGTAATTAACTTAATCTAATACATAAAAGATTTCTAACCTAGCTGCACCCAAAAACAAAAAGAAGAACAGTTTGTTCTCCTCTACATCATGTTCTCCTCTTCTTCCCCATTTCAACATCGTTTTCATCGATTAATCGTCGATTCATAAAATTTTCATCGTCGATTAATCAATCGAGTATAAGAATGGTGCTTCAAAAGCAAACTAAACGAGTTGCAGGAAAAGGTCCCCCATTAGGACATCTAGCAAATCAGAAAAGTTCATTAGAGATTCACAAAGAAGTGGAACCGGAAAGTGAATTGGAGATTCAACCCGAAGTGGTCATGGGAAAGATCCGCAGGTAATTTTAACCAAACCCATTAGTTTTAATTTGATTTTGGTTCGTTTAATTGAATTGAAATCATCAAAATAGGGTTTGAATGTAAGTAACAGTGCTTGGTTCGGTTAGGAGTCGTAACACAAAAACCTTGGTTTGGTAACCGAACTTTCTGAAAGGAAGAACACGAAGAACAGTTCGGTTGAATAGGATTGAACACTATGTAACCGAACTCTCTAGTTCGGTTATTTCGCTTATTTTTCGAAAAGCATCTCCTAACCGAACTCTTCCCATTTTACCTAATAAAAATAATTTCACTTTGCAGCCGAACTCAACTAATTTACTCACTATTTTGAGTTCTCATTTAACCGAACTTTTTCAAATATTTTCGGTTAGTTCGCACAATGTTTTAAAACTATTTCTCAACCGAACTCAAAACATTACAAAGAAAACAAAAAAACCTATGTAACTGAACTGCTTTTATTTTCCCACTATGATGAATTCTCATTGAACCTAACTTTATGAATTTTGTTCGGTGGGTTCGCAATTTTTTGTTTAGACAACTACTAACCGAACTCATTGCTAATTGCATACATGTTGAGTTCGGTTTGTTCGCAAGGAATAGTCCAAACCGAACTCTTCCCTAATTTCATATAATTTTGAGTTCGGTTGTTTAGCAAAATAGTTGTACCAACCGAACTCTACCCTGTAATAGACTTATGATTTAGTCAATCATTTATCGGTAAAGTTAATATCTTTTGTTTTCTTGATTAGGGGCAGAGGAGCAAAATCAAACCAACTTTCACTGGAAGAACTTAGAACTCCCACTCCTCGAGGCCAAAAACACTTAGGTTTCAATAAGCGTGGAACCAAATATGTTAAGCATGGAGGTGCTTCATCACCGGGTGTTGTCATCCAAGATGATGTCAATAGAGATAATGTTGAAAATGTTATACAACAAGTTAATCATGAGATTGTGGAAGAGATGGGTACTCAAGAACATAATCAAGGTGGAGAAGAGGAACCACCCGAAGAAGGAGGAAATGGAGATGAACAAGGATATGACAATGATGACATTGAAGAAGATGGAGATAATGAAGATGATGAATCAGAGGATGAATAGGAAGACGAACAAGTAGAAATAGTAAAAAAACCTAGAAATACCCCTAAAAAGCCTTGTGCTAGATATGCATACATTCCTGATGATAATTTGTGTTTGCCGCCAAAGAACCCAACTTATGGTACTCCAAGAGATAGAGGGGAGGTATTGATTGGCTACAAAAACTCATGGGCTACCAAGATTTATGCTACAAAGGTATTGAATCTTATACATGAATATTTATTTGTCATTTTTTTTATATTTTGACATATATTTTTCGGTATATATTAGTATATAAGATATGATGTTGTACTTTTAGGATCATAATAATGTTGTTCGTGTTTTGAAACGTCAAAAGAACAAGAAATGGGATATAGTGAATGAGTGTGATGAGGTCAGGTTGGCCGTATTTGATTGTGTGCTATGGTACGCGATACAACATGTGCACCAACAATTTGATGATGTCACTGTTTCCGCATTTGCCGAGAGGGTTTATCCTGAGACGGATACCTTTCATTTCCCATTTGGCGAGATGGCAATAACTCCGGATGATTGTTTTCGAATCACAGGCCTACCAATTACCATAACAAGTGTTAGAGATGGGTACGATCCCTCCATGAGTTATGAGCGTCTTGAAAAGTTGGTGGAGAGGTGTCTAGGATTGAGCGCTAACAAGGAACATTGTGAGTTTAGACGAGCTGCAAAAGAGCCTGATGAAGGTGATGAGTATAATGAGTTCAACCCAGACCGGTCTTACAAGAATAAGTTGAAAAACATCAAGTTGAAAGTCTTGTTAAAGAAGGAAAGTTGGTCATGACAGAGGAGAAGATTAAACACCATGTGACTGCTTATTTGTTATATCAACTAGGAACCATTTTCTTCCCCGACACTTTAGGTCACGTGGTAAATGCCTATTACCTCCAGCTATTGGACCCCATTGATGAGGTGAACAACTATTCTTGGGGAATTGCGGTTCTATCGTTCGTCCAAGCGGAGCTCAGAAAAGCTTCGAGGCTTAAGTGTTTATATTTTGGAGGCTTATACACCCTTGTTCAGGTACCCCGTTAAATTATCCTTTGTGTTTTCCAATATATATTTGCTAAGTGAATGAATGTATATTTGTACTAATGAATACATATTTACTAATCATGTTTGTGGTTTCTTCTCATAGGTTTAGGTGTACGACCACTTCCCAAAACTGAAATTGTCTTATGCTCACACTCCTTGGCCTTATGGGAAGTCTACAACTGGTAAATATGAATTTTTGGACTCCCAATTGAAGGGTAAGAAAAAGAAGTTATTAAGGTTGAGAGAGAAATTGGATAATGCAACGCTTGGAGATGTGGTTTTCTATCCATACAAGATTCAATCAGATGAAGAAGAGGAAGATGTTGAGCCTGTTGATTTCTCACCTATTTCGTCTTATAATGGCCCGTCGTTTTATCCTGTCGGTTGTACAATGTATAATCCTCGAAGAGTAATGAGACAATTATATTGTGTCCAAAGTGTCCCAGCAGAGCAAAAATTCAAATTCAAGGTGACGAAGCGGGGAACTAAGAACACCGAAAATAATTTTGTTCCAAAATATGATACTGCTCCATCAGTGGACCAATGGAACAACTCTGAGGATTATCATATTCTAGTTGAAGAGTTTGAAGATTTTTATGGTGAGCCAAATGCTGCTGAAGAGGGGTATCTAGAATGGTATGAATTTTTTTCTCATCTTCGTGTAATAAACAAACAGCAACAAGCCCGTGATGAGAAAGCAAAATCGAAGGTAGTGGATAAAGAGGCCCAGAAAATTATGAAGCATACCCCTACCTGTGGTGATGAGGCATTGATCTTATGGAATTTGGCCGTAAGATATTTACTCTTATTTTTCCTTTTCATAATGTTATAAACTGATGAAGCTTACAAATATAGGAAATTTATACTTGTTTATGATTTTCATTGAAAAAAGATGAAGTCAAGTGCTAAATTGAAGAAAATGATGTCAAAAATCCGTAGTGGAGAGCCGATGAACACTACTGAACAAATAGAACTCTACGACCAATGGACAAATGTTTTTTCACCCAACACCACTCATCAAAGCCAGAGCATGCCGATGAAGAGGGGTCGACGAGAATGGGAAGGTTCAAGTCGGATGGTTGAACAACAAAACAGTGGAGTTGACACTCCTAGTGATGAAGGACCAGCTAAAGCTCCTAAACGCAAGGGTAGAAAAGTGTCACGTAGTGGTCGTCGTGAATGAGTGATTGCAAGAATTAGTAATTTGGCTTTTTATGTTTGGAAGACTTTTTTATTCCGGATTTGGTAGTTTGTTCTCTTATGTTTGGAATACCTCTTTATTGTGGATTTGGTAGTTTGTTTTCTTAGTTATGTGGATTAGTAAACGAATTTCATGTTTTTGTTTTTAATTTGTGTCTAAGTTCAGTTACATAGTATAAAGATCGTAAGGGACCGAACTATTTATGTTTTTTAGTTCGGTTTGATCGCAATTTCAAAATACAACCGAACTCAACACTACTAAAAAATGGAGAAGTTTCAGAGTTACATTCGGTTACATACTATAAAACAGCAGGTAACCGAACTTGTTTGTTCGGTTACCTGAGAAAATATATTTACCAACCGAACTCTTGGGTTCGAGAAAAAAAAATGTTGTTCGGTTACCTGCACACATTTACCAGGTAACCGAATGACACTAATGAACTTCAAAATTTGTGTTAGAATGTGGAGTTCGGTGATATACAAAAACTTTACTAACCGAACATAATTGTTTACCAAACATTGTACTTGATCTGACTCAAGTAACGGTTATTTTTAAGTCCGTTATACACCCCAATGCTATAAATATGGGTCTAATGCTTCATTTTTTTAACACCATTTCATAAAAATGCATTTTCTAGTCATAATTTTACTTTAGAAGAAGATCTTTCTATTTGTAGAAACTTCGTACTGTGCTTTCCAAAGAGGGGTCAAGAACAAAGAAGGCATAGTCGGATGAGTAATAGTTTTTGGGGGAAAATACATGAGAAATTATGCGATGACATAGGTAACCCTCATAACCTTGAAGATCTATCTTTGTTCATTCGATTTGAAAAGATTCGAGAAAGAGTTGTGGATTTTTTTATTTTGTATCGGAGAGTTGCGGGGAATCGAGTGAGGGGTGAAACATACGAGGAAATCGTTTTAATGTCAAAGAATGAATGGCGACGATGGAAAGTAAAGGATTTCAAATATGAAGATCATTTCCGCATCCTTAGAGACTTTTTCATAATGCGTTTTGGATATTAAGTCTTTTGTAATTTTATTTCGGCAATGTCCTATAATTTCATTTCCAAACCAAACTAATGTTGTAATGTAATAGTTCGGTAATGTCATTTAATGTTATTTCTTAACCGAACTTATATATTTTGCTTTGCAAACCACATAAAAGGAAATACCAAATGACTCCTAATAAAAACCAAATACCAAAAAACACAATCTTTCATTGTTATGTTGATTTTTAAAGCATACTTACAACCAAAAAACACCATCTAACTAAAGGTATAATTAATCATCCGCAAGGGAAATACAACCTTGGTGTATAATTGGTTCTGATTCCTTCAAAGCTTTCCACATCTCCATGTTATGTTCATACATAACGCACCAACCCAACATTGTGTCGGTGTTAAATTCATTCCAATAATAGTATGGGCATATCGGAGGCAATGGACAATTGTCTTCTAACCGGAGGCCTATAAAATGGTTGTAGTTAATCAACGCAATCATAACTCTCCTACGTCTTAGTTGCTCGACACATATGGTTTTTTTCGGAGTGTATGTGAAACTACCACATTTTGAGAACAAGTGAACCACGAAATTGAATGCTTCGGCTATTAAGTGCCCACATATCGGCATGCTCATCCAATGATCCCTTGTGATTGGATTTGCCCCGTGGAGACGGCTTTGATAGCTGACAAACTTCACATTGAGACCAGCATCCCCATCGGAAAACATTGTCTTGTAAAATTCCGGTTTCTCCCTTAGCTTCATCAACAACCTTTGACGGACATAAGTGATTTGATTATCATTATATAGCTTGGCACCTTGAGTGAAAGGCCCTGTTTGTTGTACGACAACGTAGAAACCGAAATTACCATCCCCAGGGACGTCATTGGTGGTTATGACGTAATCTCTAATGTAAGGAGGTAGATCTTCTAGGAACCTTTTCTTAACAGGAGGGGCAGTCATATCAATTGGACTAGGTTGATAGTGATACTTGATTGTCCGTCACTATAACCCCGAGGATATCATCATCTTGGTAGATCTCCTTCAATTGTTGTAGCGCCCACCTATAACTTGGTTCTTGCTCGTCCTTTAGAAAACAAAAAGCAATGGTAAAAGGTGACTTCGTCGACGTACGACCAACAATTTTCAACAATGGCATCTTGTATTTGTTTATCTTGTAAGTGCAATCCATTATAATAACTTCATGGAAGGATTAATCCAGTTGAACACTCTTCGGATGAGAAAGGAAGAGATGAGTTATTTCTTCACCTGGACCTACCTTATTTTGAACCGCGTAGCCTTTCTCTTCAGCCAACATAAATAATTGTTGCATGACTTTTCTATCCCTTCATTCATTCCTTTTAATTATCTCAATTGCATTATAAATGGTGGACGGGGATGATACGTTATCCTTGTTATCATCCTTTAATAAGCGAAGAATAGCAGCTGGTGAAATTCTCATTCTCCTATATTTAGTTATTTTCTCCACTTCTTGAGGAGTGAGCCTTGCGGAAATTGTGTGTCATTCAAGATCCTCCGAACGAGGGTGGTTGTGATTACCTACCACCTTATCTATCGATATAACCCATCATTTCCTTAGTTTTGAGTAACTAAAAACTAGCTTGAACGAACATTTAATTTTCTTTGAGCACGTTGTGTTCTTCCTCGTCGTCTTTCCTTTATACACATACCCCTTCCTCTTGTGGCTAGAATCCGGATCTCCACTTCCTCGCAAACCATTTCAAGATGAGTTTTACTTTCTTTTCCATTCAAAACTAATACGCACATGGCTCTCTTGGCATGCTCTCTAGCCCAATTCTTCGCATCAATAGGTTGATCAAATACCAAATCATTGACATAGTGATGTGATGTATCTTGGTACAACATACCAACTAGAGAAGGTTGATCATCCATTAGTATAGGTTGGCATTCAATCTACAAGAAATGGAATAACATCAATTGCAATCACAAACGAGTTCAGTAAGAACATAATTTAACCGCGTAAACCGAACTCCGGGTTTGGTGAACAAAGGAAGATGACATGTAACTGAACATATAAAGTATATGTAGTTCGGTTACAATTTATTTTACCTAGGTCACCGAATAAAACTCTGAAACTATTCATTTTTTGGGTTTGATAAGTTCGGTTAGTTATGCTCTTGGGATCAAGTTTTCCAAATAACCAAACCTATTAAACTTAGTCTACTCTTATATTTTGTACAGTTCGGTTGGATAGTGGCTTTACATGAAGTGTGCGAACAAACCGAACTTTGTATGCTAATTTTAATCTTAGTTTTACGTCAAGTTTGGTTGGTTAATAGTTGCAAAGCAACCTAACTTTGTACATTAAGTTAAATCTTAAATTTACGTAGAGTTCGGTTAGTTCGTTGATTGCGAACCAACCGAACGTTGTAACTTATTTTACCTAAAGTTCGGTTAGTTCATTGGTTGCGAAACAACCGAACATTACTCTGGAATCCATCAAGCTTCCATCAATATAGAGTTCGGTTACCTGCGTGTTTGTCTAAAGTAACCGAACTACACTTCCAGATGAGTTCGGTTAGCTGTTCTTCACCTTTCGTAACCGAACTACTTAAAAAATTAACATTTGGTTTGAGAATTTGGAGAAACTCAACCAACATTAGCTAATTTTGGAGCATACCTGGATACCCAAATGCTCTTCCTCCGGTTGTGGTTGATAAAATCCATCATTTTCATCTTGAGATTGAGTTTGGGGAAGAATACATTCACCATCTAACAAATAATTCATATTTAACATTAACAAATACTCCAGGAGATGATGGAGATGAAGAATCTGATGAGCTTTCATCACTTGAATTACCAAATTTAGTGAATTGGAAAAAAAATTTATTTTCCATGGTTTTCTCCTTCTTCTTCTCTAACTTTACTCCTCTACAAAATTCAATATCTTTTTTAATAACTCATCTTTTAATCTAATCTCACTAATCAGTTTTTTCTTAATCATTTCAATAATGATTTTACTAATCAAAACCAAAAAATAATTAAAAGGGTAGTTTAGGTAATACAAAAAATATTAGATAAGGGTACCCCTACCCAAAATGAGACAATGATCCCAAAAAAACAATGGTCCCCAAAATAACATTCTTTTCCTAATTTCCCCAATAATTCACCTAGACCCATCAAGGGGATGAACGCCCAGTGAAAATTTTCAGGCCCATAAAGAGCCCAAAAAAACCGTCAACTGGAAACCTTAATTTCACATAAACTTCACCCATCTGCATCCACCGATAAACTTCACCCATCTGCATCCACCGGAAACCCTGTAAAGAATCTTTCTCATCTTCCATGGCCAAGCCACCAAACTAAAACCGCCGCCACTTCTTTCGAGAAAACATGTACCTAAATATGAAACTAGTAATCTCGTTTGACGTTGATCGAAAAAAGATATGGAAGGATTGACAGGAAAAACAGCAAAACATCACTAAAAATACTGCCTCCTGAAGAACCCATAAAAGAAAAAAGCTACAACTTAAAAACACCTCAACCATCATCTGCACCACTGTAAACACCCGGTTTTGGCACAGCCGATGATGTAGGAATGGGGACTTCGGATGGACCAAAGCCAAAGCCACCATTAACGATGACGTGGCAAATTGGGGATGCCCCAAAAGAATGATTAGTGGGTGTGTAAATAGACCTTAATGTAAAAGTACACTTGTACGGCTAATGACTAGAGTCATACCAGAAAAAGTATTAGGGCATACGTGTACGGTGTTCTTCTATTAGACTTTGCCTATAAAAGGAGAGCTATCCTCGAGAGAGAGAGAGACACAGCTTTTCAGAGAATTGTACCGTGTATTGGGTTAGTCTCCTTGTAACCCTTCATCAATTTTGGGGTGTTTACATTTGGCGACTTCATTGGGACTAATCTTCAGTACCACTGCATAAATTCCCAGAATCATGAATTCGGACACCTTACAAACAAGAAGATCAAGAAATGACGTGTATGAACGCTAAATCAAGGTCTTCGTTTAGGATTGAGAACGGAGGGGATCTGGAATATAGAGTTGTGCGAGAACAATACGCTAATATCTTTTCTGAATTCTTTCGAGAAGCCAAGTTTACCGAACGACAACAAGAGATAGCTTGTAGACACCTGCTAAATATCTTTTCAGGGGAAGACTTGCATGGATATATCGATAGACATTTTCCTAAGCAAAAAACTCAAATTACATTTTCGAAAGAAGACAAGATGGTTAATGCGGATCACCTACGCCCACTCTTCATTACAGCTGTCGTGGGAAAGAATGTGCTTAACAGAGTTTTTATCGATACTAGGGATTCTCCGAATCTAATTCCTCAAGATACCATTTATCGATTGAGTATCCCACAAGTGGCAATCAGAAGATTTACAACAAAGATTCGAGATTTTAGTGGTAAGCAAAGGATAATCGGAACAATGAACCTGGAGGTCACAATTGGACCCATCAAAGCGATCGAACTCTTTCATGTAACCGAAACATTCAAACTTAGTAAGAATATGGTTGGTTTTTACGTAATAATAGAGGCTTGTGGGTGCAAATATAAATGGCATAATTGAAGTTTTTCTATTTCTATGGGGTCAAAGTTTACCTGATAAACATCATTTTTTATTATATTACTTTAGTTTTCATTATCTTCACCCTTTCGTTATTGCTTTGGTCAACAAAAGAAAAAAGAGAAGTAGAGAACCTTCTCTTCTCTAGTTCTCTCTCGTAACTCAATAATTGTGTCTCTCTTCGAGATTATTAAGCTTGAAATTTCTTGAAAGTCGTCCGATCTGGCTCCGAGTAAAGGTGAAGCTTAACATTACACTCATCACCATGATTTCTTTTTATTCTAATTTTAGTTCAGAAATATCAAATATATCTGAATACAATTGTTAAATTCGATTTGGGTATTATCAAGTTAGGGTTTTAATTTTTTCTTAATCAAAAGCGAGTGAGATTAGTTAAAATACTCATTAATCCTTAAGTAATTAGACCCTTGTCTTTTAATTTAATCTTTTGGTTTTTTCAATTTTTTGTTTAATTTATATTGATTTTAATTGAAGCATCAATGTTTTTTTTTGTTTTGTTTGGTTTTTTGTATATTTTGTTTATTTACAATGTTCTAATTGAAGCATCAATGTAGGTTTATGCAACCAATTAAAGTGATTTGTGAAAACTCAATTGTAGATGGAGAGGTATTACAAAAGGAAGGCGATAATTGATTTATCATTGGATTCATTGCCTTCAAAACGAGGTGGTGCCAGTACAAATGAACTTGGTGAACTTGCTTCTTCTTTACAAACTGAAGTGGGAATGTCAATGCCGCAAGTGCAACCATCCCTTCCTAAGTCCAATGGTAACAATTCAAATATGTTAACCGATGTTGAATTGGCAAACCTCCCTTCAGATCCAGGGCTTCGAAAACCGATTATGGATTATCATCCAAATGTTAGAAACCAAGTTCGAAGGACATATTTGCAGAATGGGCCGTGCCAGCCTAGAAATCACAAGTTTCCTAATTCGGAAAGGTAGAAAGTTCAATCATTCTTGGTTCAAAGCTCATGAATATTGGCTAGAATATGACATATCAAAAGATAGAGTATATTGTTTATGTTGTTACTTGTTTAAATCAAGTGGTGCTAATAACTTTCTTGATGAAGGATTTTGTAATTGGAGTAAGAAATCAAGAGCTGCAGATTCATGTAGGAGATATAAATAGTGCTCACAATGAAGCTCGGAAAGCCTGCGAAGACTTGTTAGATGAAAAAGTACATATTGACACAGCACTTGTTAAGCAAACAGATGAAACTAGAAGGCAATATGGAATTCGTTTGAGGGCTTCAATACAAATTGTCCGAATACTTCTAAGACAGGGTCTTGCGTTTCGTGGGAATGACGAATGGGATGATTCTGAAAATCGAGGTAATTTTCTTGAGATTTTAGCATGGCTTGGTAACATTAATGTAGTTATGTAGAAGATTTATGGCCTTATATTATGGAAAATGCACCGAAAAATCTGAAATTGACCTCTCCTGATATTCAGAAAGACATTACAAGTGCTTTTTCATTTGAAATAGTTTCTGCAATTATTCGAGATATTGGTGATTCATTCTTTTCAATTCTTGTTGATGAGTCTAAAGATATTTCGTCAAAGGAACAAATGGCTATTGTTTCTGATACGTGAAAGAAGGACGTGTTATTGAGCGCTTTGTTGGGATTGAACATGTAGCTACTACCACCGCCCTATCACTCAAGAAAACAATTGCTAATTTCTTTTCGAGGCATAATTTAAGTTTTTCCAAGTTGCGAGGACAAGGTTATGATGGGGCTAACAACATGAAAGGTGAGTATAATGGTCCTAAGAAGCTTGTTTTGGATGAAAATCAGTCTGCATATTTTATTCATTGCTTTGCTCATCAGTTACAGTTAGCTGTTGTAAATGTAGCGAAAAAAAATCCGGAAATCAAAGATTTGTTTTCATTAGTTACTTGTGTGACTAATGTTGTTGGAGGATCGCCTAAACGTCTTGAAATACTTCGAAAAATAAAAGGTGCTGAAATTTCTGAAGCTCTTAGCAACAATGAACTTGAAACTGGGCGTGGATTAAACCAAGAGTCAAACCTCAAGCGTGCTGCTGATACAAGGTGGGGTTCGCATCAAAATACTTTAATTAGCTTGATTATTTTGTATTCAGCTGTGATGGGTGTACTTAGATCAGTTTCAATGGATAAAACTTCTGATAAGAGATTTGAAGCTAGAGGTGTTTTGGTCCATATGAAGTTATACAATTTTGCTTTTCGTCTTCATTTGATGAAAAATATTATGGGAGTTACAAATGATTTGTCGGAAGCTTTGCAAAGAAAAGATCAGGATATTGTGAATGCCATGAAGTTAGTTCGGATTTCTAAGACAAGACTACAAGAGATGAGGGATAATGGTTGGAATGATTTACTTAGTGAAAAATCTTCATTTTGTGACGACATAAGATTAAGGTTGTTTGTATGAATGATTCAAGTTTAGGTAAAGGAAGACCAAACGCGATGTCAAGAAAACACCAACGAGTATAAATACCGTATTGGGATATTTAATCTTTGTTATAGATTTGCAACTAAGAGAATTGAATGATCGATTTCTTTGAAACAACTACGGAGCTTCTTCTTTGTGTAGCTTGCTTATGTCCAGAGTGATTAGTTTTCGCTTTTGATAAGGAAAAGTTGAAGCGCCTTGCACAATTTTATCCAAGGGATTTTTCTCGAAATGGATATTGTATTACTCGATGGTCAACTTCAAAACTATATCATGGATGTGAGAAGAAGCCTTTGATTTTCAAGTATGAATGGAATTCTTGATCTTGCCCGAAAAATGGTGGAAACAAAGAAAGACAAGGTTTATTCAAAGGTTTATTCTTTGTTGACATTGGCGTTGGTCTTACCGGTTGCTACTGCCAGTGTAGAAAGACTTTTTTCTGCTATGAAAATATTGAAGACTCGATTGCGTAATAGAATGGGTGATGAGTGGTTGAACGACTGCTTACTTTCATATGTTGAAAAAGTAATAATGGATAGCATCGTCAATGACATTATTATGAACCGTTTTCAGATCATGAAGCCACGCAAGGGGAGGCTGTAGGTTTGTACTTTTGGGCTTACATGAATGACTTATTTTCTCCATCTTTTGAGCGAGACTTATGGTTATGGATCTTTTGATTTTTGCATGAGATGTAATAGTCTATCGGACATGAATGGTTATCTATATTAGAAAATTTTCAAACAACAATTTTGATTGGTTCAAAAAAATTTTTTTGAATATTAGTAACCGAAACAGATCTAACATGCCAACTGATCTTGGGACAATCATGGTTACGGAGGCATGGTGTAGTACCGTCAACAGATCATCAATGCATTAAATTTTTATTCGGAGGAAAACAATGGCGGGTAGCAGCCACCAAAACCCCTTTCACGAAAGAAGAGCAGGGAATTTTCGTCGAAGCTACGTTTTACAGAATCGAAGAGATAACGACCTCTCCCAAAGTGATGACACAAAGAGGAAAGATGGAGTAGTCAAAAGAAGTTTTCAAGGGATTACCCAACCAGATGGGCGGAAGATGTACCGTTTTGTCTGGTGTTGTTTTTTTGGATGACTGTAACATAGTGTGTACGTTTTATTTGGGGTTCTTTCTTGGGGTTAATTTGTACGTTTTTTTGGGGTTTTTTTTTTGTACGTTTTTTTTTATGCCTGTAACATGGTTTGTATTTGGGGTTCATTCTTTATTAACCTTGTCTTTCTTTTTATAAAATTTAATTTACCGATCAAAAAAAAAAAAAAATGTACCGTTTTGTCAGAAAGAAACCCTAAGTCACTGAAGAATAGCACATAACCCATGCAATGGAAGCTTTGGCCATCGAAAATCCCAAACATTCCTGGGAAAGACCTGTGGCTGCTCCAAATCAGTCCACAGAACTCATAATCCCTCTCAACCTAGGGACCATGGAAGATCTGAAGATACTCAGAATCAGAGCAGCTTAACAGAGGATGAGAAAGAAGAACTGGAAGGCGTACTCACGTAATTTCAAGATGTTTTCGCATGGATGTATGAGGAAATGCCAGGACTAAACCCAACGCTTGTGACGCACGAACTTAAAGTCTCGCCGTCATGTAAGACAGTGAAGTAATCTCGAAGAAAATTCTCCCACGAAGTGGAAAAACAAATTAAATAAGAAGTTTCCAAGTTGCTGGAAGCAGGATATATAAAGCCTATTCATCACCCAACAACATGGTTGGCTAATATGTAGAAAAAAATAACGGGAAAATCAGATGTTGTGTTGACTTCCGAGATCTTAATAGGGCATGTCCAAGAGATGACTTTCCACTTTCCAACATCGATCTATTATTAGATTCAACCCATGAAGATGTTTTCTCTAATGGATGGGCATAACGGTTATAACCAAATCCGAATGAAATAATCGGATGCTCCCTAGACATCATTCGCCACACCCGTCAGGAACTTTTTCTATGTGCTAATGCCTTTCGGCCTGAAAAATGCCGGGGGCACTTACCCAAACCACAGAGAAATGGAAGTATATGTGGACGATATCATTGTCAAAGCCAAAACAAGAAACGAACACATACCAAATCTTTGACTGGAGCACATACCAAATCTTTGACGGGTACTCTCACGATGTCGAGGATACGGCCTCAAGATGAATCCGACAAAATGTGTCATCGACATCACTTCTGGCAAAATACTCGGCTTCAAAGTTACTGAATAGGGGATAGAAATGGATGACGAAAAAGGCAAAGGAGATATTGACGATGACGCCACCCAAAGAGAAAGAAGAATTGCAAACTCTTATCGGGAAAATTTCATATGTGCGCGCCGTTTTATCCTTGTATTAGGAACGAGCATGGCAAGCATTCTCCCCCTACTAAGGAAGAATTCCCTTTAGGTATGGGGGGAAGAGCAGCAAAGTGCGTTAGATAAAATCAATGAATGCCTGACCCACCAGCGTGTAATCCACCAGTGGCAGGAGAACCCTTATATCTATCCGTGGTAAATACGGACAAGGCAATTGGTGCAGTTATGGTACAAGATACGAGGATTAACAATTTATCACCTATATACTATGTCATCCGACCGCTTAGGGAAGCAGGATTAAGATATCCCCCAGCCTAAAAATCATGTCTCCCACTGATACTAGCAACGCAAAAACTACAGCATTACATGTTGGCACATCAAACATACGTCATGGCCTCGGGCAACCCAGTCGCGTACTTCACTATGAAAACCATCCCATCCGGACGAATAGCCAAATGGTTCATATAGTTGCTCGAATTCTCTCTTAAACCCGCCAAACTAAGAGGCATACGAGGACAAGCTATTGCAGATCTCCTAGCAGCTTTTCCAGGATATGACACGTTTGCGATCCAAACTGAAATACCCGGGGAGGTGGCATTGGTAGACGAAGCAAAGCCATGGAACATGTACTTTAACGGTTCATCTCACGGATCACATGGGGGTGGGTTTTCGTTACCCCGAATGAGGAGTTAGTGTCCAAAGCATTTAAGCCTGATTTCCTATGTACTAATAATACTGCGGAGTATGAAAGCTTCTTGATCGGCCTAAATCTTGCGGAGGAACGTCGTGTGACACATCTGGAAGTGAAGGGTGATTCACGGCTATTAACACAACAAATGTTGGGAGAATTTAGTGTCAAAGAACCCGCGCTAGCAGGATACAGAGATAAATCTCAACGCCTAATAGGTGAATTTGACAATGTGTCACTTGAACACATGGGAAGAACCTTCAATACACATGCTGACGCATTGGACACCCTAGCCTCTAGCTTACAAATGCTACATTCGGACAAAGAACAGATAACGGTCACCAAAAACTTTGTACCATCGCCATGGAGAACCGTCAAATACCATGAAAAATCCTAAGAAAGTACACGTTAATCAATGGTAGATCATATATGAATTAAAATATTTTTTTCACCGGAGGAGGCGTCTTATGCAAGTGTGTCAGAGCAGGAGAAGCACGAAAACTACTACATGAGATCTACGAGAAGGTATGGTTTCGGGTTAAGATACCGCTACAACGAAGAATTCAGAGGGCTGGGTTTTATTAGCCTGACATGATACAGCAAGCTCAAAACCTCCAAGACAACTGCGAATTATTTCAAGGGGCGCCTTTACATGAAGAAGCGTGTATAGTCGAAGAAGACGAAGGGGAAGATTGAAGGATTCCTTACCTCGACTATCTCCTAACATGAAGTTCATGAACACCTCCAGATGACAAGAAGTCGGCTAAAATGTTGGAAAAAACTGGGTTGCAATAGAAGATGAAATAACACAGGAAGAGATTGTTGTACTCCAAACTTTCAAGGCTCATAAGATTTCTTTTAGACGATTATTTCTACCCTCCCAATAAATTGGCGATTACAATAGGTATGTGAAATAATGCCTTCAGGATACAATGAAAGCCCTACATCAGAAATTGAATTCAAGGATTGTACCCCTTGATTCAATCAAGAACACATGTAAACAAAATTTCTGATGCTGCTTTTTTAAAGAGAGAAAATAGAAGAGGTTTTTCGAGATATCTAAAACGAGTTTTGGGAGATGCTATTTATAGAGGTTTTCGTGAAAATATTCCAACATAAAAGACTAGAAAAGCGAGCAAAACGCTTTTTCGTGATAGATGGGAAACTCTCCCGAAGAAGTTTCAATCAAAAACCCCTAACATGCATTAATAAGGAACATGCCACTCGAGTAATGGAAATTAGTCACGACGGAGAATATCAAGGGAAGGCTAAGCTATTCGCACAAATTCACGATGCAGTATACTATTGGACAACAATGGAAAGTGTTGGGAATATATGTTTTAAAAACATTATTGATTTCCAAAATTTAGTGTCTCATTTAAATGTTTTTAATGTGACAATTATTCTCTCTCTTAAATAATAAATTTATTTTGTGTTAATGCCAAAAACCGTTTTTGTTGAATGGGTTAATGATGCTCATTAACATCTTAATAATGTCTTCCATTTAACATATTAAGCTCTAAAAAACCAAGGTGATACTCTTAGAGTTATTAAAGAACCCACAATTGGGGGATAGTTTTATTAATTGGGGGATATGAATTACTTCCCCCAACCAGGGGTGGCTGATAAGGGGTAACTTTTGATTATGAAAATACCAAACTACCTTTTCCATAATTAAAATCCTTTATGAAAAGACTTTTATACCCTTTCCCCTAAAACATTAAAATCAAAAACCAAAACATTTTATCCCCCCTTTCAGGTTTTGTGAAAATGATGATTAGGTTAGGTTTTTTTTTCTTCATCTTCTTCATCGGCAATTAATCGTTAAATCAAAAGTTTCTTCGTCGATTAACCTACCTACCCGAATCATAACCATGGCTCCACGAAAGAAAGCAAAAGCCAAACTGAAAACCAAATCGATTGGTCAACAGAAACACGAACAAAGAATTAATTCGATTCTTTGAAGAACAAGAAGAGGTCCGGTTTGGCGAACTCGGACGAACAAACACTCGCACTCATGGCTTCTTTGAGAAGGTTAGTGATTTTGAACTCGTTTATTATTGTTTTAATCGATTTATAGCAATGGGTTTAGGTTAGAATCGCAAAACAAAGCTAAAACTTGATGAGGTTGATGAGTGCCGGCATTGAATCTTGGATGAATACCACTCCGGTTTTGAGTACCGGAATTCAATCTGGGATGAATATCATACCAGATATCAATTTCGAAAGTGAATGTGTAGTGCAGCATTCAAATAGGGTTGAATACCATACCGGTTTTATGTACCGGCATTGATTAATTGTAATTCGTGTATGCCGGCAGTAAACTTAGAACACATAGGAATATTCTGTAGTTTGACAACAGTACCAGCATTGAATCTAGATTTCTTGCATGCCGGTTCTTTAAAAATGGCAGAGATATGATTGAATTTTTGTATGCCGGTAGTTAACTATAAACATACATGAACATATATGATATTTTGATCAGTACCGGCACTCTTTGTCGCTTCCATTCTATGCCGGTACTATGTACCGGCACTGAACTGATTTAATTTGAGTGCCGTTAGTTGTGTTTTATTTACCGGCATTCTCGACAGCCAAGTTTGAATGCCGGTAGGGCTTAACCGGCTTCATATTTTTACCCATGGGGAATGCCGGTACTTAAACTTCCACTATGTCTGAGCATATTTTTGATTCGTGTGCTTATGTTATAGGTCAAAAGCCAAGGAAGGTAAAAAATTAAATAATAAATATGCTCTCACTAAGAGAAAGAGGAAGGACGGTCTTGATACTCCTCAATCTCTGCCTCCATGAGGGAAAGATGTAGGTCGCAAGAAGCGTTTGGGGTTTGAAACAAGAGGGGCAATTTGGAAGAGTGGTGGTGACCGTAGTGCACTTGTAATCCGTGAACGTACTGGAAAAATTGAGGAGGATGAGCATGATGAAGGTGAAAGTGAGGAGGAAGATGATGAGGTTCCCATGAGTCAATTAGCAAGCCAAAGAGAAGTTGGTGGGCCGAGTGAACAACCAACACAAGGCAAGGTCAAGGGCAAGGGCAAACACAAATTTAAAGGTTGTCACCTTCCTAACATTGATGACATGTTACCCGACCTCGAACGTGGTAAAATTTGGGGTGAATCTCCGAAACCGAAAGTACTATTTGGATACAAGCACTCTTGGGCTCGTACTATCTATCAAACATATGTAAGCATATTTTATTTTGTGCATATGTATTGTTTTGTATTTATGCGAAATCTCTTAATCGTATTATCTTCTAATTGTAGGATCATACTAAGGCTGTTCGTGTATGCCGAAACCAAGCCGCTGCCCATTGGGATTTGTCTATGGAGTATGATGATGTGCAAACAATAGTAAGGGAATCTAGTCTGTATGGTTTGGTGGAAAATTATTTGAAGCCAGATATTGTGACGGTCAATTGCTTCGTTGAACGCTACCATGGTGAAACTGATACAATGCACTTCCAGTGGGGAGAGATGACCTTGATCCTAGATGATGCTCAAAACATTCTAGGCTTGAACGTAATCGGAAAGTCAATTGAAGAAGGAGTTGAGTGTTTGGACCTTGATTGGTCGAAGCTGCACGCTTTGATTAACAAGCTGTTTGGTTGGGACTTCAAAACTTCAACGGAGAGCTTTCATTGTTCCCGGTCTAGTAAGACGAAGACATTCAAGCTGACGATGCTTAAGAAAAGGTTTGAAAATACAAAGCAAAGAAGTTTGGAGGATGGATGGGACCCCTGCATGATTCGATATACCGACATTTGCATAATTGTTATACATCTTGGGCACTAGGGCATTCCCCGACACTAATGGCAACGAGGGGTAAGTGCAAACTTTATTCAAGCACTGGACCCGTTGGAAGATGTTTATATCTATTCTTGGGGCACCGCGGTAATGGCCCATCTGATAGAGGAGATGAGAAGGGCCGCTTTGGCTAAAACAAACCAATTTGTCGGGAATTTCACTCTATTTCAGGTAAAAATATTTTCTTAACTTATTTTCTTATATATATTGTTCACATGTATATATTCATCATGAACTTAGAATAAAAATTTACTGTTTCACATTGAAATAGGTGTGGTGTTATGGACACTTCCCAACCTTGTTCAAGAATTTCCCTTTCTTGAAGACCATTGAGTGTCCCGAACCCGATGCTCCTAGAGATAAGAAGTTCAAGTATAACAGCATTCCAAAGCCCGGTAATAAAGGTCGACTGATTGAGATGAGATTGGCTCTCGAAGAAATGAGTCGGAAGACATTGTGTTTGACCCATATAAGGAGGATAGAGAAAACCGTCAACTTTTGAATTTTGGTAACGTTGCATTTTACAATGGCCCGTTGTTCCACCCAAAAGGATATATCATGGCTGATCCATGCCGTGTGATGCGCCAACATGGATTTAAGCAATTATCCCGTTATTGGTCGGTCTCTGTTGATAATTATCGTCTTTACATTTCTCGGTGCAATTCAACTCCCAACAAGTTACATGTAGTGTATGATCCGGAACTGGAACCAACACATTGGAGGGACAGAGAGCCACGACGTTTGGTAGATATTAGTAAGTGGGAGATTTCGGAAAATGGTGATGAAGCTGATAACGCTTACATGGAAGATTACCTGGAATGGTCACATCCGTATGTCGTGCGCCCTCCCTCCGTCGAAGTTCCTCCCCAGAAAAAACCTCCTGCTGAAAATATTACACCTCCACCACCTACGACGGCCCAACTTCATAAGACTATTGGATTGCTAGTAAGTTTTATTAATTGCTTAGTTGTTTAATGTCAACATAATGTTATATATTAGTAGATATTATTTATGTGTTTATGTATTAAACTAGCGCCGTCGGGTTCGCAACTTGAAGAAGATGTTTGGTTGCAAGTACGATGAAGGAGTTGTGCTCTCCCTTGAAGAAATCAAGGAAGTCGAGAAAAAGCTTGATAGAATTGAAGAAACCGACCCTAGTGCAAAAGCTTTGTTTGGAGAAACGAGGAAGGTTCCCGCCAACAAGAAACTAAAGACCAAGTGAACAATGGGTGGTTATTATAATTGTGTTGAACATGTCCCGATTCAACTTGTTTTCGTTTGAACAATGGGTGGTTATTTTAATGTGTTTAACTCTTTAGTTATTTGGTTTGCAATTGTGTTGAACATGTCTGGATTTCTATGAAAAAAAATTAAAAACACTAACACCGGCGTCCTTTAAATTTTTAATTCAATACCGGCTCTATAGTGCCGGCATTGAAATTGTCTCTAATTCTATACCGGCACAAGAAGTTAAAAAATTTCATGTTCCCGTGTAGATTTTGACAACTACCGGCATAGTAATTTTTTATAATTGAATGACAGTATTGTAATTTTAGTCCTTACTTCCTTCTTGACAGAAAACCGGCATGGATATGTCGGTTCAATAAATGCCAGTACGCTTCTAAAAATTTATTTCAGCTTCTATTTGATTTCATTCCTAAGTAATCTATTACATTGTATTGGTTCTTTTTAATTAAAACATGATAGAAACCATTCAATGGATTGCACGTTGTTAGAGATAATCTATTTCCATCCCTTTTCAACAATTGCGGAACCTTTGAGCCTTTCCCGAATCTCTTCGAAGACATCGTCCGGGATTGGGGTATCAAGGATCATCTTCACTTGTTCTTCTTCTTTTTCAACATATTCCTTTCCCTTCATATAACACCCATCACACCCATGCATAGGCTTGCATTGGCCCTTGTGGTTTTCTCTTGACTCCGCTAGGTCAACAGCTTTGTCAAACCATTGAAACTCATCGCACTTTGGATGATTCAAACACCTTAGAAACATTCTTCCATTTTCAGCATCATCAGTTTTTGCAATCCAAAATCGGCATGTCCCATCACAGCTTCTGCACTTTGAATAAATAAAAGGGCAGTCCATTTCTAGATGAGATGGTGACTTACAAATTTGACACTTGCAATGATGACTCTGTAACAAAAAATTATATTAGTTATGCGTCATTGTAGTGAACATTGTATTGTTAGTAATGATTAATCTACTTACTTTGCAAATAGAGCTAATTGATGAATCTCCCATTGTTTTGTGAAGCTTTAACCGTGCTTGATTTGTTGAGAGAAGGATTTTTGTTATTTTGTGTGTGGTTTGTATAGATTTTTGCCAAGGAATGGGGGTATTATATACAAATGATTCTCCAACGGTCTTATTTTAAAAAAAAACTAGCCGTTTTTTTTGGAATTCACCTATACCGGCATAGTCGATATTGAAGATTCAATGCCGGTATAGGTTAAATATTTTCCGAATCTGTGAATGAAAACTGGCATTGTAATCTTATGGAAATCAAAACCGGTATTCTGTATCGGTATGGTTGTTCACAATGACATCAATTCCGGTTCTGGTTATTTTCAAAAAAAACTAGTCGTTGAGGTTTCTCACTATATAAAGAGAGCTAATACTTGGACCCAAATGTCCCAAACCGTTGTGTTCTTATATATCTCCTTTAGCCTCTTAACTTAGAAACCATCCACCCTATAATAATCATCTATAAATAACTTAGTATAGTACCTAACCCGTCATTCAACAAATGGCATCGTTTGACTCGGAGGAAGATTTAGCAATCACCCAAGCATGGTATGCCGATACTCATCCTTCAATTATAGATAACAGCACGCGGGATTCCATGTGGTTTAAGATTTTTAACAAATTTGTTCACGACTATGGTAACCCAAAACGAAGAAGTGCTAAACAAATTGAGGAACGACACGACATCATCCTAAATGAGGTGGTTGAGTATCTAAAATTGAAACACTGGATTCATCAAGCTAACCACAATAGATTGTCTCCTCAACAACTTGTAAGTTTTTTGTATGATTAATTCGACATAATTAACTATTTTGGAATTCGTATGTAACAACCATAATGTGTGCATTGTTTTTGTAGCATGAAGCCGTGAAAACGCGTTACTTACAAGAAAAGGGAGAACCATTCTTGTTTGAAGCCAACGCCAACCACATTGTAACCAAAGTCACGGAGTTCTTCATTGGGTGAATCGGAGCTGATTCTTCTTAATAATATTGATAGTTTAGTGGTAATTTCTTAGGTTTTTTAGTGGCTAGATATCTATGTAAAACCGTTAACCAATGCTGGCGTAGTATTAATATATATTTGAATTCCGGTAGTAGGTGCCTAATTTTTTGTTGTTCATGTGTACAATTTACGTATTTCCGGCATAGAGTTTTGAAAAAAACGATTGCCGGTACATAGTGCCGTCATGATCGTAAACCATATATCAATGTCGGTACGTCATAATCAATGCCCAGCGGATATTTTTTCAAACTATAAACCTGTAAAGTAAAATGCCGGCGTAGATTTTAGGTTACCAACAATGCCGGTACCATAAAGTTGAAAAGAGCCGTTGTGTACTCATTTATTTAAAGTGGCTACACCTATTGCAGTTGATACATTTCTATGATGGAAAAAAAAAACTGGCTACCGATTTCAGAGAATATTTATATGAAAGAAGAGTATCAACTCCGGTAGGGAATCAATCATCATCCACCACCAACTAAATTCCCATGATACTAGAAAAACTTAGAAGGAAGGACCAAACCACCATGTCAATTGCCTCAATGGAAGAAGAGATACTTATAAGGAAAATAGAAGAAGAAGAAGAGGCAGCAAAGGAAGATTACTATCGCGAAGAAACAAAGATAATATACGAACGTGTAAAACAATCGAAGATTGAAGCGGATGTTGAGGAAGAAACCAAATGGATCAAAAATTACTACATAGTATCTGATTTCCAAGAAGATCACCGCCCTCCAAACCTTTTTTGAGGTCTTGTTGCGGATGGTCCTTATATGCGGGAGTTCGTGGACGATAAGTGCAAAAAAACGTAAAATATTTTACGGGGATGAGTTTGTATCGCATCGGACTACTGCCCTCATAAAATTATGTCGCAAATACAACGAGTTTCTCGCAAGATACCGAGACAATAGGTTTGAAGCTCAGGCCGCATACACCAAGTGGATAAAAGAGCCTTTTAGGCATTTCGAAGCCGCTTTGTTTGTTGAATCTCATACCAAGCAATGATGTTAGTCGCAATTACCTTGAGGTCTTTCATTTTAGGTGTAAGGTTGTTCAAGTGTTTAATGCTTTTAAGTCTATTTCCTTATGATTAATATGAAATTTCTTTGGTTTGTGGTTAATGTTGTTTATTTCATCAAGTTTCATTCACATACCGGCATTGATAGATACAAAATTATTTTTAAATGCAAGTGCCGGCATTGAACGGTGCATCAATTACTAAGCCGGCATCATATTGACAATTTAAACATATTTTCAGAATTCCGGCATTGATTTTCTTCATGTATCTATGCCGGCATTCTGACGGTTACAATTTGAAACTCACTATAACCCATTTATTGGACGGTTACAAAATCCTTAATGTGTCGGTTACAAACTTCTCAATCTATTTAAGTGACGGTTTTGTCTACGAAATTATTCAATCTTCCTTTGTATTCAATCTTCATAATTTCATCTTCCATACCAAAGACAATGGGTCCTCGCAAATCTCGTGAAAAACCCAGTCCACAAAAACATGTAGATGAACTGTAAGAAAGTCCTGAAGAGTCTGTGGGTGAGGCGACCATAACAAATTTGATACGATAAGTGAAGTATTTGTTGAATTGAATTTTTTTTATGGTTTATCCCATAATATATAACACAAAGTCATCATTTATTTTTTAGTCACTTGGTGCTATCCATGGGCATGTAATCAGCATTAGTTGGCTCAACAACACTTGTTGGCTAGCCGAGTTGGCTCGTGAGTAAGCTTCATAGAATTCCTTGGCCTCCTTTGTAACCCATGGTGATTTTCCGGGATCTTCCGTAGGGGGGAGGTCGAAAGTTAGTTGCTTCCAAAAGGGATCAATAACATCAATTGGTATCACTTCTTCATACTTCACAAGCATATGACGACACGGAAGCCCCAATGAAGACATGTCGGGACAGATACACACATCACCCGGTTTTCCGTAATTTTTCTCGTATTGCATTTGTCTCATCATATGTTTTATTGCCCATTTGGAGACGTTGAACTCTATTCCTTGGAGCAACTTAATATGTGGAATAAATTGAGTCATCCTATCCATTGAGCTTTTATCAAAAGCCTTCTTGATCCTATCGATATCAGCCTTAAAGTGTTGCTTCATTGCCTCGGTGACCGTAACCACGTTTCCTTTCCCGGAATGGATGAGATCTTTGAATTTCCCATGAGAGGACTCCGCTATACTAGTTGCTTCATTCCCGTAATGTCTATAATGATTTGTCCACGCACGCACAAATTTTTCCTTAAACTTATCCAACCAATTAACCCGACAATATGAGACGGCACTTGGATACACTTCGTTATATTTGACAATAAACATGTTCAATCTATTTTGATACATGTACTCGGTAAAAGACCAATAAACTTTCTCCCAATACTTTATAAATTCCAACCACCTTTTATGATTTTCACCGTGTTCTTTGTCGACTCACTCTTTAATCTTTCCTCTTTCATTTTATTCTTCTTCGGGTGATAGTTTCTATTTGCGAACATCTTCCTCCAGTACATCAACCATTCTCTTCTTAATATCCGCCTTAGAGGGTTCGAACAAAGCATGACAATGTTTTTTCACATTTTCACCAATATGATATGTACATAGGAAATTTTGTGCATCCGGATATACGTCGGAGATGGCATTCATTAGTGCATCAAATTGATCGGTTATGATGACCTTCGGTGATCTGTTTTCCGGGAACATTAATTTCAATTGTCGCAATGCCCAATGATAATTGTAATCCTTCTCGTTTTCCATTAAACACCAAGCCAATGTGAATGTTACCTTGTCCGATGTTTGCCCCACGATGTTGAACAACGACATGTTGTATTTGTTTGTCTTGTAGGTGCAGTCCATCATAAGAACATCACAACACGTATGAGCCAATTGTGAAAGCAAAGGATGCGAAATGAATATTTGAAGGGGATTTTCGTCCGGACCTCTTTTAATGATTCGCGTGTAGTTGTGATCCCAAACTATCTTCTCAAATTCTTGCATAACGGTCCTCCCTTCCCATTCCAACCTTCTAATGGTTGCTTGTGCGCTATAAATTGTACTTAGGGAAGAAACGTTTGTCTCATCCTTTTCCTTGAAGCCTCTGAGAATCACTCTTGGTTTGATACATTATTTGGTCATTATCCTTACATCCTCAAATTGATGAGGTTTTAGCTTCGCAACTACAGAGTGACCAACAAAATCTTTCGGATCCCGATGGTTATGACGCCCCAAACACACCGTACAATCCCATTCTTCTTCCTCTTTTCCTTTGTCTCGTAGATGGAATACAAGCTTAAAGGGGCACTCATCCTTCTTCGTATTAGTCTTGTATACCCTATTAGTCTTCTTTTCATATACATAACCCTTTCTCTTATGGCTATTCTCCTTGTATTTTCCTTGTCGTTCACAAACCATCTCAAAACGAACATTTGAACCTTGGCTATTCCTCACTAAGACACACATGTTCTTAAGAGCCATCTCTTTTTCCCAACCAATAGCTTCAGATGGAGATTTTATTCCCTATATAAGGACAAAAAGGGAAGATTATAAGGTTAGTTACAAGCAATCCCAACATAAAATTGTAAAAACTACGTGAAAGTATTGTTTGGTAACATACCCGAGGCATTTTATAGTATTCAGACGTATCCCGAAAGAGAGGTTTGGAAGTTAGAGCGATGTATGTCACAACCTAAGGCACGAATGAAACGAAAATTGAATTAGTTCCACATAATAATGTTCCGGCAATGTATGTTTTTGAACAGCAATGCCGGGATAAGGGATGACGACATTTTAGAAAAGATAAAATGCTCGCCGGTACCTTGTGCCGGCATCCACGATAATTTACATTAGATGCCAGTACAGAGGTTCAAAATATCATTAACTCCTGTATGATTTTCATGTAAAACCGGAATAGTATAAATGTAAAGTTCTCTGCCGGTACATACTACCGGCATTCGCGAAAAATTACACACTATGCCGGTACTAAGTTAAAGGCGTTTACGAAAAATAAAATAGAAAGCCGGTACTTAAGATCGAAAAACAAATACTCCTGTATGTTTTACTTATGGTACCGTCATAGTAAGTTTGGAGTAAACGATGCCGGTATGGATATTCCATGAAATATTCAGTGGTAGGTAAAAAGTGAAATGTATACCGGCATGGATATTTGGTATGAATACCACGCCGAAACTGTTTCAAAAATGGGGGATATACTGAACCGACATGGAAAGGAGTATGAATACGACGCCGGTACCACCAGTTCTGGTGTAGTATTCATACTACGAGTGTGCCGACACTACCCTTTTTTAGAGAAAAAATGGCGGTTTGAAACAGAAAAATGAAATTTTCGACCTCTTTGAAGCATTACCTGTGTGTTGGGGTTTCTTGTATGCTGGACATGTTTACTTTCTTGGGTTGGTTCTTCACAAAACACTTCATGCTCACGAAAATCATGATCCAAGGGTGTTGGTTCATCATATAACTCCAATTGTGAGTTGTTATCATTAACCGAAGATTGATGATATGATTGTTGTTGTAGTTGAGCTAAAGATTGTGCAGCTGCAAGTCTCTCATCACAATCATCTTCCATTTTCCAAAAAAAAAATCACTCAAAATTTTCCCTCCTTCTACTCTCAACTAACCCACACAAATAAAAAAAAACAACTAAAAACACACTAATTTATCCCCCAAATGATTATGAATTTACTAATTATTGTTAACTACTAATCCTGATTAGTGGGGGCTAGATTAGGAATTAATAAAATAATTACATAGGGGGTAACCCTGAATTGCTATTGGGACACCTATTTTGTCCTGTAGCTATATCCCCCAATTAGTAAAACTATCCCCCAATTGCGCGTTCTTATTAAAACACCAATCATATTATTTGTGACAAATCAAATCCGTATCCAATAAAAATGGAACAAAAACTCCATTTGAATTTAAATTAGTTAATTTAGTTTTTTATAGATATTAAAATTCCAATCTTACCCTTAACCATATATACGTTTTCTTCAAAATAGAAGACTTAGGCGGAAACTCAAATTTCAAGGAGATGTGAGGAGAGGATTCGAGATCTTCTCTAGCAGAATCTTCGTCTCTTTAGATTTTAGGGTTCGATTTCTTATGTTGAGATTTAGAACAATTGAAACGATATCTTTATTCTTATCTTTTTCTCCGGTTCGATTTGTTTATCTAAATATCAGAAACTGATTTTTCGATCTAGGTTTTGTTTCAACTTAGTTAAATTAGAGAAGAGATCGTATTCATCAGGAAAAAATATGAAGATTTCAATCCTTCGAATATGAAGATTGATTTATATTGGTGAAGAATTTGAATTATTTTGGTTTCCGGTTCTCATGTTATTCGAAGAAAAGTAACAATCTAATCCTTCTAATTGTCATCTTGAGTCTGTAATCTTCCTTTGGAGTAGTTGGATCATATTCATCAGGAACACAATTTCGATTTCCAAGTATTTTTATTCATTTGATTTGTTTTGAATTTCTTAGTTGATTTCATTATAGAAGTTACAATAATGTTACAATTTTACTTTGTTGTTCGTATTGAAATAGATTTTCTTCTGTTGATTGTATTTGTTTTACATTGTTCATGGTGAAATCCGTATGAATGGAATTTTTTTGTTGTTAAGCTGTGATATATTTTTCAGTTTAAATTGAGTGAAACCCTTTTTGGTTCCATACTTTTCTTTGTAGATATGGACTCTGTCATTGCAGTTGTATGTCACAATGAAGCTTCATTGTCGTTTCGTATTGGTTTAAGATCAACTCTTATGGAGTTAAAGGATAATATTTGTTTAAATTGGGTCCAATTATCACCATTTTCTATTGAAATCATTCAAAAAATTGGCGATCAGCAAAAGCTTCTTCAGTATGATTATGATATCCAATCAGCTGCTGTGTTTTCTCTGTTTAATAATTTTCCAACACTAGTCTTACATGTACATCATAGAAGTGAAAGTTCAAGTTCAGTATTCCACAGAGGTGAGAGTTCCATTTAATCATCCCATAGGTCAGAAGTTGTGCCTGTTAATCAGCCACTAGTTACCAGTGTCACTGATTATGATGACCCTAAAGTAGTCAAAGAACGGTTGAAATCCGCTCGTTGGCTAGGTTTTTTTCATAGTGTTGAACAAGTGTTTCCAGGGGGTGTGGACCAAGTGCGTCACGATTTAATAAAATATCATGTTACAAAAGTCTATGCATATAAGGTAACAAGAAACGAGAAGTTGCGGATTGCTGCTTGTTGTGCTAACAAGAAGAAGGACAAGTGTGATTGGCACATCTATGATGTTTATTGTGACGGTGTCAAAGGAAGTCCCTTTATTATCAAGGAGTTAAATAATGAGCATACTTGTGGCGCTGGATTTATTAACGTACCACGTGTATCAAAGAAGCTAATAAGTTACTTGATCAAGGATGAGATTAAACAGAACCCAAAGAAGAAGACAAAGGAGATTATGGAACAAATTACAAGAGAATATGGCTTTGACATAAGTCGTTATTATGCATACGCATGGAAGATATATGCATTGAATATGGCATGACGAGAGGACGAGAAATCATTTGCTTACTTGCATTGGTTTACTAAGCAATTGTCTGAAACCAACCCTGGTTCTCATGTTGTTTTAGAAACTTACATCGCTCAAAGGTTTGTGAGATTGTTCATTCCCTTTGGAGCATGTATCCATGGATTTAATTACTTCCGGCCCTTGATATTCATGGATGCAACACATTTGAAGAGTAAATATCTCGGTCACCTGATGGCAGCAACAGCACTTAACGGGAATAATGGTAATGTTCTGAAACCTTTTTTCTGTTGGTTTTTTTTTCATCATTTTTTTTGATGAAACCATTTTTCTGTCTTGTTGGTTTCATCATTTTTTTACTGTGTTGTTTTGTCATTTTTACCTGTTTCGTTTGATTTTGCAGGAATTTATCCTTTAGCTTATGTTGTGGTTTCATCTGAGACTGATGCTAACTGGAAATGGTTTATGGAGAAGCTCAGCGAAGTGGTTTCTCCTCAAAGACAACTTACATTTGTGATTGATTGAGGTAGTGGTTTAGTCAACCAAATCCCCATCGTTTTTCCAAGTGCGTATCATGGTTGGTGTTACTGGCACATGAAAAACAATGTTAATGCATGCTTGCCTAAGTCCGCCAAGACATATAACAATTATGTGTTGAAGTTGTTTGAGAAATATGAATATGCGAATACATATGTATACTTTAAGGAGAGTTGGGATGACTTGATGCTGGTTAAAAATCAGAAGCTACAAGAATATCTTAGTAGAGCTCTAGTTGATAAATGGCTTAGTTTTTGTTTCCTGGGCTGTCTATATGGGGAGCTGTGCTCAAATGTTGCTGAATCTTTGAACGATTAGGTTAAGGAAGAGAGGGATATGCCCATTGTTGTCATGGTTGATAAAATAAGACCGAAGCTTATGGAAATGATGTGCGCCCTTCGTGAAGAATCTGTGACATTGTTCGATTGGCGAGGAGTTTTGTGTCCAAACATGGACACTGAACTCCATAATAATAAGATGCATGGTTGTAATTACATTGTTACCAAGTCATCATAATTTGTGTATGAAGTTCATGCCTCGTTAACACAAAGGGTTGATTTGAAAAAAAAGACATGCTCTTGCAACCGCTGGAAAATCAATGGCTTTCCTTGCGCCCGTGCTATTAGGTGTATAATGGGGAATGAAGAAGATCCTTATGAATATGTTGAAGACTACTTCACCACTAAGCTCTATCGAGAGTCATATTCAAGACATATTCATCTAGTTCCCATAGTTGAAATGCCTTCGACAATTTCACCCAAGTATGTTGTTCATGGACCTAAAGTTTTGCCACAGTCAGGTCGCCCAAGTAAGAAGAAAAGGATTCCCAATACAGGTTTAATTCCCAAGAAGAAGATGAGAACTTGCGGTGGCTGCAATGAATTGAGTACTCATAATCGAAGGACATGCCCTAAGAAGCAGATGTGAAGTTTTTTTGAGACTGATTTACTTTTGATTTTAGTTCACACTTCTTCTATTCTAATAGCATTTTAGAATACAGTTCGTCAACTTTGAGTATTAGTTTTAGTTTAGACTACAATATGCTTTAGTCTACATTTTGAGAATTCATTTTGAGTATTTAACTGTTATTACTCATTTATCTTATTGCCTACATTTTTTTACAGTTAAAACATGTTCATTTCCTGCTGGTTTTTTATCTTTGTTTCATTTATATTAAGTTTTCCTTGAAGGTTTCACCTGCAATAGGTTGGAACCCTTTTTGATTTCATCATTTCTACTGTTATTTTGTAACCAATACAGGTTGGAACTCTTTTTGGTAAGATCACTTCTTTTTGTAACTGTGCATTGTTTGAGTTATCCAAGTGTATGTTTTAATTCGCTTGGCTTTTTCCCTTTAACTTTGTTGTGATTTATGAATTATTTCCATGACTTGTTACCATTGTGTCGAATATCGGTCGCTAAGCTATCCTTGGTGTGTTTTATGTTATAGTTTTATACTTCGATGTAATTATACTTCTCCCATTGGAATATAAAAATGTTTCATGCTTTGAAATATATCAATTTTTTTATATAAACCAAGCCGTGATACGACCCTTTTCCTTTTGGTTTCACCTGCAATGTGGTGTAACCCTTTTTTGGTTTCATCATTTATGCTCTTATTTTGTAACAAAAATATGCTAGAACCTTTTTGGTTTCATCAAATAAACTGACATACATAACATTCTGTACTAATATGGTTTCGGTTAAACTAAACATAATTCAAACCATTACAAACATTGTTTACAGGTAATTGAAACCATTCATACACCATTTAAAGAAGTTATAAACTATTATAAGCATTCAAGTTCACAAATAGTTGATAGTATACTAATTTTGATCTCTTCATTTTTAAAATAGTCGAAGCACAAGAAAGCTGTGTTTCAAGTTATAAACTATTAAACTTCATGCATCAAGGAGGATCTTACACGCCAACTTTGGTCTCATCTCATGCACCTTTACTGAAATGTCATCTCCAGAAGATGCCATGTTTCCCTTCAAGAGGCTCCTCATGTAATAGCAAACATGAAGACCATAATCATTCCTGAAACAACCAAAAAATTATCTCCATATTTAATATTTAAATATTAAAAACTGTCATAAATAAATAAAAAGTTTTACCAAACTTCCAAACATAGGTGATGATTGTTCTAGCTTACCCTATTTGTTGACAACACGAAGGTGTGTGCATAATGTATGGTGGGGGCTGAGTTGTCTGCTCGTCACGGGGGAGCTTTGCATCATGTTGCGCAAATGCTGATATTATTCTTTGTCTCATGCTTTCAGCACTTTTCATGCATTCTTCTTTAGTGGAAGCCAAGGAGTTGTAGTGAGAAAATTTCGCGGTTTCAGTATCAAAAGCTAGCAGTGTCCAATGGTCTACCCCATCTCTAACTATTGTCAGCAACGGAACGAATAAAAATTGTAAATTGTAGTCCATTTTGTCGATCAACGCTTCAATTGCACTACCACATCTCATTCCTAGTGAGTGACATGTCTGAAAAAATACAAGAAAACAGAATCCTAATGAGTGATAGACATGCAAGTGCTTTTTTCTGACATTTCAAACAACTATCTAACAAAATGAAAGTGCATTCTTTCTTCCTAAAGAATGAAGCCAAAATTGGTTCCATCAAAATCAACTATATAACCAACATCATTTGAAACAACTATTAGTTAGATTTTATATAATTATATTATCTGTCAAAAACAATTATGTTAGAGAATTGCAGAGGAAACTTACATAGGAAAATGTGCTTAGAAACACAGCTTTCTTGTACTTTGGATTACCATCTGGTTTCAACTCTTCTTTGAGGATGTTCTTTTGCAATTTAAATATGTAAAATTCGATGATGTCTCATGCGACGTCTTCCTTTCTCATCAAAAAATCCAGCATCCTCCCAAATATTATCAGGTGGTGCTCCTTGTTCTCCCATGCCGTGGAGCTGTAAAACTCAAGCTAGTGAATGTTGGATCAAAGAATGAAATAAAAAAATGTTTTTTGGAACACATTTATTGATGAAACCATTTTTGGTTTCAGCACTTACCTTTCATTGTTGCTTCTGAAAAACCTGCTCACAAGTGGTCTCTGCCTTTGATCGAGTACCCTCATAATTTTCAAGTTTTCAACTGCTTTCAACTTTACATCCTTCACCTCATACACCTCCTCATTCTTCGCCTTATGCTTATTCTTTTCATTAGGATTTTTTCTCCATTCATATTTAGTCTTTGTTCTTTTCTTTTTCTCAGTTGTATAATCCTGATATTTGATAGGTTCTTGTATTTTTCTTCTGTTATCTCTTAGTCTTGTAATCATATTACTCAACCTTTTCTTGGGACTGATGTTTTGAGATCCGTGCTCACTGTCTTCCTTTTCTTTGTCACTCTGTGTCAATCCTAAACTGAATCCAGGTTCACCATCTTCTATATCATCAACATCCTCTACCATTCTTACAGTTAAGTAGTAGTATACACTTTGCACCTTTGTCTTTGGAAAACAACCTTGCTTTTCATAAATGGATTCAATTTTCTGAATAGAATCTTCATTGTCATCATCATATATAAACTGAGTTTCATTGTCTTCTTGTTCAATATTTTGCTTCAAAGAAGAACATTTCTTTTCCTCGGATTCAACCTGTTCAGCCATCCTGATATCCTCAATAGTGTTTGGAGTCAACTTCAGACCCTCTTCTTGTTCATTCCGTGGCTTTGATGAAGAAAATTTATTGGACTCGGATTCTACCTGCTCGGCCACCCTGATATCCTCTAGAGTATTCGGAGTTAATTGGGAACCTTCTTCTTCTAAATCAGTCCCGACCTCCGGCTTTGATGAATATTTCTTCATTGCAAATTCAACCTTCTCGGCCACCTTGATTTCCTCGAGAGTATTCGGAGTTAACTATGAAACCTCTTCTATTTCTACTCCTCCTTGTTTTTGTTCTTTATCAGACTCTTCTATTCCTTGTTGTTGTTGTTGTTGTTGTTGTTGTTGTTGTTGTTGTTGTTGTTGTTGTTGTTGTTGTTCTACATCTCCAGACAGTGAAACCCTTTATGGTTCCATCAAAACATCTTCAACAACATTTCCAGGTACTGAAACCTTTTCTGGTTCCATCAGAAAAGCTACATAACCTTGTATCATTTCTTCACTAGGTTGAGGCCTTTCTTCTTCCATAACAACATCTTCACACTCTTGATTATTTCTTGCATCATCTTGGTTTGTTCCTTCATGCAGTAAATGCTCTTGTTCTTTTCCTCCATGCATTAAATCTGTCTCAAGATCTATTAATGACAAAAACAAATACAAAACTTGCACATTAACATATTGAAGATGTTTACTGATGTCATCTGCTGGCAAATACAAAACTTGTACATTAAACCTTGCTTACCGGCAATATGCATCATTTCATCCTCCGCCGCTATATATCTTTCACCACCTGCAATACAAGGTTTAAGATACAAAATTTCACATACTAACATACAAGCAATACAATTTTTAAGATAAAAAAAGAAATATTATTTTGAACCAGTTTATCAAATAAAAATGTAAAATTTATAAAATAAAAAAACAAATAACCAACGCATAAAAATGTAAAAGTTATATTTAATAATAATCAATAAGTAAAATTCGCAGATCAAATCGGTTTTTCAATGTTAATGACCAGGTTTCGTATAAAAATGTAACATTTTATTCAATAATCAATAAGTAAAACTTGCAAATCTGAACTAACAGATCACCTCAACATTTGAAGCCTTTTTTGGTTCCGATCGAACACCTTCTTTGTGGAGTAAGTCTACTTGGTCTCTCTTACGCTTCCTTCTGGAGTAGGTCTTCAATGAAGGTTGAAACCCAACCTCAGCATCATATTTTTCCAATACTGCTTTATCTTCTTCGGAGAGTCCATTGTTGCCAGCTGTTGTAAGGTTTTCAATGATCATTCATTTCCACCTATATTTGGCATCGTAAGAGTTGTCTTTGTTTGCAGCAATATGGTCTTGAACATTGTCTTCAACTAGCGCATGCACTTCATTTTCATTTATATGGTCTACAACATTGTCTTCAACCGGAAATTCAATGTCCTCTTCATATTTGCGCTCAACCAAGCTCTTTTCTTGTTCATCATATTGGAGCAATAATGACCCCTTTAGGCGATGCATATTCTTCTGTAGTACACAAGAAATATTGGTTACAGCTAATTTTTTTGATAAAACCAAAATTGGTTTCAGATAAATTTTTGATGGAACCAGAAAAGGTTTCATCTTATTGTTAAAGTAAATCTTTCTCTTTTTAACCAAAGAGGTAAGATGATATTAAAATTGAAATGGATTGATATAAAAGTAAATATTCTTTACCTCAGAGTATAGATCTTTCTTATCGGTGAGACCCTCAAAGTTTTCCAATATTTGTTGGCAGACAATGCTAAGGTTCCATCTAGCAAACCTAGGATACCTGTCGAGCCCCTCCTTCCTTGTTGCAATCATAGTCATCTCAGCCACCCAATACTTAAAAAAAAAAAAGATTCAAATTAATAATCAATATCAGATACATTATAAAAAAAAATATAACTTACTAATCAAAAGAACAAAAAATAACTTACCAGTGGGTAAATTACGCAACCAACTACCTTTTCAACATTGCCATCAGAATCTATTACTGACTGAAGTAGATAATCATGGAAGACTTCTGGCCAACAAACCTTGTTCATATTAAATACCATATACAAGTACTTTCCATCCAGACTTCGCCCACCTTTGTTGGGGACGAATACCAAAACCAACAGGAACATGACAAGAAACTTTACAAACTCATCTGCTTTGCTTTCATTCGCTGCGACGAAGATTTTAACCTTTTTCTCCAACTCTTCATCTATGTCCACTTCTTCATCTACTTGTACACCATTCATTATCTGTAGACTAAATATCACATAGAAATGTTATGGAATTGTCCGCATAGTCATTTTCTTTGATCTCGATAATCTGAAACACAATGGTAGCTTACCATCTTCTCCGATCTCCAGTGACTGTAAAACCATCATAATTGCTTTTGTCTTTTTGAATAGTTCTTCTTCATAAATTACCCCATCATAGAAGGGCTCAAAGAAACACCAAGATGGACAAGATTTAAGAGCTATCAAATGCGGTTCTTTGTTCTGTATCAGTGCCTTTATTTGAGCTGCTAGGTTGCACAAATGATGCAACGAGCATCTGTACGACTCGGTTTCTTTCTTTTTACATGTAAACGAAACCAAAATTTAGGTGAATCATATGTAAAAATAATGACACCAAGAACAATATGAATAAGGAAGTACAAAACAACTTCATCATCAATAACTGAAAATGATGCAACCAGATTTGGTTTCATAAGAAAAACTAGAAATAAACACGCTAAATAGAGAACACGCCACTAAGAGCTTTAGTTGCAAATTATTTTTAGATAAGATATGTGTTCACAAACTCCAGAATCAGCGGTTCATAATTCCATATACATCATTCTCAGTAAGAAATAAAAAGCGAACCAAATCCTAGAAACTTAGATATGTCAAAAAAATTGATTTTCAAATTAAACAGGCATGCTGCATATGTAGGTTTATTAGGCAAACATATGGTTATTGGTGAAACTAAAGTACAAATGGTGTAACCAAATATAGTTACATGAAACAAACTCTTGGTTTCATCACTTTTCATTTTGAATGTTATTTTGATGATGTTTGTTGTAAAATGAAAAGTGATGAAACCAAGAATGGTTTCATCAGAAAAGCAAGAATATACCTTAGTAAACATTATCAGTTATAGTGGAACCAATTTAACAATTGGAAAATGATGAAACCAAAAATAGTTTCATCAAAAAAATAAAAAATATTCTGTATTAATGCCTTCAAATGAAATACCAGTAGCACCAAACCATATGTTGATGAAGATGATGGAAACCATATTTGAAATCAGCAGATGAAATCAGTAAAGAACATCAGCAGATGAAACCTAAGATGGTGGAAAAAATCTACTGTGAAACTATAGAAACCTAAGATTGAAACCTACATGAAGTCGAAGAAACCTAAGATTGAAATCAGCAGATGAAACCTAAGATTGAATTTCTACATAAACCTAAGATTGAAATCAGCATATGAAACCTAAAATTCATAATCGAATTTCTACAGAAAATAAGATTCATAATCTCGAATTAGGTGAAACAACATCAAAATGAAATCAGTAAATTACATCTGAAGAATAATAAATTAGGTGAAACCACTAAATGAAACTAAAAATCGTTTATGATTTACCTTTTACAACCACTTTCTTAATAGGTTTCCTCTTTTCCTCTTTCTTATTCTCTTGCTTCTTCGTCATTTGATCTTCTTCGCCTAATTTCTTAAGATGAAACCTTTTCTGAACATTAAATTAGGTCAAAATAAAATAAAAATTGAAACTGATTTCCTGTCGAGTAAGGTTAGATTTTTTTGTTATGATTTTGATAAACTATTTTGTGAAGCAAGAAGAAGAATGAATCAAAAATGGTTTCAGATCTGGTTTCCGAGGGAAGAGAGAGGGAAGTTTCTGAGTGAAAATAAGTGTCAGTTACTCGAATAGGGAAGAAAAGAGATGGGGCATGAAAATAGAGGGAAGGCTGATTTAGTCAGTTCAGGTAAAATGGGGTAAATGTGTTGGTTTTGTTTTGTTGGATCTAATTTAGATGGACAATGACCCTTGTGGTGTTATAACGTGCGCGTTGTTCATTTAATCCCATATTTATTTTTGGATATAAAAAATAAAATCAGAATTTTATTATATTAAGAGTGGTTGAAACCTTTTCTATAGCGTGAGAGCTTTTCATTCTATGGCTTTTTAAGTTTTAAAAAAAATGGATTTTTTGTGAGAAAGAAAAACAAGTATATGATCATCCTTGATGTTTCTAAAGAGTTTCTGAGCAAGAATGAAGTGTAGAAGTTTCACATCCTCTCACCGTGCAAGAGCGACTACATAAGAGATTGATCTCGGCTGTTTTATCCTAGGGACGACGAACTGCTTGCACAATTTTGGGCATAGCCGCGAAACGTCTTAAAGAAAGCGACCTAGTCCGCGACTCAGCCATAACAATATTTTGTTTGTTTTTTGTGATTGTTTTGCAGGCATAATTCAGCAATTGTTCCAACAATTTTAAGATGTTCTATTCTTCCACGAATATCAAAAGAAACGATTGCTGAAACGCGATAAGTATCATTGTTTAATCTGTTTTATTGAATTATATGAACGTGTTGATGGTAGTTTTTAGCTTAGGGTTAAAATCGTAAAACCCTAGTCAGACAATGACGTCACAGAACTTGAATAATAATGTCTCCACCAAGCACATTTATTGAACCCTTTAATATGACTGCGAGAAAATTATCAAGGTACCTTTTTTTTAATGCTAATTAGGGTTTCGTTAGGCCAAAACCCTAATTCTCACACCACTGTGCCAATGGCAAGCTGCCAGCCACACCTACCGCGCCAAGGCATGCCAATCATGCTATCTGTACCCCTGTGCCAATGGAAAAATGTGCCAGCCACACCTACCGCGCCAAGGCATTCCAACCATGCTAGACACACCCATGTTCCAATGGTAAACCGTGCCAGCCATACCTATCGCGCCAAGGCATGCCAACCATGCCATCCGCACCCCTGTGTCAATGGAAAATCGTGCCAGCCACACCTACCGCGCCAAGGCATGCCCACCATGCTAGCCGCACCCTTGTGCCATTGGCAAACCATGCCAGCCACACCTACCGCGCCAAGGCCTGCTAACTGATAAGAACATTAGTGCTACATTTTATACCCATATTTATATTAATTAGGACTCGATATTTTGGCTAACGATACTATTTTAGTGCTTTTGTAAAATGTACAGGCAATTCCGATTACCGGAGAAGAAATGGCTAAATTAGAAGCCAAAAGCAGTTTGCCACGAAAACAACTAAATCTAGTGCTCTCACGGCACCGAGACACAGCTTAACTATTGAGTTTGTAAGCTGCCAAGTCTGTAACCCATGTTGCAGCACATCTGCTTGGCTGCATGTCACGGCCAGGAGGTCTTCACTCGTTTAACACAAGCACGGCCCACTAATGGCTGAGATGGAAAGGGGGACGTGGCTTATTCTGTGGTATTTTCCACCACATCTCATTTGGGTCAAAACAAGAAGAAGCATTTCTCAAGCTAGCAGCTGCCGAACAGATTGGTTCTCTGTGCGTACAACTACATCAATGAGATCGTGGATCTGAATTAAGATGGCAGTAAACTATCTTCCAAGATTTAAGATATGTTGATTACTGCAGCAACGAATGGAATATATGGGTTTCACATAACTCAATCATGGAGCCTGGCAGCTGAGAATGGCGAGAAAACGATATGGAAATAATGGGATTTTCATGGCTGCAGCAGTACTCAGAATAGTGGTGATCGAAAACAATGGAATGTACGGAAAAGATTGGCAGCAGAAAGCTAGGAGAATGGATGAGTGCTACTGGGTTGGTGTCATTTGCAGAAGCTGGAGCACTTTACTAAACTTTATAGCTGGTAATTGTCCGGCCAGGGAATATTAAATTGCTTAGATGCCGCAATCGATGGCAGAAGGTGTTTATATGTCAGGGAAGCAATCGATTGAAGTGTGATTCGTTGCTGCGATGGTCGTGAACAAGGAAGCAAAGACGTGTTTAATGGACTTGTGCATGAGAAAGAGGACTTATGGCTAGTTTTTACTGTGAAGTTGGTCTTGATCGAGAACCAATGATGGTGGGAGTTCGATTTGTTGAAAGGCATGAATGGGATTTTCTTCTTGGTATCTCAATTAATGACCGATTAGCTGGTGTTTACATGGACGATTGGTGAGAAGACTGAGAGAGGTACTGTTGGTTTGTTGGTTGAATCGGTGGCCATGGTTAGAGAGGGTCCTATACAGTTTGGTCGTAAATGGCAGTGATGGTTCCCCATTCTTTTTCAGGGGAAGGAAGATGGGTATTTACTGGATTCAGGAAGTAGTGGATGGAATTTTGAAGCGACCGGATAGAGAGATGATGCTGTGAATGGAAGTCGAGTTTGCTGGTGATGGCTTGAAGTTTGTCATAGTTGAATGTGAACTGAAATTTAAGGAAGGAGGAGCCGCACCGGAGAATGAGATGAGCATGGACTGAGCTGGTTGCAGTTAGTCAGTGGTGTTCGATGGACAGTTGAGAGTTGTTGGCTAGTGATGAAGTCAAGTCGCCGTGCAGCCTTACTGTGGGTGCAACAGAACAACGAAAACTGAGAAGGTCAAAAAAAAAAAAAAAAGTGGCATATCATAGCCGGATTCGGAAGTTGGGTCTGTTGTTGGACTGGGCCTTGAAAAGTATTCGTTAGGTCTCATTTTGGACTTCACGGAGCATCTACATAAACTTCAGCAGAAATTGGAAAGAGGAGTACGGCTACACGGCCGAAAGCAGAAGCCAACAGAAGCTCGAGAGCCGACGAAGGCTAGAGAAGCCACAACTGGAGAATAGGGTTTGGAATTTTGATTTTATTTCCATTTCCATTTGATTAGCTAGCGATTGATTCGATTATCTATTATATGTTTATGGCTTTTGAGAAAGCCATGTCTAGCTAGATTTTGTATTTAGGGTTCTATGGAGGATACCATGATTTTGCAATAGGCTATAATAAATTAAACATTTAGCAAGAGGCTTTGATGAATTGATATCTACTTCTTAAATTATTTCCATCGGTTTGTGTTGAATATATGCTATCGCTTCACCGGTTTTGTGTATAACAAAAACCCAATTTTAAATGTTTGATTAGTTTCACTTAATTATTTGTTTCTTGTTTGATAATTTCATGCTTGGGATAGTCTTCTTTGATGGGTTATGCTTATGGGTACAAGTAATATTAGAGGAGCTATACTTTTTCGTAGGTGTTGTCATATAGAGCATGTGATAGACATATTTAAGATTTATGATTTCATTTCTGTTCTTTAATAGATACAATGGTGGAATCCGTAGACCCTAATTACCGGCCATATTACTGGTTTATCAAATTTGTTAGCAATATTTATTTTAATTCTTTCGTATTTGACAATTATAAAAGTTCAAAAACATTATTGTTGGTTAATCTTATTAGAGATATTGATTACAGTATTTCCACCGCTCTTCGTGGGAACGACCCGTATTCGTGCGATTGCGGTTATTATATAGGCATCTCCGGATCCTATCAATTTTTGGCGCCGCTTCCGAGGAGCGGTTGTGAAATATTGTAATTGGTATTTTTGATTTTGTAAATAGTTAGGTTTTTATTTTATTTATTTTTATTTTTGTACAATATTTTTTTTATTTTTTATTTTGTAGGATTTCTTTTTCCTTTTGACTTGTTTTGTATGTCAGAATTTTATCTCATGTACCTTTTTGAGAACGATGAATGCTTTGCACGAGACGTCATCTATGACGCTTGGTGAATACATGTGTGGGTCACGGTATATGGAAGTTGCTTATAATCGTCTCAGGTATGGAACTTGGAATCCACGTAATTTCGCTATGGGTGGTTATTCAGATGAGTATCAACCCCAATACCATGAGGGTGAAAATGAACTTGACACTAGAAGTGATGTTAGGAATTATGATACCGATATAATATTTGAATTTTATTGTATCTTACCCAACTCATGATCATTTGACTGATTATATGTCTATTCAAAAGGACGAAAGTTGTGTTAGGGACGCCATTTATTCAGATAATGATGATTTAGAAGAACATATTTTTACAGAAGATACTATCGTTGAGTCTGATGACTTAGAGATATTAGACGTGCATAATGAGATATTTTCTAATCATTTGAATAACCAGATTCCTATAAGTCACTTAGTTGCAGACAATAATGAGGATATTATTCATGATACTATTGCTCCTTTGAGCTCCTCTTTAGCTGATCCGTCTTGTGATTTTATAAACGCGGATGTGAATGTTGAACATATTGATATTGGTCAGATAACTTGTACCAATGATTTTGAGCCTTTATATGTTTGTTTAGCACACTTTGCTGATTCGGATGACCCGATGCTTATTGATATTGTCAATGCATTGCGACTTCCAATAATTAATCAAGGTAACTCACCAACAGAAGTTATTTCCGCGGACTTAGAACCAGATTTAAGAGTTACTGATTTTCATAAACTTGAACCATTAGATATAGGTTTATACAATTGTGTTGAGTTCGATAATCAGGTACCTTTTTTCATTGTCAATACATTGCTTCCTTTGATGTCTAGTGAAGATAATGTACCGACCGAATATATTTCAGCTGATTTAGAACCTGATTTAGAGTGTACTTCCCGAATATAAATTAGTATACATTCTATGTTTGTTTTCCATGTGAGTAATTTATTTACTTATCTCAATTAAGGACTGTTTTCTATTGGGAATGAATTTACACATCTTTTTGAAGATTTATAGTGTTTGCAGGTTCATATTTGCGGCTGACCGGATTTGTTGGGTTGATCCACAACTTTTCAGACTGTATATATATGATTGGCAGCTTACTTTGGTGCATCAGCACCCTGTTTGAGATTCTTTGCTGGCACAAGCAGGGAAACAAATATCTTTCGCTTCATGGGAGTCAACCCATCATATTTGTTCCCTTCACTCTATCTTTTATTTTTATTTTTTTAGTATTTTAGAATTCCCACCTTAATTTCTACGTTGGATGACTCAATTACATTGAGGAAAATGTAATGTTTAACTGTGGGGGAGTGGCATTTTCATTATAAAAAAATAAATATTAATAATACATATAATGATCAGCTGTGTAGCGGGTCTCTATAAAAATAAAAATAAATAAAAAGATGATCAGATGTGTAGCGGGTCTTTAAAAAAAATATTATCATTATGATTTTTAATTTTTTTTTCTTTTAGGGTTATGACAAGCTGTGTATCGGGTCTTTTGTAGGGTATTTTATATGCCCAGCTGTGTAACGGGTCTTGTGTATGGTATTTGTCATGACCAGCTGTGTAGCGGGTCTAACTCTCTCTTATTATTTGACTAGCTGTGTAGCGGGTCTTTCTGTCTAGTTGTTTAGCAGACATCTCTATCCACTGTTTAGTGGATTCGTCTCGCTGTTTAGCATAATTTTCTATACCACTGTTTAGTGGCTCCGTCTTGCTGTTTAGCGGACATCATTATTTATTCAGCTGTTTAGCGGATATATTCTTTGTTTTGCTCGAGGAAAAGCAAGATATAAGTGTAACGCACCTTGCCATGGACCCATGCCTTCCCTATGCGGCTACCAAAACGAAGGTGTGCGAAAATCAACGGTCGCCCTTCAATCACAGGAGAAAAGCCTATCCGTCCAGGGTTACCAGACAACACATGGTAACCTTTGACCCAAAACTCTATCTTGGTTACACCAAACCCTTGGCCCCACCATGCCAAGCCAAACTGCACCTTTCCTTGGCCCTATCCATGCTAGACGCACCATGCTCCCATGGCATGCCAAGCCCTTGGCCCTATCATTCCAAGCCAAACCGTCCATACCAAGCCCTTGGCCCCCCACCGTGCCATGCCAAATGCACCTTGCCATGGCCCTATGCAGGAAGAGCCTTCGAGCTCCCCCCCCCCATTCACAAGAAGAACTACTAGGTTTGTCACTAATCAACCGACCTAGATTATTTCTTTTCCAATCCCGTTCTCTAATGACCTCGGGCATACACTAGAAAAAACAAATATAAAAAATCCTAAAGGAAGGGAGTTTCTAAGAAAACACACAGCAGGCTGACTCCATCAAAGAAAACCTAAAATTTTCTAGCAAAAAAAAAGCATGATGGCTCCACTTAGATTGTTTCTAGACCAGCTTCTATTCTTTCGAAAAGGAATTCGTTACAACCTGAGCAAACCTCTCTGGAATCAATCTGAGTTAAAGTAAGTTAAATAGAGATGAGGGAAGCTGGTGGAGCTTTGATACCCAAGGCCTCACTGGCATTACAAGGCGGCGCATTAAACTTACAGAAACCATCTTGAACTTCAAAGTATGCTCAAAAGAGTAGCCAATATTTTACGAACAACTTTCCTATTAAGCTCATTACCCTATCGGTCTCGTTATATTCCAAATTTTAAGCCTTAGGTTCGCGTTAAGTATCGTTTTCCTAAGGCGGGCAAGAAGAGAACGGTGATGAAATATGAACCCTTATCTTATATGGCCAATCCTTTCCCCTTACTAGGAAATTAAAGCAGTCGTTTTCATTTTCTCAGCATATATGCAAACGAAGGAATACAGTAACTTGATGACATTGGATTCGCGAGTGTTTCGACAAACTTACCTCCCGTACCAGACGGGGGATGAACCGTTGTAGTCGACTCGGGCCACAACTCCTATGTCATGTACGAACCCGAGGGGCCGAGGCGATATCGTAATCGCCGTCCTTCTCTGAAAATAGTTTATATTTAATTTTTACCCTTCCTTAGGGTTTAAAAATAAAATAATAATGTCCCAAAGTTTAAAGTCCAAAAATAAAGTGCAAAAGAAAAAGAAAATTACAAGAATATAAGATATCCTAATACAACCTAAATAAAATAAACTCACTTTTTTTTTTCTCTCGCTCTTTTCGCTTTGTCTTTGATTCCAAATCTTTTAAGTATTTGGAAAAAATTTCTTTTGCTCCAAATTCCAAAATCTGTAATGCAAAGACAAAAACCCAAAAACGTAAAGTAGAACAAATAAATTTCTATGTTTGAAATTTTCTTTTGTTTTACAAAATTACGACTTTCAGAGAGGGCCGTTTTTTTCGGAGGGTGCGATTTTTCACGTTTTGGAGGCGATCACCAAGTTATTGGTTTTCATCGGATCAAACCATCTCTTTTTGATTCCTCCACTTTGTGTTCGTTCCCCTTTTTCTTTTCCCTCTACTGATATGTTCCCTTTTATCCCACTCTTGAGGTACATTGCAGTGCAAACATAGAAAACCTTTTTTCTTAGGGTTTTAGACCTTGGAGCTCTTTTATGCCGGAAACTGGCGCCTACACAGTTTCCTTTCCAGACACGGTGTCTGCCACCCCTTCCGCCAACCATGGGAATTTAGTTTCCGGTGGTGCTGATGATCTTTTTCAATGCCCTCTTCGTGGTTTGGATGGGTGCAGGAATGGTGTTGGAGGGAGAGGGCTCTTGAGGGTATCATTGTTCAACCATTTGAAGAACCAGCATTACAAAGGGGGTGAAGGCTTGGACATATGTCGATAGAGGCTTCGTAGCAATGCCGATACCTATAAAGCTTGGGAGGATGTTCTACTGTAATTGAATTGTTGGCTGTGCACTAAATGTATGCATGTAAATGCCTAGGACAAAAAGTTTAAAAAGCATAAAGAAGGATCTGCTGTTTCTGCGCAATCAATTGCTACAGGACCTGTGAGTCTTGTTCAGGGTATATCTGCACCTGTTATAGTTATAACCCCTTCTATTTCCTTGGATGACAGTTCCAATGATCATGCTTTTCCTTCCTTAAGTCTGGAGATGTTGAATACTGTTTTTAGAGCCCAAATCCGTACAGTTTCTAGTGTCCCTGCCAAGTGTAGGTTGAGTTTTGCTCGAACCTTCAAATATGTGCTTTAGAGAGTGATTGCACAACCTTTGGAACTCGCGCCTTGGATCTAGCTCATGCTTTTTCCAGTTTGTACCTTGCATACCTATATCTCCCAAGACAGTCAGGAAGATAAGACCAGTACCCAGAAAAAACTCCAAATTAGGTCCATTAATCTCTCTCTGAACCAATGGGATGGTGGTAATGGCTGCTTGGTATTAATTCAGAGAGTTCTGGAGGACTGTGATATGTGGAAGAAAGAGTTTGAAAAGAGAAAGAAGGTCAAGCGGACTGCCAGGAAACTATGAACGTATGTATCTGTGAAAGGAAGCCCATGGATGGTTTATATGCGACCGCTATTCGAACTTTAACTTCCAATGGTGTTGCGCCCAGCAATGAAGGCACACTGAATGATCTGCGATGCAAGCATCCTGTGTCGCCTCCCCATGTGATTCCACCTCCCCTTTCTTTATAGAGAGCAATAGTTACGTCTAATGACCTTGTTTTAGGCAGACTGCGAAGCTTCCCAAAAGGAACTTCTTGCGGCAGAGATGGCCTCAAGGAACAACATCTCTTAGATGCTCTTAGAGGTTCAGCTGCTGCCATATCCGAAGAACTCATTGGCTCCATCACTGACGTAGTCAACCTACTGCTTTCCGGTTTATTTCCACCTGCCTTAGGTGATTTTGTATCCAACGCTCCTCTCACTCCTTTGGTTAAACCTGGTGGGGGTTTATGACCTATCGCGGTAGGGACCAATTGGAGGTGTTTGGTTTCGAAATGCGTCGCAAACCATTTTAGTAAAGAAATGAATATTTATTTGGGAGATTGTTCGGTGTAGGTGCTAGGTGTGGAGGTGAGGAAATTCTACATGTTGTAAACCGTATGCTCGAAGAGAAGGGGATTTCAGATAATATGTCCATGCTGCTTGTAGATTTTTGAAATGCCTTCAACCTCATTGATCGCACGGATATGCTTTCCGAGGTACGTAATATGTGCCCTTTAATTTATCGTTGGGTAGAATTCTTCTATGCCTCACCTGCTCGTCTGTATTATATGGATCGTGTCCTTTCCTCATCCCAAGGTGTGCAACAGGGTGACCCTTTGGGTCCTCTGTTGTTTGCTCTCACACTTCACCCCTTGGTTAAGAGTATTGCGACACAATGTGAACTTGAAATGCAATCTTGGTATCTTGATGATGGTACCTTAATAGGCGATACCTTGATGGTTGCGAAGGCTTTGAAGATTATTTAGGATGAAGGGGTTACAAGAGGTTTGCATTTGAATGTGGCGAAGACTGAGTTGTTTTGGCCCACTCCTGATCCCAGAGCTATGGATACTGGTATTTTTCCTCCCAATATTAGTAGGCCTTTGTAGATGGGGAAAAATGATTTGCGGGTTTTTGCGGAATTAAGGACGACCGTGCGGATGAGATTCCTTGAACCGAGAGAAATGTTCAACCTCACACAGATGCACCGCTATGAAGGGGGTGCTTTAAGTTCGAGAGACCAATCTGTAGTAATCCAACCTAAACCAAGACAATGGCCGTTCCAGAGTAAATTTGGTCACAAGAGAGGATGGGTTGATATGTAATAGGAAAGCTGAGAAATGTGTGAGATCAATGATGATCTGAGATTGCAAGTGTTATAATTTTAGCGTGAAAATGCTCTGAATGATTGAATCTTGCCTGATTGAGAGTAATTTCTGTGAGTTCGTGTAGACAAAAGAGCGTCTGTATGAACTTTGGTGAGAAATTGCTCATTCAGAGGGTTGTTGTTTGAATGTTTTAAAAGTCTTCGAATCTTGTTGTTTCAATTAGGATTCAGAGACATTATATAATGCCGGAGTTGAAAACACCATGATCCCATGAAGTGTGACAGTTTGCTGGAATCAGAGAGTGGGGAAGTGGAAAATCGTGTTAAACCAATAATTCATCGTGCAGAGACTTGGTTAATTTTCCACCCACTATCTTGCTGATTCTTCTAACTGATTACACAACTTGCTCACATTCTCGTCGTGGATGAATACACATGCCGTAGACCTCCAGACCAAAACCCTAGTTAATATCCCCGCAAGTGACACGATTGATGTCTCATGGTTAATTTAGTCAGTTGTTGATTTCATGACTTCGTGGGACAATGAGTCCACGTATTTGCTGAGTTAAACATGATCTTGTGAAATGTTCTGAAACTCATGAATTGAACGCGTCTGCTGAGACAATGATAGGATCCTCACGTTGAGGAGAGAAAGTGTTGCTCGATAATTTATTTAATATTGATAGTTCCAATATTCGTTGATTTAAGTAAATATTGCTCATCTGAGCAAGTGTTGCTCGTCTGATGAATTATTGGTAGCGTGACCAAAATAAAATATTAATTAAAGCGCTGGTAGTTGAACCGAGCATAATTAATAAGAATAGTGATCATGATATCATTGTAAAATTATTAGTGTTTGAATCTGGAATCATGATCCTTGGATTCTGAAACCCTAATTTGATCAATTGATGACCAATTGATGATTTATTTGAAAATTAACCATGGAATAAAGGAGAACCGGCTTCATGGGGCCATGTATCGACAATGAAATTCTCATATGCTCACGTGAGCAAAAACCAATACCTCTTTGAAGAGTTGGTGAGTTGCTGAAAGAATGATTAAATGCTGATTTAATCATTTGTTGAATTACTGCTGGGTTTAGCATTAGGTGATAAAACCTAATAAATCATGAAGATGTGAGGTACCAACCAAGGGGTCATGAAACTGGCCCTGGGTGGTCATGGGATCAAATGATGATCGCTCCGTCAAATTCTGAAATTATTCGGAGAGTTTAGGACCCAATACGCGCAATTGTGCAAATTAGGTCAGATTGTGAGAAACACGTGTGACTGGCTCATTGCGATCCAAAAAGATAACCTTGGTCGGTCAAGGTAACATTCTTTCTTCGTTAAGATGTCTGTGTTTCAGTCCTGAGAATTTTGATATTTTCTGATGCTCGTTTGAGCGACCATTTGTGAAAATATGACAAAATTAGGGTTTTTTGATAAAACCGTCAAAACTTCATCGGATGAAGGAAAATAATGAAAAAGTGAAAATATTATGGAGTGTGGGACCAATCATGACCGTGGGCAAGGCCGGCCGGCCAAGAGAGCCATCCCATACGTTTTCCATAATTTTGTAATATTTTTCATGATTTTAGGGAAATATGATAAAATGAATGAGTTTTGCTAAAATTAAAGAGTTGTGTTGAAATCAAGAAGTTTCCATGAGATGAGGGAAACATAAAAAATCATAAATAATAAAATAAGGGACGTGTGGGCATGTGGGACCGGCTTGGAGCATGACTAGCCGGCCAGGGCCTAGTCCCGTGCGTTTTCCCTATTTTATGCATTATTTCATGATTTGAATGAAATATCATGAAATCAAGGAATTTTCATGGGATTATGAAAACATGAAAAATATGCTAATAAAAGAGTGGGACGTGTGAGCCATCTAGGGTTTGGCCGACCGGCCATGGCCCGTGCACATGGGTTTTCCTAATTTTTATTATTTTTCATGGGACCAAGGAAATATCATGAGATTAAGCAGTTTTCATGAAATTAGGGAAATAATAATAAAATCATGAGGAATCATGAGGTGTGGGGCATGGCTGGTTGGCCAATGGTCACGCCCCATCACGTTTTTCCCTAATTTTATATTATTTCCTCCGCGCGAAGGAAGCATCATGAAATTGAGGAGTTTCCTCAAAATAAAGGATATTCGTTCAAATGAAAGTGTTTTCATAAACTCATGGAAAACAACAAAAATATGATAAAAATATGAAACTGACGAGGGATTGACCACGGCACAGTCGGCCGGTCAGTGGGTCCATGCTCCCAGCGCCTTGGTCAATTTTTATTTATTTGTTATTTTTCATCCTATTTTGCATAGGTTCATCGTTTCATCGTATTTTGAAATACTCGTTCGTGCGATGGTTATTAATGTATCATTGTTGAATACACTTGCACCATTTGAGATGGGGCTTGCTCAGAAAGAAGCTTTGATGCCCGTGCGTCCAATATTTATTACTAATCCGTGGATTTCTGCTGGGAAGGACCATGGATTGCGTAATGAAATATTTTGCGAAAATATTTGAATATTTTCAGAAATTCTGCGGATGAATCCAAGAATTTAAGTTTGAAACAGGGCTCGCTCAGAAGGCATCTCTGATGCCCGTGCGTCCAATATTTATTACTAATCCGTGGATTTCTGCTGGGAATAACCATGGTTTGCGTAATGAAATATCTGCGAAAATATTTGAATATTTTGAAATTCTCATGTGGATGAATCCAAGAATTTAAGTTTGAGACAGGCTCGCTCGCTCAGAAGGCAACTTTGATGCCCGTTCGTCCAATATTTATTACTAATCCATGGATTTCTACTGGGAAGAACCATGGTTTGCGTAATGAAATATCTGCGAAAATATTTGAATATTTTCAGAAATTTTGCGGATGAATCCAAGAATTTAGGAATAATTAATTTATGATTTTATACTAGCAGAGCAAACTATCTAGGAGCATTAATTATTCTGATATGAACTTGCTGGAGCTTCATATCTTTTACATATCCAGGGTAAACTCGTTGTTTGTATCCTGAAAACGTCATCACTCTATACTAGCAGAGCAAGTTGTTTGGGAGTTGTCAATCCCGTGATAAAAATAATTACTGAAGTGCTCAGTACTACTCGTGAGATATGGCGTTGTTTAGCTGTGAGACTACATATCTATATGCACTCTAAGAGAAAGTATTCTCAATCAGAGAATTCGATGAGAGACTCGTGTCTCGATATTCACGTCTGATTACCGGATCAGAGGTTTGTATAATTATGGGTTTACAATTTTATCCTTTGTCGAAAATCCACCATCTACAGCCTTCTAAAGGAGTAAAACTTCTGGGTGGACCGGTCAGTCTTGATGCTCATTTTAATAAGGATTTGTTGGTTAGTAGAGTTTGTAAGACTACGACTCTTATCGATGCTGTAGAGAAGCTAGAAGATCCTCAAGGTGAATTGTTGTTGTTCAGAAATTTCACCGGTGTATCGAAGCTTTACTTTGCTTTGCTTTGCGTACCACCAAGCCAGAATTTTTGTCAGAGGCTCAAGATTTGTTTGACACGCGGTTGATTCAATTTTTAAGACACATCATCACGGGGGATGAACCTGGATACAGGCTTATTCAACAAAGACTATCTACTTTGCCGTTCAAGCATGGTGGCCTGGGTGTTTACACTTTACAAGACACCCAACATTATTGTTATCTTGCCTCCTACTTGCAGACCCTGGATTTACAGTCTATCATTTTGAGGGATACCGGTATCAGTGGTAGTAGCCTTTCCCTTCAACAAGCTATGGACTCCTTCAACTCTCTGTGTGGGATTGTTCCTCCTATATGCATTAGTAGTCTTGCCACCCATTCTATGAACTTATTGGCAACTATCTACTTTGATGCTATTAAAAGGAACATTCCCACCAATTATGTTATGACGGAGCTTGATTCGGTGTTGTGGCAATGTAATCAAACAAAACATGCATGGGATTTTCTGATGGAAATCCCAATTGTGGGTCTCAATTAACATATTGGATCCAGGCAATTCAGTGCAGTGCTCAAGTATAAATTTTGGATCCCTCTATTCGAGATGGATGGTGCCTGCCCCTTCTGCAAAAGGGATATGGATCCTTTTGGAGATCATGCCTTGCATTGTGCGAATATAACGTCTGGTATTTTTGAACCCGGGCTTAAAGCCCGTTTCAACTAATAAGAGTTGACATAGTGATTCGTATATATGAAGGTGTACAAATCCTAGCTTATTATTATAAATCTTTGTGATTTGGGGTGCAAATAACCAATTGGTTAGTATAGGGAATGATGGGGTCACTACCTAGTAGAGCACATGATTTTTATGTCTAGTAATACGTATGGGAAAAAGAATAAGTTTTTCTCTCTTTTGCATCTACTTTTAGGGTTAGTAATATATATATTGTTTTGTCTTTTTCCTAAAACCCTAGAAAAGAAAAAGAAACCTTCTCTTTCTTCCTCTTTTTCCATCTACTACTTTAAAAGAAAAAAAAGGGAATCTGATTTATTATAGTACCTGATTGGATTACTGATTGGCTTGGATTGACAAGAATTTCATATTTGGATTTGCGTAAGAGGTAGGGGTTTCTCGTAATACTATATAAAACTAAACTATTTCCATGATTTTTTCGCTGATTTGCATGGTGTTTACGGATGAGTTATGGCTATCATTATCCCTATATATGTATGTCCGATGTTCATTGATTTTCCTTTGTTTGTAAACAAAGTCCACTATTTTATGAACCTGTCAGTGTTTAGTGTTGTCTAGATCCTTTGAAATAATAATGATTTGTTCATCCGATTTTGGAAGAAGATATTTTAAAAGAAAATACTTTTTCTTTTTGTTGTCAGTCCCTAACTACTGCACCCGGTATTTTTTTCTATTTGCAAACCAAAGTTTAAGATCTATAGGGTTTTAAATTATTTAAACAAAAAAAAGGAAAGAAAGAGAAACTATAACTTTATTTTGTTTCTAGGTGTTGTCTTGAACACCCCAACTACAGACATGAGACGTTTTAACTTTTTCTTTCATTTGAAACCAAAAAGTGGACATATTTTAAAGTGGACATATTGTAATTGAATCTTATTTCTTTTAGTGTTATATGTGATTTATCTCGTTTGTTTTTGTTTAAAGTGGACATATTTCTTTAAAAAACGAATACCCATGTGACATACTAATTTCAAAAATTTCAACTACCTTTGGACTATTCTGTGCACCCCACAACTCTTTAGGTCATACCTCTCCTTTAATCAAGTACAAGTGGTTTTTTTAAATTAATGTCAAATGGGAAAAGTATTCACTCTCTCCTATGTTTCTCTAGCACCAAACTGTTTCATTTGGTGTTAAATTTCTGTCTCGTTTTTCCGTGCTAATGTTGTCATGTAATTTTAAATCCTTTTTCTGTTTGGGTCAGTAATTTGACGCTGGGTTCTTTATTGACTTCTATCACTGGAGTCAGTTTAGTTTGTAAACTAGGTGCAGGTAAAAGTACTATATGCATATGCATATATATATATATATATTCTGGTTTTGGAAATGGATGCATTTTGTCCTTTATTGTAAGTAATATACAGAAGAAATGATTAATCTCTCGGGTTTCGAAAAAAATTCTTTTGGTACTAGTGTGTACGCGGATATATTGAAGGTGATGTTAGAAATGAACTATAGTGCGTAACTCTGCTGCTGAATTGTCAAGTCTTTATGGCATCCCACCACTGGTGGCTACCATGGGAAGACTGTTCGGGGAATAGTATGGTTTATTACCGGAATAACTCTGACACTAGATTAGGACCTACAATTATAGGTTGGCTTATGTGAGTAAAATGAGTAAGTAATTTCAGAGGATTTTGACTTATGTGGATTTTATTTATTTTTATCGGCTGCATGGTTTAATCTTCGTTGCACTATATTATTTTTTTGAAATTCCTACTGGGCTGTGGTTTGCTCACCCCAAATTCTTTTTTCTCTCCCAACAGAGTTTGAGGAGCAGTTAGCACAGTAAGCGGACTCGGAAGCTTACGGAATAGTACTCAGATGTTAGTATTCTCGCAAGACACTACTATATGATATCACTAGCCCTTAACCCGTGCCGTAACGGCATGGGCCTTGATGTTGGTTCACTTTTAATATCGTATAAAATGTGTCCCGAATACTTATAAACTCCTTCTGGTCCGATGCATGTTAAATCTGGCTTGGTCATAGATATCGTAGGGATATCCCATGTTTTTTTTTCTCTATTCCATCAGGTAAACAACTAATGTTGTTAACACACTTCATTAAATCACAAATGTTCTCTAAAATTATATGTGTTGTCGCCGTATAAAATTCAGAAAAATATAGACTACAAATAATTTTAAAGGGAGTTTTATACGCGTTTAATATCTTAAATTAAGAAAATGAGTTCACTTTCGTGATTTTCTATTTCCTTCCCCATTTTCAATTTAAAAAATATGTACATAAAATGTACTTTCTAGGACCTTTTATTTACTTATTGGAATATATGCTATTGAAATTTTACTTCTGGAAATATATCTCTTGATTTGTAATACCATATATATACTAATATGTTGAGAAGTCTCATTGGCAGATAAGTGGATATGGTCACCTCTAGAATCGTCAGCCTCCTTGGCAGTCGTTTGCCGTAACCATTACATAGATTTTTATGGTAGAGAAGTATGCGGATTAATCGTCAAATGTATTTGTTTTTTTAAGAGAAATAAATTTCAAAACCGACTAATATGTAATTAGGAGGAAATATCGAAGTTCCCTTATTGTCATGCATCTTTCAATGATCGGGTACATTATTTTTGTCCCTGAGATGATTTGTAAGACCATATACTTACCTTGCAAATTCGCTCGTACAATCTGATCATCTCTTACACCAGCCAATAGGGGCCCATTGTCGCCTCTAGAATCGTCAACCACTTTGGTAGGCGTATGGCATAACAATCTTATTTCTTTTCAATGTGGAGCAGTCTGGTGATCGATTGGTGCAGTCTCGTTTATTTTATTTTATACTACCTCTGGTATTTTTGTACACTCAGAAAGAACAAATTATAAATAACCTGATCTGCCAGCATTCGTGATGGTCATCCTAATGACAGTGTTTGATTTTTCATTCTTTACTGCATAACAATTTGGAGAATTGTTATCAATAAGAAGAGTAGAACACGGAGATGTTATAACCTATTCAAGAAAGCCGAAAAATTATAGAGTAAAACACATAAGTCAGGTTGCATTATCCGAAACCATAACATTTGTTGGCGTCTTTGATTATGTTTTTTTGATAAAAGTGCAATCTTATTGACTTAATTTTTGCCAAATGTGAATTCATCTGCTCAGGAAGTTGAAATACGTTAGTTTGGTGATGCCAGTGTCTGAAAATTTCCTTCGAAACCATTATGGATTTGGATCAAGATTGAGAACATAAATTAGGTTATCGTATCAACACGGTTACACAAGGGATAAATCAGATCCACCAATGTCACTGTAAATCATGACCAAAGTCACTAATACTGAAATGCAAAAACAAAAAAAAAAAAAAAAACGGAAATGACACGTCAACAAAATGCAGTTAGGGAAACACAACTGAATAAAATGAAGAAAGGGAAACACATAAAAAAATGCTGACATACAAAAAAACATGATATGCTATTCCCATATATTGTATTATTTGGTGCAAGACTTCGTAATGTTTAATCTTCGGCAATGGTATATACCGAGAAACCTTCGGGCATCTTATGAAGGAAGGGTTTCTTGCGAGGTGGATCATTATCGGCCACAACCTCATCTTCAACGCGAATGATTCTGGTATTCTGGATAGATATGGTTGGGGTTGGTGGTACAGGGAGCGAAGGCAGCTTTGCTACAATGAAGCTTGGGGTATCAATATTTCTAGGATAATGGATTTTGGGTTACTGTACAAATTGATTGAACACCCACGGTGACTCATCCATCTCCCTAAAACTTAACACACACAGGCAAAGTTAGCTAAATTATGTTTTTTTTTGTATTAAAATAAAGTATATTGGACCTATCACCACCAGCAATGTTACCACCTCAAAATTAATTGAAGACTTAAGTTTGTTCAATCTAAGCTTTATACATGATATTTGTGATAAAAAATTAAAAGCACGCCCAGCTGCGAGGTGGTAAAATTGGTATTGTTGTGGTGGCGTGTGACAATCCAGATTTTCGGACTCCTAACGAATACAGATTCTCCCTTGTGGATCGGGTCCGATCCAGCTAGCAAGTCCAAAATTCCGGACCGCCACTCGTGTGGGACCAAATTTTTCGTTTTAAAAGATTTCATATAAGACAATAAGATTAGGGCGGTCATGATTACACTTTATTTTGGTATTAATATTACTATTTTTTTTTTTCGTTTTAAAATTCCATAAAAAATTACACTTTATATTCACTCAGATAAATTTTCCATCTCTCAGTGAGTCTTGTCATGTTCCCTGTAGTTTAGGGTTGATTTATATGGTAGTTTCCATTATACTACAGTGATCCTCATGTTGTCTTGTTATCACAATTAGGCTTTTTATGCTAATTTTTAATATTAGCATACAACTTTTATTCTAAAACTTATCACGTGTCGTAGTGGCACGACCATACATTACCTTTTGGTGTTTCATGAAGTGAGTGTTGTGTTCCATTTCTTACATAACTAAATAATTTTCTTTAAGTTATGGCACGGGCATAAATTAACTTATGGATATTTATTTATTTTGTGTGTTAATATTCTTGTGGTGTTAATATTTTGCTATACCGTACCTTAGTACTCCTTATCTTCCATTTTTTTTGTGTGTTTTAGGGACATAAGCCGTAATTAAGGTTGTGTAAGTATAAAGATAAATAATATATAACTGAAAAAAAAAAATCCATAAAAAAATAGAAAGAAGAAAAGTTCGTCCTGTCTTAAGTATATCCAGCATTACATTAATTAGAAAGTGAAATATTGCTCAAACATGTAGGCGTCCAGACTCCAAACATTCATCCCATCCAGTTCCAACACAAAAAGGTCGGTGGGGAATAAGCTTTCCCGGGGGTAGTGCGATTTTACGGTATGATTAGTTAGCAGGACCTGAGGTATGGATTACATTGATCAGTTTTTCTCCATGTTTGTAACCAAGTAGAAGACATCCGAATTAATATTTGGATTAGTATTATACCTTTCTCTAATATCCATCACTTTTAGACTGTCCACGTTGAAGTAGATTTAGGTAGCACTTGTTAAGGTCAGCGACTACTTGCATGGGAGGACGCAAATGTGAGTAATTAACAGAGATTGGATTAAGGAAAACTCTACTTAGCTTGTAAAGGGATATTAGCATTATAGTGTGTACTCTGATAATATTTCACATACGTACCCACCGTAACAACAACCACGGGTGCAATATTGATTCCATGGTCATCCAGATTTCTGGCGAACTCTCTGGTTGAGTCTCCCCTAAGTGTGGCATATAAAGGTTCAGGGGGGGATTAAGAGGACAACCGAAGGAACCTAAAGAAATGAAATTAATGCCAACACATAAGACATGTTTCTAAGGTGGTGGTACCTCAGGTTCTGAAGGGTCAGTTCGCATATCAAACACAGATGGACAGAACCTTCCTTGAGTGGTTGCAGCGTTGTTGGGTTGGTTGAAACACCCCCATAACCTCTGCGATCCCAAGCATGAATTATATAAAAAAAGGTGAACATCTTATCAATAGCCAAACGAAGAAAATAAAAGATTCGCATGACTAACCTGTGAGATAGGTATTGGTAGGACATGATTTGATGTCCTCAAAAGCGATCTAAACAAACTTGCAGCGAGTAACGGAACGGTATTTGCTGGAAGAGGTGTCACCTCAGATGTGGCACATATATTTGCGACCCCATCATAAGTAGCTGCACAAAGAAAGATATTACAATCAGTTGGGAATTTCGGAGTGACAAGCTGAATGAGAACATGATATATGATACAATTTAGACATGCCAGATACAGTTCAAATACAGACTTGGTATGAGCGGCTGAGGGGAAAGTGTATTGGTCAGCAAACCCAAAGTGCACAGTTTCAGCAAAGAGCACCGATTTAGAAAGCCAAAGCAAGCTGGGGAAGCGAATGTGTTTGCAAGGAAACTGACATTGGGTTTATAAAAAAACTAATAAATTTAAATAGCAAATCCTTAATCAAGAAATAGATGGATAAAGAGACTGTTGGATGTGTTGTTTAACTTGAAAGCTTGGACAAAAATGGTTCTCTATGAAGCTTCAAAGACAAACTCAGAATCCAAGAGATCTATGAGAATGCTAAAAATGCACACTCTACACACCTATACAAATCGTTAAGAGAAATTAAGATATTATGCGCACACTTCTACCAAAAACAAATACAAAATATATACTTAAGTTCCCAATCAGGAAGAAATAATCCTCTTACCTTCTCTTGAGAAGTTTCAGAAGCTACTGGTCTTCTTTTGTACTCCAGTCTCTCACTAAATCACTTACGAAGGTCACATCAAGAAGTCTCATATATAAGAATAACATACAAAAATGATGATTACCTATATAACCATTCACAGGTTACCTCAAGTATATAAGAAAAGAAAAACTGAAAAAAACAATGACATGTACTTGAGGCTTGCATTGAGTTTTTCCTTCAAGTAAGTAAATTTTGCTTTAAAAAGTATTTGTATTAAAATGTATAATAGCAAGTTAATCAGAGTGACTACATCCACAAAAAGAAAACCTTCCCATTGTAGGTAAAGGGAAAAACGTGTCCTTAGGCTAGTAGATGACTTGGCTTGTATATAAAAAATGGCAACCGCATGAGGCAGTAAGTAACTTCTAACTATAAGGGATCTTTTCTTTTTATGCTTAATAGAAAAACATCATTAAAGAACCACAAATAGAATATTCAATATGCAACTTCATGACAACATATACAGTCATCCGCAATCACTTGCGTGATGACGTGGGATTTTGAGTCAGTTTAGTAACTTAAACCAAGGCAATTTGTGAGTCTGTCATACATTCTCGTTATCTTTTAGACATTTTGAACTCATTTTCACCAACAATCTATATAAAAATTTTAGTCAGGTAACTTACCTAGGATTTCGATGTACTGTGGTTTCTTCTTTGAAAGCTTTACCAGCAATTCTGATACATGCTATTACCAACATCCAAAATTTTATCCAATTTAGTTCTCATTTCCCAGTTTGATCTCAAGCAGCTGAAACGAATTGCAAGAAAGCATTTAGTTCCTAAGTGGATTCCTTAGTATTCCCCTATAATTAATTAATCTGTATAAATGAAACTAAGATATAAAATATCATCTTATTATCAAACAACATATATATAAATATATGTACTGGAATAGTAATATCTAGGAAAAATCATTGGAACATTAAGGAAAATTAAGTAAGAATACTACTTTCAGGGGATATGTGAATTAGAGTACAATAAAATAAATTAAGGTAATTTGGATATTACCTTGGATTGCATCCGATCTAGTAGGCTTGCCACCCTCGCATAACCTGATAAAATCAAATAATAAATAACATATGCGTGATACAAAATTGACTTAGAGCTTAGAGGCAAATAAATTCTCAAAAGCTCAATACCATCATCATTCCAAAACCCAATAGGAATGCGTCCAAGAAAATGTTTCACGAACTTATTGGCATGATTTAAATCTTTTCATAAGCTTAATCACTAAAAGATTTGGCATATCAATATCTGGATGTTTCGCCAAGTTGAAATCCCTCTTTGCGTACAATACTCCCTTTGTTAAATTCAACTAAAAAAAATCCACTAAATAATCAACAGCGAATTGCCACCTTGAGTGACACTCTTTTTAATATATTTTGCCCTTTTCATGTCAAAAAAAGGTAACTAACATAAAATAGGTGAGAGAAAACTACTAATCCATTGAGTTTTACTTTGAAATCTGCCAACGATTCTTGTTTGACACAATCTGGGAAAAAAAAATATTAGGGTTCATGATGGTAATGAGGAGTGAAGCAGAAATTAGGGTTTTGTTATGCTTGTTTCGGCATGTTGGAGAAGACGAAAGGATAAATCAAGGAATCATTTTTCCATGTAAGTGGAATTAGATTAGAAACGATGAATTCAACTTCAGCCGTCATCATCTCTACACTGAAGAAGATGGTGGTAGAATTAAGATTCTGGAGGAGAGCAATGAGACTTATAATGAACCTCTATTCTCGTTCCCAGTTTTCTATTTCTCACAACTCCTAACTCTCTAGGTAGAAAATGGAAGGGCGAAACGTAAAACTGTGAACGGGAAGGAATAACCACGATGATAGATTTATATATTGTGAGGACAAATCCTGACCACCACTAACAAATGCCAACTTGTCCAAACCTTGTTTTATACTAATGATGGGGATAATGGGTACTTTTATTGATTATCATTTTTTTATTACTTTGTAGTTTTCAATTATTTTAATAAGAGACATTTTTAGTTAAATACTTTTTAAATTGTTGTTCTTATTTTATAAATTTTAGAACATCATTAGTGTTTATTATTATTTGGGAACTTTTTACTTGGAATTTGAGTTGGAAAAAACATTTAATAATATCTTCTTTATTCATTTTGTAGTTGTACTTTGTTTTATTATCATTCTTTAAAAAAAAAACAAAAAACCATGTTCCATAGTCATGCCTCAAGGATTCGTTCTTACTAGTTGGGTTGGAAGTGATCCATTGGGTCAAATCCGGCTCAATAGAAGCCCGAATTTTTGACGGACGTGACAGTTTGGTATCAGAGCATGGTACCGATTTACTTGGACCGTGCGTGTGGACTTACTAGTTTTGAAGGTTTAATTTTCAAAAAAAAAAAAAAAAAAATTGCACTCTGATTTATTTATTTTTACGACTTTTGATTCAAAACGATTTCTCTTTTGAAAAGTGTATTACGTTTTTTTTTTTTTTAGAAAAATAAATTTATTTAGTTTTCATCAAGTGTTTCTTTTCATATTTAAATTTACTTTGGGGTTGGGGTAAATAACTAAAAGCCTTATAAAATAAAACGTTGCGTGTATTAGTTAAATTAGGTTTTCGACGTAGGTATTAACATTAGTGCGCGTTTATCTTTATTTAGAAGATGCCGCCTCGTCGTGATGCTACCAACGGTGCTCAACCAAATGGAGAAGAATGATAGGATAGGAGGGAACGCATGGAAGCTACCCTTGACCGAGTTGTTGGGACATTGGGAACACTGGTACAGGTTGTTGAAACCCAACTCTAGAGTAGAGTGGACTTAGAAAAATTCTTGAAGGTGGTTGGAAGAAAGGAATTTAAGGGGACTGAAGAACCTCTTGAGGCTGAAAGGTGGTTAATGTGGATCCAAAAGGAGTTTTTATCCTTGAGAGTGGAAGAGAATGACAAGATCCGTTTTCCTACGTACCTTTTCACTGGAGTTGTTGATTTTTGGTGGGATTCGATAAAACAAGTCCGAAATGTTACCGTTTGGGCAGAGTTTGAAAGGCTGTTTTTTGACAAGTATTTTCCTGAGACGGTCAAAGCCCAGATGTGTGCTGAATTTGCAACCTTAGCTCAGGGAGACATGATGGTTTCTCAACTAGACAAGAGGTTTGTTGAATTGGAACGTTTTGGGGATAACTTGGTCAATACGCCGTTACGAAGAGCAAGAAAACTTGGTCAATTGCCATCCATGCTAGGTTGGTACCATGTCGCCTTACTACTTATGAGGATGTCCTAGATACTGCATTAGCTATAGAAGCGGACTAGATCAAGAACCAGAAGACGGATTCATCGACTCATCGGAAGCGTCCGCGTACGGATAACCCTGGGAAGGTAGTTGCACCAAAACCTTGCTTTCATTGTGGAGTTGTGGGTCACTTCGCTAGGGATTGTCCTAAATCGAAGCCACCTGGACAACTGAATGCAATCTCGGGGTGTTATCGTTGTGGGAAGGAAGATAATTTTGTGAGGGAGTGTCCTTTACCTACACCACCTAGGCCTCCAACTCATAATCAGTTTCAGAATGACCCAAGGCCGAATTTCCAAGCACGACAACCATACCAGCCGCGAAACAATGCACCACCCTTCCATCCAAGGCGTCAGCCAAATGTTCTGGGGCAGCTGAACCATATTGCTACTGTTGAGAAGAGGACAGAAAACTCTGCGATTAAGGGTAATTTCTTGATCTTTAGTTCTCGTGCTAAAGTTTTGTTTGATTCTAGAGCTACCAATTCGTTCATATCTTTGCATTTTTCTGCTTATCTTGGTTTGAAACCAGTACCCATAAGGTTTACTTTGAACGTCTCTTCACCGCTAGGAAATGTAGTGTCCCTTAGTAAATTTTGCAAGGATTGTGAAATAACTTTTGGTGACTATAGAGTGAAAATAGATTTGATACCGATGAGGCTCCAGGATTATGATGTCATTATTGGTATGAACTGGTTGTCGCAAAACCAAGCTATACTGGAATGTTTTGAGAAGAATGTATCTTTCCAATCATCGGATGGAAGTTGAGTGTCTGTTCAAGGATAAAGGTGGAAAGTTATAAATCCATCCTTACCCGGGATGAAAAGGAGGGATGAAACCAAAGAACACATAGATTATCTTGCTAATTTGAGTGAAGAAGAGGATACCAAGGTGGTAGATGAAGGGTTACCGATAGTTCGAGATTTTTCGGATGTCTTTCCAGAGGCATTGCCAAGATTACCACCAAAGAGAGAGATTGACTTTGAGATTGAAGTGCAACCGGGAAGTATGCCAATATAGATGCACCCATACCGCATGGCACCCAAAGAGATGAAGGAATTATGGATACAACTTGATGAGTTGGAAGGGTTGGGATTTATTCGACCAAGTACCTCACCGTGGAGAGCTCCTGTTCTGTTTGTGCTCAAAAAGGATGGATCAATGAGGATGTATATTGACTACCGACGACTAAACCGAATTACAATCAAGAATAAGTACCCCTTGCCGAGAATTGATGATCTTTTTGACCAGTTGAAGAGAGCGTGTTATTTAAAAAAGATTGATCTTCGATCTGGGTACCATCAGATGCGGTTCAGAGAGGAGGACATTCGCAAGACCGCATTTGGAACTTATTACGGTCATTATGAATTTCTCGTGATGCCGTTCGGGTTAACAAATGCACCTGCAGTATTCATGGATCTGATGAACCGAGTTCTTCGACCTTTTGTGAACAAGTTTGTAGTAGTGTTCATTGACGACATTCTCATTTATTCCAAGACTAAGGAAGATCATGAGGAACATCTGAGAATGGTTTTACAAAATCTAAGAGAGCACAAGTTGTATGCAAAGAGGAGCAAGTGTGAATTCTGGATGACGAAAGTTTTATTTCTCGGACATGTTATTTCCAAGGATGGAATATCTGTTGATCCCGAGAAGATATCGGCCGTAACGAAATGGCAACCTCCAAAGAGTATTTTTGAGATTCGCAGCTTCTTAGGTTTGGCTGGATATTATCGAAGATTTGTTGAGAATTTCTCGAAGATAGCAGTCCCTCTTACTCGTTTGACCAAAAAGGGTGTGAAGTTTGAGTGGACTATTGAGTGTGATAAAGCATTCGAGGAGTTGAAGTGGCGACTGACTACGGCACCCATCTTGGTTACCCCAGAACCAAGATTAGGTTATGATGTTTATTGTGATGCTTCAAGGAGTGGTTTTGGTGGAGTTCTTATGCAGAAAGGGAGAGTAGTAGCTTATGCTTCTCGACAGTTAAAGAATCATGAAAAGAACTACCCAACTCATGATCTGGAATTAGCAGATGTAGTGTTTGTGCTAAAGATTTGGAGGCATTATCTTTATGGAGAAAACTTTATGGTATTTTCGGACCACAAAAGTTTAAAGTACATCTTCACTCAGAAGGATTTGAACTTGAGATAGAGGAGATGGCTCGACCTTCTTACGGACTATGAGTTTAAGTTGGAGTACCATCCTGGGAAAGCGAATGTTGTAGCGGATGCACTTAGTAGAAAGGAGTCTGGATCCATAGCTTTATTGAGGATGGTCAAAGTTGTGGAAAAATACGACTTTGTTGTTGAGTGGAACGATAAAAGGGCATACCTAGCGCATGTTGTTGCAGTACCTGATATTGTGGAGAAGGTCATTCAGGCGCAGACGTTAGACTACGGTTTGCAAGAAATCAAAGGAAAGATGGGTAATATGGATCAACAGGAAGGATGGACACTGGGAGTCAATGGGGCTATACGCTATAAAGGACGGTTGTGTGTACGAGATGTTGAGGAATTGCGAAAGGAATTTTTGACGTTGGCTCATAAGTATGTATTGACAATACATCCTGGAAGCACAAAGATGTATCAAGACTTGAAGCGCCAGTTTTGGTGGAAAGGTTTGAAAAGGGATGTTGCATTGTTCGTCTCCAGGTGCCTTACTTGTCAGCAAGTGAAGGCTGAACACCAGCGACCAACAGGACCTCTTCAGCCTTTACCAATAGAGGAGTGGAAATGGGATTTCATTGCTATGGATTTTGTTAGAGGATTACCTAAGACCCAACATGGGAAGGATGGCGTATGGGTGATCATAGACCATCTCACCAAGTCGGCATATTTTCTTCGGTGAAGCGCATGAGAATCTTGTACCTATTTTATGTAATTTGTACATCAAGGAGATAGTTAGGTTGCATGGAGTTCCACTATCGATCGTTTTCGACCGAGATCCTCTTTTTATATCCAAGTTTTGGGGGAGTTTTCACCAGTTGATAGGAACATGATTGGATATGAGTACTGCTTACCACCCCAAGACCGATGGTCAGTCCGAGCGAACGATTCAGATTTTGGAGGATATGTTAAGAGCATGTGCGATCGACTTCAAATGTAATTGGAGCGATCATTTACCCCTTGTTGAGTTTTCATACAACAACAGTTATCAGTACAGCATCGGTATGGAACCTTATGAGGCGTTGTACGGAAGACCATGTCGAACACCGTTATGTTGGGCTTAGGTTAGTGAAAGAAGTATCATAGGGCCCCAAATGGTTCAAGAGACAACAAAGAAGATAGGGATCATCCAAACCCGTTTGAGAACGGCACAAAGTCGTCAAAAGAGTTATGCAGATGTAAGAAGAATACCATTGGAATTCCAGGTTGGGGATAATGTGTTTCTAAGAGTTAGTCCTAGACCAGGCATTAAACGGTTTGGGAAGAAAAGTAAATTGGCGCCACGCTATGTTGGGCCATTTGAAATTCTTCAACGGATTGGAGAAGTAGCATATCGACTATCTCTACAACACAATTTGCAGACATACACAATGTTTTTCATGTATCTATGCTTCGTAAATACAATGCTGATCCATCCCACGTCATCGAATGGCGAGACTTGCAACTGAACGATAATTTTTCGTATGAAGAAAAAAGGTTGCGCGTAATCGACTCAAAGGAACAAGTCCTTTGGAGGAAAACCATCAAAATCGTGAAGGTTCTTTGGCAACATCATGGTTCTGAAGAGGCAGCTTTGGAGCTGGAGTCTGATATACGAGACAAATATACGGAATTACTGAGAGGTAATTCTTAAACTTAGCTACGCCTCGAATTTGCGGAGAAATTCTTCTTCTTTTTTGAGGTTAATAGTATAACGTCTGGTATTTTTGAATCCGAGCTTAAAGCCCGTTTCAACTCATAAGAGTTGACATAGTGATTCGTATATATGAAGGTGTACAAATCCTAGCTTATTATTATAAATCTTTGTGATTTGGGTGCAAAGAACCAATTGGTTAGTATAGGGAATGATGGGGTCACTACCTAGTAGAGAACATGATTTTTATGGCTAGTAATACGTATGGGAAAAAGAATAAGTCTTTCTCTCTTTTGCATCTACTTTTAGGGTTAATAATATATATTGTTTTGTCTTTTTCCTAAAACCCTAGAAAAGAAAAAGAAACCTTCTCTTTCTTCCTCTTTTTCCATCTACTACTTTAATAGAAAAAAAAAAGGAATCTGATTTATTATTGTACCTGATTGGATTACTTATTGGCTTGGATTGATAAGAATTTCAGATTTGGATTTGCGTAAGAGGTATGGGTTTCTCGTAATACTATATAAAACTAAACTATTTTCACGATTTATTCGCTGATTTGCATGGTGTTAACGGATGAGTTATGGCTGTCATTATCTCTATATATGTACGTCCGATGTTCATTGATTTTCCTTTGTTTGTAAACAAAGTCCACTATTTTATGAACCTGTCAGTGTTTAGTGTTGTCTAGATCCTTTGAAATAATAATGATTTGTTCATCCGATTTTGGAAGAAGATATTTTAAAAGAAAATACTTTTTCTTTTTGTTGTCAGTACCTAACTACTGCACCCGGTATTTTTTTCTATTTGCAACCCAAATTTAAGATCTATAGGGTTTTAAATTATTTAAAAAAAAAAGGAAAGAAAGAGAAACTATAACTTTATTTTGTTTCTAGGTGTTGTCTTGAACACCCCAACTACATACAGGAGACGTTTTAACTTTTCTTTCACTTGAAACCAAAAAGTGGACATATTTTAAAGTGGACATATTGTAATTGAATCTTATTTCTTTTAGTGTTATCTGTGATGTATCTCGTTTGTTTTTGTTTAAAGTGGACATATTTCTTTAAAAAACGAATACCCATGTGACATACTAATTTCACAAATTTCAACTACCTTTGGACTATTCTGTACACCCCACCACTCTTTAGGTCATACCTCTCCTTTAATCAAGTACAAGTGGTCTTTTTAAATTAATGTCAAATGGGAAAAGTATTCACTCTCTCCTCTGTTTCTCTCTAGCAGCAAACTGTTTCATTTGGTGTTAAATTTCTGTCTCGTTTTTCCGTGCTAATGTTGTCAAGTAATTTTAAATCCTTTTTCCGTTTAGGTCAGTGATTTGACGCGGGGTTCTTTATTGACTTCTATCAGTGGAGTCAGTTTAGTTTGTAAACTAGGTGCAGGTAAAAGTACTATATGCATATATATATTCTGGTTTTGGAAATGGATGCATTTTGTCCTTTGTTGTAAGTAATATACAGAAGAAGTGATTAATCTCTCGGGTTTCGAAAACATTTTCTTTTGGTACTAGTGTGTACGCGGATATATTGAAGGTGCTGTTAGAAATGAACTATAGTGCGTAAATCTTCTTCTGAATTGTCAGGACTTTATGCCATCCCACCACTGGTGGCTACCCTGGGAAGACTGTTCGGGGAACAATATGGTTTCTTTCCGGAATAACTCTGACACTAGATTAGGACCTACAATTATAGGTTGGCTTATGTGAGTAAAATGAGTAAGTAATTTCGGAGGATTTTGACTTATGTGGATTTTATTTATTTTTATCGGCTGCATGGTTTAATCTTCGTTGCACTATATTATTTTTTTGAAATTCCTACTGGGCTGTGGTTTGCTCACCCCAAATTCCTTTTTCTCTCCCAAAAGAGTTTGAGGAGCAGTTAGCACAGTAAGCGGACTCGGAAGCTTACGGCATAGTACTCAGATGTTAGTATTCTCGCAAGACACTACTATATGATATCATGGGGATAATGGGTACTTTTATTGATTATCATTTTTTTATTACTTTGTAGTTTTCAAGTATTTTAATAAGAGACAGTTTTAGTTAAATACTTTTTAAATTGTTGTTCTTATTTTATAAATTTTAGAACATCATTAGTGTTTATTATTATTTGGGAACTTTTTACTTGGAATTTGAGTTGGAAAAGACATTTAATAATATCGTCTTTATTCATTTTGTAGTTGTACTTTGTTTTATTATCATTCTTAAAAAAAAAAAAAAACATGTTCCATAGTCATGCCTCAAGGATTCGTTCTTGCTGGTTGGGTTGGAAGTGATCCATTGGGTCAAATCCGGCTCAATAGAAGCCCGAATTTTTGACGGACGTGACAGCGAATGAAGTGGGCCTAAAGTTTAGACACGATTTGGTGCGAGATACTATTTCTGACATGTGTTATCGAGCAGGTGTTCTGGCTAGGAAAGAGGTTGATTTGGGTCTTCTTTCCAACAATGGCACTGCTTTGAGGCCAGCTTATATACTCGTGTTAAACTGGGAGAATGGACATGACATGTGTTTTGATGTGAATGGAGTGTCGTCCTTTACTGGAGGCGGAGTTCGCACCTTTTCTCCGGGGATTGCTATCAAGAATGTTGTTTCTAAGAAGAATGCCAAGTATTTGGAGAAGTGTACAACACAAGGTTATGGTTTTGGGACACTTTCTTTCACCACGTTAGGATAGCTTGGAGATGATACCACGGGATTTCTTAGACGCTTTCGTAACTGCATTGCTAGTTACGATGCCAATGTACGTGTTGGAGATTTTCTCTTTCATAGATTAGGAGTGGTCATTCAAAAAAGGGTTGGAGCTCATCTTGTTGCTCGGCTTCCGACAAATTTTTTACCAGATGATAATCCATCTGAATTTTAGATTTGTAATTAATTTTCATGACCTAAAAAAAAAAAACTGAAAATTCTAGCCTAAAGACAAGTCCGCGTCGGCGGCGCCAAAAATTGATGTGATTTTGAATTGAGTTGTAGTAATAGGTTCGTTGAGACTTGTGAAAGCAATAGATTTTAGACTTATGAAACTTAAAAATAAAGAAAACTTAATGCAAAATTGATTTCAAGATATTAAAAATAACCAAGACACTGATTCCACTATTACACATGAATGAATAACGGTAAATAACCCAAAACTCTAATTATCTTTTAAATCCCTTGTTTCTTAATTCACAAATAATCAGGCATATTTTCAAATATTAATTGTATTCCCTAAGCATAGATTATCTATTGACTATTTGAATCACAACTAATTAAGAAAATTACGCAAACAATTCAAAACCCTGCAAAAGCAGTGATTGAGTGAATTATAAATTATAAATTAGAGAAAATAAAATAGTTACCAATTATTCATGCGGAAATAGCTTTCTCATTTCCTTGGTTGTGGGAGAATTAGCTCATCAACATGTTGGAAATACACTCAAAATTTGATTTCATTGCTCAAAGTGTTTACAAATGATAAAATATAGAGAAAATGGTTAAAACCGGGTGTTTGCAACGTTTATAATTGTTGCAAAACACTGTTACAGAGAACGATAAAAGGTTACTGTCACTGGCACTGTAGCATATACGACTGCCGAGCCTTTGTCATTTTCACTATAACAAATACGATTGTTGCCTTGTGTCTTATGTTCTTCGTGTTCTTGGTGTTGTAGCAGCAGAAAATAATTCTGTAACTTGATTTTCTCGCTCCGTTGATGCTTTATACCTCTCCCCAAACTCTATGTCGCCGCTTTAATACTCCTCCGAATCTTATATAGACTCTCATGCACAAGCAATTTCCTCCATAACTCCATATAATCTTCCATTACTCGGCATTGAAGAAAAATATTCTCGGGAATATTTTCTTCCCATATTTAACTCCACACGTTGTTTTCTCGTGACATACGACTCCCAACACATTGAGTCATCATCCATAAGTGGTATAACATGGAGCAGGCACATGAAAACCTCTCGAATACACACTTAGAACTCGGAATGGACTAACTATAACCCGTGGCACTCTGTTTCCTTCTCTCGGATTATCTAACCAAATTCAATTGAACCAAAGGCCTTTACCAAGCTTAATAAGCCCAATCACGTCATCTCGAAGAGTTTCATCCGTTGAGTCTCTCTAAAACGTCCCTAAATCTCTACCCAAAATTTTGTTTTTCAGCTAACATTTCGCGCCAAAACAGAAAACTTGAACGATGAAGATGGGTAGCCCCCTATCCAGAGTAGTGGTGCGAATAGTAGCTTCCTTGAGGGGTTCCCTTAACTAAAATAATGGTGCCTTTATTACATTTCTCTGGGGATCCAAATAGCACTTTTTGAGCAACTTTTTCCACACAAGTGTATTCCTCCAAAAACACCTACACAAACATAAAAAACACCATAATAAGTACAAAATCAAGCACTAACAATAGAGACACTGAAGACAATTTAGACACAAAAATGTGTCTATCAAATACCCCCAAACCTAATTTTTGCTAGTCCTCGAGCAAAACTAGTGACCGAGATATAGTCTCGGGAGGGTTTACCAGAGGTGTACCCACAAAACCTTTACTTCTAATTGGTCACCATTATCCAAAGAGATATGAGGACATACATATTATCAACCTATCATCAAGTAACCATAATGCCAAAGAAATTAAAGGTATCCTGCTCTAGAGATGAATAAAGAAAAGGGGAGACACATCCGCTATACTTGCTAGATAAAGAGATATCTGCTACACAACTAGATAAACATTGTAAGATGCATCTTATTTACAGCTGGATAAGATTAGGAGAGAGATAAAGATGAGAGGGACATCTGCTACACAACTGGACTAATTACATGTGATGAGTTGAACCAGTGTTATACTTGTAGTTCTCTTACAGATTCCGTTTAAGCTCTTCTTATCAAAGTATTTAGCAAATTTTTATTTGTCACTTGGTAGGAGATTTTGCTTATGAATTGTTACATTTTTGAATCTCGCTGGTATTCTTAAGTCTGAAACTTTGTCTACAAATTATTGGTGTACTCGGCCTTATCTTATATGCCACTTTCTTTAGTTTTCTACTATGTAATTATGGGTTTGTGTGGCATGATTAGGGGTTTCTATGATGAAACTGCATATGGCCTATTTCAAATTGTGCTGAATTTATTGGTAATTTCAAGACTTGTATGTCTAAATTCTTAAGTTGGGGATAACAACAGTTTTGAAAGGAAACATATTTATTAGTTATTGCAAGGCTTGTATTTCTGAACTGATTTATCAGTTTCAGCTTTCATTGGAGTGCAACTGATGCAATTGATCATCTGGTTCTATATCTTGGTTATCGCTCTTGCTTCTAATAAACATTACTTGGGAGAACCAGTTGTCTCTATGATTTTGGATTTACCTGAAAAGGTACACGTTTCTGTTTTCAGCATTTGTGCACGAAAATGGATTTCATCCGACTGCCTCTTCTTGTAAAGGCATAGCCTCTACAATTTTATCACTTAAAAAAAGTGAATGTGACTGAGTTGGAGATCAAGTCTCCCAGTAGAGTTAGCGGTTCTGCCTGGCCTACATCTTTAGTTCATGCTTATCCAAATTCCGGCATACTCAAACAGTATAGCAATTGAAACTAGTTGAGCAACTTGAAAAACAATTGAGATATTGTTTGTGTTTGGGCTAGATTCCTGCTAACATTGCTTTTTTGTATAAGATAGTGTGTTCTATAGATGCTTTATCTATCCGATTCAGGTGTTAATAGTTACTGGTTCTCTTTGCGTTTCAGAATGGATAAATCCTAGATGAGTACTGATAGAACGAAGAAACGCTTTATAGAAGGAGTCGCGGCATTTCTGCGGTATGCTGTCAACCATCTCAAGGAGGAGGGTGAGACATATGATGAATTTCTTATGCCGTGTCCATGTACGGATTGTTTAAATTTCTGTGCATGCTCAGTTGGAGACGTAGAAGATCATTTATTCTTAAATGGAATCAATCAAACGTATATTATTTGGAATAAGAATGGGGAAAAGGATGAGGCAATAACTAGTAGTAGGCCGGTTAACGTCAACAATGGTATGAACTCTGAATTTGAAATGGGATCTCCCAATGATGCTCCAGACGAAGATTTTGGAATGGGAACTCCCACTGATGCTCCAAACACTATAGATATGATGCAGGCTGCAGAAGAGTTCGCAGATGACCCTGTAAAGTTCAAAAAATTACTTGAAGATGCTGAAAAGCCCTTATACGAAGGATGTACCAAATTCACAAAGTTGTCTGTAATTGTGCAATTGTTCAAGTTGAAGAGTAAGCACGGTGCATCAGACATGTTTTTTTAATGAATTGTTACCCTTGTTAAAGGACATGCTTCCCAAAGAAGGTAATTTAATGGCGGGGAGTACATATCAGGCAAAGAAAATATTGAAAGCAATGGGTTCAGGGTACACAAAGATACATGCATGTATCAACAACTGCATTCTTTATTGGAACGAGTACAAGGATGAAAAAGTGTGTCCTACTTGTAAAGCACCCAGATGGAAATTTGACAGGGATGGTAAAGTGTACGAGAATGTTCCATCAAAGGTGTTGTGGTACTTCGACATCATCCCAAGATTTCAGCGGTTATTTCAATCGAGGCCCTCAGCAGAAGATTTGATATGGCACCATACCACTAGAAACAATGACGGTGTTTTATGTCATCCAACAGACTCACATGCTTGGAGAGAGATAGATAACAATTTCCCAGAAATTAAAGGTGATCCAAGAAATCTGCGGTTAGCTGTTTCGGCTGATGGAGTTGATGTAAACATAGGCACCAAACATCATAGTGTGTGGCCTGTTTTGGTTGTGATTTACAACCTTCCACCGGGTCTGCGTATGAAGAGAAAGTTCATCATGTTGTCGTTACTTATAGACGGTGCACCTAGAAACAACATCGATGTCTTTTTAGAACCTCTTGTGAAAGATTTTCAATTCTTATTTGAGAAGGGAAAGAGAACATGGGATGCATATGCCCAAGAAATGTTTACTCTACGTGCAGTTATTTTGTGGACGATAAACGATTATCCTTCTCTTGTTATATTATGTGGTTGTCGCTACGCTGGATATCATGGTTGTGTGGTGTGTCGGAAAAAAAATCACAGTATTAGGCTTCATGACTCGAACAAGAATGTTTATGTTGGTTATAGAAGATTTTTACCCTATGAGCATCCATTCAGAAGGGAGAAGAAGGCATTTGGCGGAAAAAAAGAGTGGGAGACTGCTCCAGAACCAATGACCGGGGAAGAAATATATGAGGAAGTAAAATGCATAAAGAATTCATGGGGAAAGAAGGGGACGAATAATCAAGGGGAGGACGTGAAGGATACACCTGAAAAAGGTGGAAAGATGAAGCGCATCAGAAAAATGAATACTCAAGAAGAAGACATGCAGGCTACACCTGGAAAAGGTGGAAAGATGAAGCGCGTCATAAAAATATCAAAGGAAGTCGATAGGTCAGGTGAGGAAGAGGAAGGCAGGGAAACCACTTATATATTGGCGTTATAATGATGTCCAACACTGTATTGATTTCATGTACGTCGAAAAGAATGTGGGACAAAGTATTGTTGGAACGTTGCTGCATAACGGGAATACAAAAGATGGATTAAACGCCAGAAAGGATTTGGTGCGTTTGGGGTTAAAATCAGAGTTACACCCTAAAACAGATGACAAAGGAACGATACTTCCCGCAGCATGTTATACATTAACCACGGAAGAAAAAGATATATTCTTGGAGACACTATCCGAGTTAAGAGTTCCAGAGGGGTATTGTTCGAATTTTTCCACCCTTGTGAACCTAAAAGAGCGTAAGCTGATCGGGCTTATGCAACAATTTTTGCCCATCGCTATTCGGTCAATTATGCCTACACCTGTGAGATATGCTATTATCAGGTTTTGTTTCTTTTTCAGATCAATATCTGCCAAAGAAATCAAGGTGGAAGAGCTTGATAAATTGCAAGAGGATCTCTGTGTGATGTTATGCTTACTAGAGAAGTATTTTCTTCCATCCTTCTTCGACATCATGATTCATTTAACTGTACATCTTACCAGGGAAGTGAAATTATGTGGTCCGGTTTTCTTTCGATGGATGTATCCTTTCGAAAGGTGTATGAAGGTTATAAAGGGGCATGTGCGGAACAAGAATCAACCTTGTGGATGTATTTCCGAAGAGAATGTTGCAGAAGAGACGATTGAGATATATTGTGAGTACCATAAAAGCATCAGGACAATTGGTATTCCACTGGATAGGCATAATACATCTCAGGAGGGAGAACCGCTATCAGCTGAAGAGCCGTGTATAGTTACCCCTGAACAGTTGAGACAAGCACATTTCTATGTAATGCAGAACACGCCTGAAATTGAGCCTTATATAGAGTAAGTATTAATTTGTTGATTTTCCTGGTTTTTTTTTTTGGTACAAAATATAATAACATTGGTTATTGTACATCCAGCCGACACAAGATCTATTTGGAAACTAAATATTCTACTAAAAACCGAGCATGGCTGGAGAAAGAGAACTCTAACTCTTTTGGCGATTGGTTAAAAAATGAGGTAATAGGTTGTAGATAGTGTTTCTTGTTTGATGTGTTATATTCCTTTAAAGTCAAGGTTCATCGTAATAATGAATTTTAGGTTGAGAAAGAGTTGGAAGCCAACAGAGAAAGTATCTCAGAGAACTTAAGATGGATATCTCACGGCCCGCACTACGAGGTAACGAAATACACTATGTATCGCATCAATGGATATCTATTGCGCACAAGATCCCGTGATGGTAGAATTCACCAGAATAGTGGGGCTAGCGTCGCGGCAAATGACATGCACATATCTAGATATGATGGCGTAACATATGGTAAAGCTTCTTATTATGGTGTTTTGCAAGATATATGGGAGTTAGATTACTCTGAAAGAAAAGTTCATCTGTTCAAGTGCAATTGGGTTGATAATAAACGTGGGGTCAAAAGAGATGGTCTTGGCTACAAGATTGTTGACCTTACTATGTTGGGATACAAAAATGATCCTTTTATTTTAGCCTCACAAGCTAGGCAGGTATTTTATGTCAAAGACCAGTTAGATAAGAAAAAATATATTGTTTTTGTGACACCTCCCAAAAATTATAGAGATGCATGTGATGATGGCAACGATGAGGAATTCAGTACAGTAATCTTTTCTGGGAATGATAATATCTTGTTTCTTGTAGATCCACAAGACTTGGGTAAAGAATCCCGAAATGATTACTTCTGAACTGACTGCCGGGGTATACTTATACGCAAGCCAAAATGACACATTCCTACTGCAATCGTAGTTTTGGAGTGACTGGCTCCAATATCAATTTGATGTAATATTTATGTTTTTTTCTTTTGGAAAGAGGTAGATGAAAAATATTGGTTGTAGATCTAAATTTTTTCATTAAATATATTGGATAAAAATATACAAGCTTTTGTGAATTGATAAGTTGAACAGGTTTTGTTGGTCTCACAGATGGCTCCTGTCGTTTGCAGTCCCTTTTATATTTGTATGAAAAGTTTAAGATATGGTTTCCCATTTTGTATTTTGGCGTGGTTATCAATAATGTATATCGGGAATTCTAGGAAAAAGTAACACAATAGAACTCCACTATACACGGCTGCACCCGCTGTATTTCAATTCCCTTGGAATCCATATCACTTGTAATATATAATTATATACACCAGAGCTTGAGGTTTCTATATTGCATTGAACAAGCATAAACATTATCTCAGCATATGTTGCTTGAAAATTAAGCATACTAGGAGCATTAGGCCTAGAAAAGACTCAGTAACAATCATGGCTAGTACTTTAAAAGTTAAATTTCAATCTCATGTGATTAATGGATCCGACGCTATGGTCACGATTTGTTTTTCGTGTAGCCATATCATAATCCTCCAAAAAAAAAATATGGTGTAACCATATGTCAATCTTTTGTCATGTTTGATAAAATGTGACAATTCCTTAGTATATGCGTGTCTAATAAATTAGATATTATGGACACATAAACAAACCAATGTGGCTAAATAAATCCTCTTTCCGTCACGGATTAATAGGTTTGTCTATTTCCATACTATACTTTCGACACATACAAAATTATTTAATGTGGCCATCTACGCATTTATGGCTACATGTGATGGGATTAGACTGAAAAATGTGACCAAACGATACCCTATGGATACAGTCGATGGGTTTAAGATTAAACCTATGACTAAATGGTGCAATATGGCTACATGTTAATACAAAATGTGTCTATAGTTATACTGGTGACCAATAGCCATGCAAATAACCCGAAACGTGGCTGGGTTGTAAACCAAAAAACGTGGCTTATGTGAAGGTTTGTACTAGTGCCAGATGGAAAGCGGACTAACAAAGCAACCAATATGCATCACTTTTCGACTCTCTCATAGTGTTCAGTAGAAACAACGTCTTCTTCGGCTTCAACTGTTGATGATAAACTCTTGAACCTCGTAGAACCTTGACAATTAACTCTTCTCTTTGATTTCTCACTTGAAACTTCCTTATAGATTTCTACTTCCCTATGGCCTTATTGAACAAAATTTAAACCTTTTTTGATGATTTTTTTTCTTTTTTTGATGCAGAGTAATAACAAGACAAAAATTTACATGTCAATTACAGAAGGACTTTAGCACTTGCACTTGGATCTTCACAACTTGTAATGTCTTAGTATCATGAACTTCAATAACTTGTATCGTTTGGTTTTTCTTGCTCTTATAACTTCTTAAACTTTGAATTGAATTATGTTTTTTATTATTGCTTCTAAACCTTAAATGTCTTCAACATTCTTCATGGATTTTGATGTCGCTCCGCTTTTCGATGATGATAAGTTTCTACTGAGAGATTCGTAATCCAGTAACTAAGATGACATTGTGATATTGCTTTGTCATTCTGGAATTTCCTTCTAACCGAATTGTCTCTCTATCATGGATGGTTAGGTCCATCACGATTACCCTATAAAAGGTACATGTTCTCTCCTGGATGTCAAAGATCTCAATGTCTTTTTAGCTAATTTCTCAGTAGAATGTTATCACTAGCAATTCCAGTTTCCATATTTTCGGTGAGAAACAATATGTAAACATAGCTAACCGGATACTATGTGACGCTATAAGTTTCAAAAATGCAACTAACTAAAAGTTCTTCCCCACCCCAAACTTAAATCTAACATTGTCCTCAATGTTTCTAATGAAAGAGAAATACCAAAAGTAAAATAACACGAGGAGAAGTTTGGAAGGATAGTACGTGGGTGAAGAAATCAAAAACTAATATACAACATACAATTGCCTCGATAGTCAATCAAGGGTAAACAGGTTCATCCAGAGGGACCTCCTCAACATCACCTGTAGGAAAGGGCTCTAAAAAGGGTTTCAATCTCTGACCATTAACCTTCAAAGAACTACTACCATCCGGTTTCTCGATTTCAACAACTCCATGAGGAAAGACAGTGCGAACAATAAAAGGACCCTTCCACCGAGAACGTAACTTCCCAGGGAAAAGATGCAAACGGGCATCATACAGAAGAACCTTTTGACCTGGAGAAAATGACTTTCTTAAAATACTTCTATCATGCACAAGTTTCATTTTTTCTTATACTCCTTAGCACTATCATACGCATCTCTGCGAATCTCCTCCAACTCATTGAGCTGGAGTTTCCTATGGGCTCCTGCCTTGTCAAGTTAAAAATTTAGCTGCTTAATAGCCCAATAAGCTTTATGTTCTAACTCAACAGGTAAGTGACAAGCATTTCCATAAACAAGTCGATAAGGTGACATTCCAATGGGGGTCTTAAACGCAGTACGGTAAGCCCATAAGGCATCAGTAAGCCTAGACGACCAGTCTTTCCGATTAGGATTAACTATCTTCTCTAATATATGTTTTATCTCCCTATTGGAAACCTCTACCTGACCACTAGTCTGCGGATGATACGGGGTAGCTACCTTATGTGTAATACCGTATTTCTTCATCAGAAGCCTAAAAGGTCCATTACAAAAGTGCGACCCTCCATCACTAATTATAGCACGCGGTGTACCAAAATGTGTAAGTATATTATCTTTCAAGAACTGAATCACAACCCTATGGTCAATGGTTTTACGCGCAGCCACCTCAATCCACTTAGAGACATAGTCTACATTGACAAGGATGTATATGATACCAAAAGAATTAGGAAACGGACCCATAAAGTCAATACCCCACACATCAAAGACCTCAACTGTAACACCCCGTATTTTTAGCATGGCGCATGCTGAAAGATACGCCATGGCTTGAGATGAATCTTTATCCAAAGCTTTCGTTGGTTGGTAAGAGATAGATTGGCTTAAGGCTAATACCACGCCAAAATGGCGTATTATGTTGGGAATTTGGCCAAGAGACAATTCTCGTGTCAAATGATGCATTTGGCCAAGGGCCAATATTGGGTGCCGAGTAAGGCACATTGCGTATGCATATTGGCTAAGGCAAATATGACGTTAGTTGGAAGTTACATTGGCCAAGAGCCAATATCGCACCAAGAGTGCTTCAGGCCAATTGGGTAGATGGCCTTAAGAATGTATAGCCATCATGGATGGACATTGGTATGGCCTATGGGCCAAAGTAGGAAATATAGCCATTACGACCCTTCATCAGGTTTGGCTCGAGAAATGTTCAGCCATCCTGGCCGAGCATAGGAACTGGCATGTGAGCCAGAACTGAATGTACATCTATCTTGGCCGATTATTCAGGAAAATACATGGCAACGGCCATGAATAGTGAAACGGGGAGTTGATGAATGATTTTTCCTACCCTAATCAGAGTTCTAAAAATGTCAAATAAACATATATAGGGAAGGGTAGTTGGTTGAAGGTGCATATGCGGACTATGCACCAAGTAAGCTTCATAGCTTAGCCGGAAGAGTATAAATGATGCATAAGGCTCATTTATAGTTGCGTAGCCTTACAAATGGATCATATGATGCTAAGGCATCACTATGCCATTCCACGGACTCGATGGTGCATCACTTGGATGTATTTGACAAAACGGACTATACGGACTAGGCCATTACCACTATTTCTTGGCCACGGCCTAGCAAACAAGTTGGAATAAGTTGCTTGTCCCTTCGGATGAACCATGGTCTGTGCTTGATTCCTTTAGAGTAAGGAAGGATACGTAGGCAGCCGCAATGAGTTGCAGCATTGCCGGTCTAGCACGTTGGCCCCTCATATCATCTAAGCTCGGTAGCTCGACGCAAGAGATGATTTTGTCCAGACTTTATGAGGATAAGTTGCATGCCAGTTAGTGGATGCTCATACTTCCTATCAAGTTTACATAGAGTTGGTAAGAGAAGTAACATATGAAATGCATGAGAAATGCATTGGCATTGTCCTTTTGGCCTTGAACCCTTTTCGCAGAACAAGGGTAAGCTGGAAAGGTGTGGAAGATAAGTGAGCTACATTATGCTCCACGAGCATGCTGGCATGGGCAAGTGAGTGCGCATTTGCCTGGGGATGAGGCCCGGATCGTAGATTCATCATGGCGCACCGGGGGAGTTGCGGCCTGCGGGGCGACGCGCCGAAGGCGTAATTTTTCGGTCCGTCACATCAACAACTAAAATAGGGTTCAAGGGCATCATGTTCCTATGGGAAATGATTCCTAATTTTTGGTAACGTTCACAAGTAACACAATAATTGTGGGAGTCTTTAAACAATGAAGGCCAATAGAATCCACATTGTAATATCTTAGCAGCAGTCTTCTTAGCACTAAAGTGACCCCCACAAGCATGATCATGACAAAAGGAAATAATACTGGACTGGTCACTCTCAAGTATACATCTCCTATAATCTGGTCTGGACAATACTTAAACAGATAAGGATCATCCCAAAATAAGTGATTAACCTTAGCTAAAAATCTAGAACGATCTTGTTTACCCCAATGTTGGGGCATTCGACCAGTAACAAGATATTTCACTATATTCGCATACCAAGGTAATTGGGTAAGAAAGAACAGTTGTTCATCAGGAAAACTATTACTAACAGGAGGAGAATCATCAGGGATATCCACAACAAGCCTAGACAAGTGGTATGTTACTACATTTTCTGCACCCTTTTTGTCTCTAATGTTTGGAGAAAACTCTTGCAACAAGAGGATCCACCTAATCAATCTAGGTTTCGTATCCTTCTTAGACAGAAGATATTTCAAAGCAGCATGATCAGTGTATTTTACTACCTTAGTACCTAAGAGATATGGTCTAAACTTGTCTAAGGAAAACACAATGGCCAACAGTTCCTTCTCTATAGTGGTATAGTTCAATTGGGCATTATTCATAGTTTTTCTAATATAGTAAATCACATGAAGTAATTAGTTTTCTCGCTGACCTAGCACAACACCAATAGCATAATCTGAAGCATCGCACATGATCTCAAAGGGTAGGTTCCAGTTAGGTGCTTGGACTATGGGGGTGGTAGTGAGTAAAGTCTTAAGCTTATCAAAAGCCTCTAAACAAGCATCATCAAAGACAAACTTAACATCTTTTGCAAGCAAATTGCAAAGAGGTCTAAAAATCAAGCTAAAATCCTTAATGAATCGACGATAAAAACCTGCATGCCCTAAGAATGGCCTAATATATTTTACGGTTTTTTGGACCTGTAAAGTCTTAATAAGGTCAACTTTGGCTTTATCTACCTCTATACCCTTAAAAGATACGATATGCCCTAAAACAATTCCTAAACGAACCATGAAATGACATTTCTCCCAATTAAGCACTAGATTCATTTCCTTACACCTAGTCAACACTAATGACAAATTATTCAAGCACTCATCAAACGACGAACCAAACACTGAAATATCATCCATACAGACCTCTAAGAACCGTTCTACCATGTCAGAAAATATACTCAGCATACAACGCTGAAAGGTCGCAGGGGTATTACATATCCCAAAAGGCATGCGTCTATACGCAAAGGTACCAAAGGGACAGTTAAAAGTGGTTTTCTCTTGGTCTTCTGGGGCAATAACAACCTGATTATAACCGCAGTGTCCATCTAAAAAGCAATAATGGCTACGTACATCTAATCTCTATAGCATTTGGTCGATGAAAGGAAGGGTAAAGTGGTCTTTCCTAGTGACCTTGTTCAATTTCCTATAGTCAATACAAATACGCCAACCCTTGGTCACTCGGGTTGGGATTAACTCGTTGTTCTCGTTATGGACTATAGTAATACCAGGTTTCTTGGGAATAATCTGAACGGGGCTGACACACTTACTGTCTGAAATGGGGTAGATAATGCCTGCATCTAACAACTTAAGAACCTCGGTTAGAACTACTTCTTTCATATTATTGTTCAGTCGACGTTGCATCTCCCTAGAAGGTTTGGCATCTTCCTCTAAATAAGTTTAATGCATACAAACAGTATGACTTATACCCTTAATGTCTGCTATGGTCCACCCTAAAGCTTTCTTGTTGTTTTAAAGGACGGTTACTAGCCTACTTTCCTGATCATTATCCAAGTCGGAAGCAATAATCACAGGTAAAGTCTCATATGGGACTAAAAACACATACTTCATGGTATATGGCAATGGTTTTAGGTCCAACTTAGGAGGATTTTCTAAATAAGGAACTAGGGTAGACTAAGAAACGAGTAGAGGTTCGAACATAGGTTTCCAGCCATTACTAGTGTCTATCAAAGGGGTTGCATCTAACAAAGCATTCACCTCATTAATCACATCATCATCATCAAAATCAATCCCAAAGTGAGCTAAGCATTTCTCTAATGGATCTTCTAACAAAGTGTTTGGTAATGACTCCTCGACTAATGTTCCTATCATGTTCACCTCTTCTATGCTCGAGTCATCTAGTTCTGAGGGTAGCTTACTAATATTAAATATATTCAGCTCAATAGTCATATTACCAAAAGATAAAGTCATAATACCATTTCGACAGTTAATGATCGCATTGGATGTAGCTAAAAACGGGCGACCTAAAATTAATGGTATCTGGTTCTCTAGGTCAGGGACAGGTTGGGTATCTAGGATAACAAAATCCACTGGATAAATAAACTTGTCTACCTCTATAAGAACATCCTCGATCACACCACGAGGAATTTTAACGGACCTATCAGCTAACTGAAGTGTCATCTGGATAGGTTTCATCTCACCAAGTCCTATCTTAAGGTACACATGGTATGGGAGTAAGTTCACACTGGATCCTAAGTCAAGCAGCGCTTTATCAACACGGTATTTACCTATTGTGCAAGAAATGGTAGGGGACCCTAGGTCTTTGTACTTAGGAATAGTGGTATTCTGAATAATAGAACTAACGTGACTAGCTAGAAATGATTTCTTTTGGAAACTAAGTTTTCTCTTTCGCTTTCGCGTACACATATCCTTAAGAAACTTGGAATAAGAGGGAATCTTCTTAATCGCATCTAACAATGGGAGGTTGATAGTTACCTTCTTAAAAACCTCCAATATATCATTAAAGTTGGACTCCCTCTTAGTTGAAACTAGAAGTTGTGGGAATGGGGCTCTAGGAACAAAGCCGAACTCATTAGGACCCCCATTGGTCTCTTTAGATACTCTATCAGTTTCCTCATCATTTTATGGCTCGGAAGGGTGAACTACAACATGTTCACTTTCAGGCATGGAGACCTTATTGTCAACTTTCTTTCCACTCCTAAGGGTTGTAATAAAATTCACATGATTGTACGATTTCTCTCCTTTGGGGTTAGGATCAGTATGACTAGGAAACCTTCTATCTTCTCTCTCACTTATAGACTTAGCTATTTGGCCGACTTGAAGTTCTAATTTAGCAAGAGTCTGGGAATTATTCTTCAAATTCTGCCTAGTTTGTTGTTGAAAGTTAAGGTGGTTATTTGATAACATATCATGGTTCTTTGCTAGCATAGTAAAAGTTTCTTCTAAGGTAGAGATCTTTTTCTCATAAGGGTTCTGAAACTGGACTTGACCTGAAGGGTTCTTATTATAACCAAAACCTGGGAGAGTCTGAGAATTACTAGACTGACCTTGATTCTGGCCCTTATACCAAGAGAAATTAGGATGGTTTCTCCAACCAGGGTTGTAGGTCTCTGAGTATAGGTCAAACTTCTGACTTTTTTCAAACCTAGAGTTTTTATAAACAGCATGTTATTGCTCTTCACTAACCTGACCTTCCCAAAATGAGTTATCGGGTTCTATTACATAACTAGAGAATTGCGAGGCTCTAATTCTATCATTAGGTTCAACAAGGGACCTATGTTTAGACTGACCCATTTCCAAAGCTTCTAACCTTCTAAACAAAGGAGCAAACTTAGCATCTGACCCAAATCTTGTATCTACCAAATTGGTGCTACTGCTATTGACCAAGAGTCTTTTAGGGGGTTCAACACAAGACTCCCATAGTTGGGATTTTTTTATCTACAACTCCTAAGAATATAAAAGCATCATTAGCATTTTTATTAGTGAACTCACCATCGCACATAGACTCGACCATGGCTTTGGTCGAATAGTCTAAACCACATAAATAATCTCTACAAGTTTCATCTTATCAAATCCATGGTGAGGTTACTGGCATAGGAGATCATTGAATCTCTTTAAAACCCTATAAAGAGACTCTCCCTCTTGTTGCACACTAGCACTAATTTTCTGCCTAACAGCTGCAGTTTTATGGTTAGGGTAGAATTTCATATAGAAAGCTAGCTGCAATATGTTCCTGCCATGTTTCAATGGATTCATATGGTAGGTTGTTCAGCCAGGTCTTGGCTTTATCTCTCAAGGAAAAGGGAAACATCTTAAGTTTCAAGACTTCATCAGTAAGGCCTTTTATTCTAATTTTCCCACAAATTTCATCAAAGTCCCTAATATGAAAATAAGGGTTCTCATCATCTTTCCCTAAGAATATAGGGATCATCTGAATAATACTAGGTTTTATATCGAAATTAGCCGTAGTGGCTAGCAATTTAATACATGAGGGTCGGGTGGACCTAGTTGGGAACATGTAATCTTTCAAAGTTTCCATCGCTGGCACAGCTGAAGTACTACGGGTACTTTCCTCACTAATAGACAGATTCTCAAAGCTGAAGTTTTCAAAAACGGGGCTCCCAAAAGAAGAGTCTTCGAGCTCCCCGCCTTCACAAGAAGAACTACTAGGTTTGTCACTAATCAAACGACCTAGATTGTTTCTTTTCCAAGCCCGTTCTCTAATGACCTCGGGCATACACTAGAAAAAACAAATAAAACAAATATAAAAAATCCTAAAGGAAGAGAGTTTCTAAGCAAACACACAGCAGGATGACTCCACCAAAGCAAACCTAAAATTTTCTAGAAAAAAAAAAGCATGATGGCTCCACTTAGATTGTTTCTAGACCAGCTTCCATTCTTTCGAAAAGGAATTCGTTACAATCTGAGCAAACCTCTCTGGAATCAATTTGAGTTAAAGTAAGTTAAATAGATATGAGGGAAGATGCGCGGAGCTTTGATACCCAAGGCCTCACCGGCATTACAAGGCGGTGCATTCAACTTACAAAAACCATCATGAACTTCAAAGTATGCTCAAAAGAGTAACCAATATTTTACGAGAGACTTTCCTATTAAGCTCGTTACCCTGTCGGTCTCGTTCTATTCCAAAGTTTAAGCTTTAGGTTCGCGTTAAGTATCATTTTCCTAAGGCAGGAAAGAAGAGAACGGTGATGAAATCCAAACCCTTATCTTGTATGGCCAGTCCTTGCCCTTTACTAGGAAATTAAAGCAGCTGTTTTCAATTCCTCAGCATATATGCAAACGAAGGAATACAGTAACTCGCTGACAGGGGATTCACAAGTGTTTCGACAAACTTACCTCCCGTACCAGACGGGGGATGAACCCTTGTAGTCGACTCGGGCCACAACTCCTATGTCATGTATGAACCCGAGGGGCCGAGGCGATATCGTAATCGCCGTCCTTCTCTGCAAACAATTTATATTTAATTTTTACCCTTCCTTAGGGTTTAAAAATAAAAGAATAATGTTCCAAAGTCCAAAAATAAAGTGCAAAAGAAAAAGAAAATTACAAGAATTTAAAATATCCTAATACAATCTAAATAAAATAAACTCTCTTATTTATTTATTTTTCTCGCTCTTTTCGCTTTGTCTTTGATTCTAAATCTTGTAAGTATTCACCCAAAGCTTTGGCAAATTTTTCTTTTGCTCCAAATTCCAAAATCTGTAATGCAAAGACAAAAACCCAATAACATAAAGTAAAACAAATAAAATAAAAACAAAAACCTAAAAAAATAAAAATCTAAAAATTCTAGCCTAAAGACAAGTCTGCGTCGGCGGCGCCAAAAATTGATGTGATTTTCAATTGAGTTGTAGTAATAGGTTCGTTGAGACTTGTGAAAGCAATTTATTTTAGACTTATAAAACTTAAAAATAAAGAAAACTTAATGCAAAATTGATTTTAAGATATTAAAAATAACCAAGACACTGATTCCACTATTACACATGAATGAATAACGGTAAATAACCCAAAACTCTAATTATCTTTTAAATCCCTTGTTTCTTAATTCACAAATAATCAGGCATATTCTCAAATATTAATTGTATTCCCTAAGCATAGATTATCTATTGACTAAAAAAAGTATAACATATCAAATTGAATCACAACTACTTAAGAAAATTACGCAAACAATTCAAAACTCTGCAAAAGCAGTGATTGTGTGAATTATAAATTAGAGAAAATAAAATAGTTACCAATTATTCATGCGTAAATAGCTTTCTCATTCCCTTGGTTCTGGGAGAATTAGCTCACTCATCATGTTGGAAACACACTCAAAATTTGATTTCATTGCTCAAAGTGTTTACAAATGATAAAATATAGAGAAAATGGTTAAAACCGGGTGTTTGCAACGCTTATAATTATTGCAAAACACTGTTACAGAGAACGATAAAAGGTTACTGTCACTGGCACTATAGCATATACGACTGCAGAGCCTTTGTCGTTTTCACTGTAACAAATACGATTGTTGCCTTGCGTCTTATGTTCTTCGTGTTCTTGGTGCTGCAGTAGCAGAAAATAATTCTGTAACTTGATTTTCTCACTTCGTTGATGCTTTGTAACTCTCCCAAAACTCTATGACGCCACTCTAATACTCCTCGGAATCCTATATAGCCTCTCATGCACAAGAAATCTCCTCCATAACTCCATATAATCTTCCATTATTAGGCATTGAAGAAAAATATTCTCGGGAATATTTTCTTCCCAGATTTTGCATCTTGAGAGGAGGGGCAACCGCTGATCGTTTCACGTCTTTGTTTTGGTAGCCGCGTAGTGAGGGCCAATGTGGTGGCGCGGCTAGGTTGGCATGCCGTTGGCATGGCATGGTTTGGTGTGGCCAAACTTAGGTTTTCGGGCCAAAGGTTACCATGTGTCGTCTGGTAACCTTGGATGGCTAGGATTTTCTCTTGGGATTGAAGGGAAACCGTTGATTGTTGCACGCCTTCGTTTTGGTAGCCACGTAGTGAGGTCCAACAGGGTGGCGCGGCTAGGGTGTATTTAGGCTTGGCATGCGGGGCCAAGGGTTCGCCTTGGGCGTGGATAGCTTTGGCTAGGTGCGATTTTGGCTTGGCATGTGGGGCCAAGGGTTTTCCATGGGCGTGGCTAGCATTGGCTAGGTGAGATTTTGGCTTGGCATGTGGGGCCCAGGGTTTGCCTTGGGCTTGGACAGCTTTTTCTAGGTGCGATTTTGGCTTGGCATGTGGGGCCAAGGGTTTTCCATGGGCGTGGCTAGCTTTGGCTAGGTGCAATTTTGGCTTGGCATGTGGGGCCAAGGGTTTTCCATGGACGTATGGCATGGAAATGGCCAAGGTAAGGGCGTTTTGGCTTGGCATGACGTGACGTGACTAGCATAGCTAGGGACAAGGCAGAGTGCGTTTGGCATGGCGCGACTAGCTTGGATAGGTTTGGTTTGGCTTGGCATATGGGGCCAAGGATTTTCCATGGACGTATGGCATGGCCAGGGCCAAGGTAAGGGCGTTTTTGCTTGGCATGATGTGACTATCATAGCTAGGGCCAAGGCAGAGTGTGTTTGTGATGGCGTGGCTAGCTTGGCTAGGTTTGGTTTGGCTTGGCACGTGGGGCCAAGGGTTCTCCATGGGCGCATGGCGTGGATAGCTTTGGCTAGGTGCGTGACCAAGCTAGGGTTTTGGGCCAAAGGTCGTGAGGTGACCTTAGACGGCCAGGATTTGCTCCTGGGATTGAAGGGAAACCGTTGATTGTTGCACGCCTTCATTTTGGTATCCGCATAGTGAGGGTCAATGGGGTGGCGCAGCTAGAGGGGCCATGGCGAGATGTGTTTGGCATGGCATGGCTAGCTTGGCTAGGTGCGTGACCAAGCTTGGGTTTTGGCACAAAGGTCGTGAGTTGACCTTAGACGGCCAGGATTTTCTCCTAGGATTGAAGGGCAACCTTTGATTGTTGCACGCCTTCGTTTTGGTAGCCACGTAGTAAGGGCCAATAGGGTGGCGCGGCTAGAGGGACCATGGCGAGATGTGTTTGGCTTGGCATGGCTAGCTTGGATAGGTGCGTGACCAAGCTAGGGTTTTGGGCCAAAGGTCGTGAGGTGACCTTAGACGATCAGGATCTTCTCTTGGGATTGAAGGGAAACCGTTGATTATTGCATGCCTTCGTTTTGTTAGCCGCTGATCGCTGTCATATGCGTCAAAAATAATTACACTTTCTTACTACTCAAAATATAAATATAGCAAGGGCAAGAAAGGATCGATCCCACAGAGAGGTCTAGGTTTTCTCGTTGTTTCGGTTTCCTATATAAAACACCGGGTATTTTTCTGATTTTTATAAAGTAAAATAAAAGCAAATAAATAAATAAGCAAACAAATCAAATAGAAAAGATATTGGTTAAGGATTCATCTTCATTCACTAACATGCTTTCAAAACAATAAGTAGAATTGATATTTAATCTCAACTTTTATCAAAAGCCCTAGAATACCTTGATCGCAAGAATATCCCGCTAATTCCCTCTTGTCATCAACAAACACATTAAAATATGCGAGTATGAGTTCTATCTAAGAGAACAACCTAACGTGTAAAAGCACTAATCAAGTTTAATTCCCTAGATGCATTAAGTTCTATGAAATCAGGCCAATCAAAGCAATTAAACGTGGAAAGCGCACTAATTCAATTTAACAAAGGTTACGATTCACATATGATCATAAGAATATATCACTACAAACTATAATCATATTTATGCTACTTGTATTCAAGGAATATCACTTTTACGTATAATAAACCCTAAACTAGCAATAGATGTGATTAGAAGTTCTACCAATTTGCAACTTGACAAAACAATCAATCAAATCATGTAACTATATTTTCAGAGAATTGCAAACGATAAATATGAGACAAAACTAATATATTGAATCAAAGAATCATGCTTTGTGAAATCCAACTATTCCATAACCAATAATAAACTTAAGTACTCATGTTAATGGAGTTCATAACAAGAAGAAAGAGAAACCTTATCATGTTCACAAACCCTCGAAACAAAAGTAGTAGATGAAGAAGATATATTATAAGATAAAAGATAAAAAGATATTGTGTTTTGAGAAAAGTCTTCTCTTTTATAGCTCTTCTTGTTCCACTTAAGTCTAGTCTTCAAAGTCCAAAAGATAGAAGTCCACCAAGCCCACAAGTGAGAGAAACCCGTGTAGAAATTCTGTCCCAAAACGCTCGGCGGAAAACTGGGAATTTGGCCGGAATTTGGCCGGAATCCGGCAAGAATAGTCATCATCGGTACCAGAATATTTTCCTCCGATGACGGAATATTCCGTCACGGCGCCGTTAAAGTTAACAGTTGACCTAACATTCACCCGGGTCAAAGCTACTAAATCAGGTAATGAGTCAGAACCGAGTCAGCTAGCTAACTCGGCTGACTAGTCTGAGTTGGTCAATAGGCTGATGCAAGTTGCATCGTGCTCAGCCATGATGGCTATGCTTCTTACTGTCACCACCCATGTAATCCAGCCATCTTGGCTATACCCTTCTTCAGTTTATAACCCGCATTTCTTCCACCTGCTATCTTGTAATTCACAGCCAACAATCCAAAATCTTCACTCTTCCCTTCATATGCTTTCACACATTCATCTAACTCCACTGATCCACCTTAACACCAAGACAACAAACCCTCCTGCAGTTTAAAGATCCTCAAACCACCTTGCCTTGCACAGAACAGCCCAACCTCACTGTCACCTGCTACTTCCAATTCAGTCTCACCACCTTGCACACAACCAGCTTAGCAGCAACCATCCCTGCTTGTAACACCATTCTCAGTTGTATTCACTATCCACTCCTGCAGCTCACAAATGCAACAACATCACAGCTTCAGCTAATAAGAATAATCCTAGCTTCATAACCAATTCCACCTGACTTCTATTTGCAAGCACACCTTTCCACTGCATACTACTTCAGCATCAGAACTTGCAAGCTCACCAGCAAAGACTTGAGCCATCCCTCGCTACTTCAATCCACCAACTCCAATTTATTCTTCTGCCCAGGCCACCATTTGCAGTACCCAACCAACACCAAACTGAATCCCTGCAGCTCATACTATCTCCTCCATCTCAGGCAATGCTTCACCTGGAATATTTCAGTTGCAATGTAACAACAAACTGCACCCATTCTCTTTTTAATCTTCATTTCCTTCTACAGCACAAAATCATAGCATTTCAAATTCATTCACAGATGCAGCTGTACATTCCATCTTTCCATTACCACCTGCAATACCTCCTTCTCAGTTCACATGCAACTCAAATCCTTGAACCCTGCCACAACACAACCTCCACCATTGGCTCAATACCTTCACCTAGTTCTGCCAATGTCCCTTCTTTCACTTATTCCTCATAAACCCATTGCATCTCATACATTCAACTTCTCAAGTCAGTAGCTGCACCAGACCAATCTTCTCATTCTTCAACATGAAACCTAATTCCAATTTCTATCACAGATTCAACTTCATCTCTGCTCATTCTTAGATTCAGCAGAAACCCTAAATTGAGTTCATATTACAATACCCCTGTAATGGATTCCTTTATCAATCACCACCAGAACCCATTCCAATCTCAGTATGAATCTCTCAAAAGGTTCAATACAATGACTTCTTCTTCTCTTGATCAATTCCCATTGTTAGCGAAACACAGCAGCCGTCACTCTTTCCTTACTGAATTTCTCGATATGGTCTCAATACTAACAGTAGCAACAAAACCCATTAGACCCATTTCTTCCATCTCCAAGAACATCACAGCATCTACATCTCTCACAGATTTTCAATTCCTCCATTAATTCTTCAACATCACCACCAACAAACCCTTCTCATCTATTCTGCTCTGATTTCTCATCATCAATCCTCAATTTTATCTCTCAATTTCTTGGACAGATTTAACAGCAGCAATGGATGCTTCTTCAGATGAATGAATGAGAGGCAGACTCCTCTCAATTCTAGGGTATAGGCATTAAGGCTGGATTGATACACCCCTCATAAGAGCCACCCAGATTGGGTGTTTTTAACATTTCTCATCTAATATATGACTGGCTACCCCTTAACCAGAGTTAGCTGTATTTAACACTTCTCCCAAAAATAGTTGCCCCTTAACCTTGACTTGGCTCCGGGTAATGTTCGCCCGTGAAATGACCTTTCTGCCCATTTGGCTCAAATTGAATGATTTCTTCTCCTTTTGCTCCATATGACTCCAAAGCACCTAATAAACTCAAAAGAGAACATAAGATACAAAATTCACACGAAAAATAGAAAAGAAAGCATAAACTCTACATAGTAAATACGGTGTATTCTACACCTATCAGCCGCGTAGTCAGGTCCAACAGGGTGGCGCGGCTAGAGGGGCCATGGCACGATGTGTTTGGCATAGTGTGGCTAGCTTGGCTAGGTGCGTGACCAAGCTAGGGTTTTGGGCCAAAGGTCGTGAGGTGACCTTACACTTCTAGGATTTTCTCCTAGGATTGAAGGGCAACCGTTGATTGTTGCACGCCTTCATTTTGGTAGCCGCGTAGTGAGGGCCAATAGGGTGGCGCGGATAGAGGGTCCATGGCGAGATGTGTTTGGCATGGCGCGGTCGGTGTAGCTGGCATGATTTTCCATTGGCACAGAGGTGCGGTTAGCATGGTTGGCATGCTTTGGCGCGGTCTGTGTGGATGGCATGATTTTCCATTGGCACAGAGGTGGGGCTAGCATGGTTGGCATGCTTTGGCGCGTTTGGTGTAGCTGGCATGATTTTCCATTGGCACAGAGGTGCGGCTAGCATGGTTGGCATGCTTTGGCGCGGTTGGTGTGGCTGGCATGATTTTCCATTGGCACAGAGGTGAGTCTAGCAAGGTTGGATTGCTTTGGTGCGGTTGGTGTGGCTGGCATGATTTTCCATTGGCGCAGAGGTGCCTCTAGCATGGTTGACATGGTTTCGTGCGGTTGGTTTGGCTGGCATGATTTTCCATTGGCACAGAGGTGCGGATAGCATGGTTGGAATGCTTTGGCGCGATTGGTGTGTCTGGCATGATTTCCCATTGGCACAGAGGTGCGGCTAGCATGGTTGGCATGCTTTGGAGCGGTTGGTGTGGATGGAATGATTTGTCATTGGCACAGAGGTGCGGCTAGCATGGTTGGCATGGTTTGGCGCGGTTGGTGTGGCTGGCATGATTTTCCATTGGCACACGTGGGAATTAGGGTTTTCTTGTCGTAACCCTAATTTGAAAAATATACCCTAGTAATTATTTTAGAGACACATTAAAGGTTTCAGTAAATGTGCCTAGTAAATGCTTTATCACTTAAATGTTGTGACGTCACTGTCTGCTAGGGTTTAGTGTTTTACGATTTTAACCCTATACTAAAACCACCATCAACACGAGGAAATCAGTCAGGTTTGAGCTAGCTCTTGGGCGCCTATTCGACCAGCGAAGTATTCTCGAGCCACCCCAAGATGCGGGAAGTGAAACCAACAGTTTAGGAGCGTATTTTTCAGAATGCTCTCATAGCCACGCCTAGAGAAAAGCAACGTGAACATACGAGTCCACTTTCATGTAACTATTTGAAGCACGCATGTCCATGTTTAGATGGTCCAAGTGTGTTTACAGAGAACCGAGAAACAAGCCGCCAATGGGCAGAACGACTCCTTTTGCCAATCTTATAGCAAAATTGATGAGTTTCGTCCTTATCTCCTTCTTACCAGAGCCATCATCGAAAACATTCTGGGATAACCAAAGAGCCAAGAATGCCGCGATGTGGAGTGTACTATTCTTTTGATCTGGTGCTAGCTCATCAGGGAACCATTGAGACATCCACCATATATAGAAACACTTCATCTCGTTCTTTTTTCGAATAAACCCTTTCAACATCGCAACCAGGGCGGTACGCATTTTTTCATCATCATCTGACAGCTTGATGTTGAGGTTTCCTGTCATGCGAAGATTCAGCAGGATAGCCACACTTTCTAAGGATATAGTCCTTACTCCCCACCTGCAAATGGCCGTGTGAGTATCTGGACACCACCTGGATATGAAAGCAACCAAGCCCAGGATGTCTTTCCTAATTTGAAGTGATGCAGAAGCCGCAACAGCATTAATAATTTGTGCCTTGGTCAAACTAGCTCTTACACAATCTTGACTTATCATAAATTGCATCCATTTATCAAAGGAACGCAATGGACTCACGGAGATTTTGAAATCAATAAGAGAGGCGGAATACTCTTTCCTATGAAGATAAAACCGTATTACATTTTCGGGCGGAACCGACCGATCCCCTCCCTCACTCTCCGGACCGGTCAGAAGAATCGGCACATGATTAAGATAACTTCTCCTGGCAGAAACTATCGTGAAGAATTTATCAGCCACGTTTGGCTTGTAATTACCAACATCCTTCGGTACGGCAGAAATTATTGACATCCTAACGAAAAATTCTCTTACGCCGCTTTCTTCCTCCGAGGTAACTACAATGGAATAATACGAAGAGAAATTATTATGGAAAGTGCATGGAAATTATTTTATCAGATTCAGGAGAGATGTCCTGGATGCAAGCCAATTGGTTCAAAAATCATTTTTGCATATACGCGAAGAATGGGGACTGACAGAATCTGCATCCCCACTTTATGCATTGGGAAATTCTCGCACCGCTGGGTAGGCGCGCCCCACCACGGGAACCATGCACACGACCACACTAGGAAAAAGGGAAACCCTAAAAGCTATATTTTCACAGGAAGGGAGTAACAGTGCTCGTGCACACTTACTACGCACAGTAATTGAGGCGGCCGACATCACCACGGCATTCACGCCTAATGTTTATTTCAAGTTCGTGAAAAGCATACCTACGGCTAGGATTCATACCAAATCAGAATAAAATTTTCTACAAGGTCATAAAAGTACGCCTACAACTAGGGTTTGCACCAACACAAGAAAGCAAAAGGAAGCAAGTTAAAGTGGAATTGCTGGAAGATAGACTTAGTCCGCTCGTCCGTTTCACCATTACCACACAACCAGAGAAAAAAATATATATAATGGAGGCGTGAAATAAAAGGAGAGGCCGTCCCCTTTTATAGACGTGATGCTTGGGAGTTTGAATAAGGAAGGGACTTCCTATTTGAGTCAAGTAAGGAAAAGAAACAACTGGGCCCTTGAAGATAAATCACCAAGTTGTCCGCGCCATGCCTTGTCCCCACCACGCCAAGCCGTCCGTACAAGCCTCACCTTACCAAACCACGCCTCACCTTGGCCCACCGCTCCAAGCAGTCCATGCACGCCTTGCCTCACCAAATTGTGCCTTACCATGACCGCACCGCGCCGAGTTGTCCATTCCATTTCCGTGGCCCCATCATGCCAAGATGTACCTGCCATGACTTGTCGCACCATCACCAATTCGCCGAGCCAGCGTTATGATGTTTCCTAACCCATTCAAGATGATGCGTAGCCGGACCAAACAGACGATCCTCATCTCACCACTTCACGATCTACACCACAAATAGAATCTATGCAAGGCTTCCAAACGCGGGATCATGAACTCTCCTTACCTCTTGAAAAAGGTTAGTCGGACTTTCCTGACCATCTTGCATGACTTACATTTAGATCCCGTCCTTGTCTGTCACCATCATATGCTTACCTCGCAATAATTCTCCTGTTTCGAACTAAGCAGGGGACTTAATGTTGATGGTGGTTTTTAGCTTAGGGTTAAAATCGTAAAACCCTAGTCAGACAATGACGTCACAGAACTTGAATAATAATATCCCCACCAAGCACATTTATTGAACCCTTTAATATGACTGCGAGAAAATTACCAGGGTACCTTTTTTTAATGCTAATTATGGTTTCAATAGGCCAAAACCCTAATTCTCACACCCAAGGTAGTTAATATCGCGTATCGGTATCGTATCGGTCGGGTCCTATACACCTATACAAATGATAATATCTGTTTTTACAGGTGATACATCATTTAATATAGAATTTCAAATAATTATAAAACCATAATAAAAAATAATAAAAATCATACACATATCTCAAATTTTCAAAATACAAGTTGGTTTATTAGAGCTTCTCCAATGGTCATTGTGTGTGTTTCCTATGTAGAAACATAGATAATACATCCTCAATCTATTTTTCCTTAAAATTAGGGAGAGAAAAAAATCCATCTCCAACAATATTGCATGTAACATCTTCTTTTAATTAGTATAAATTTTGTTTTCCATAATTAAGATTTAGAGCTAAAAATAGCTAGTTAATATATTAAAGTCAATTCAATTAAGTAAAAGCTGACTAGAATGGTAGACAATGTCAAGGGAAATGTATAAAACTAGACATTCACCTTGACAATGTCTACCCAAAGTCATTTATACATTGGTTGAAGACATCAGGGTTGGAGAATGATTTTAGAAAAAATGGATGTGTATCCCAGGTGGATTTTGACATTTATCTCTCCACACACATGCCAATGGAGAAGCTTTTAGCCAAGGTTGTGATTGTTGTCCCACTATGCCAGTAAATATTTTTTGTTATCCTTCATATCAATCTTTTATATTTCACTGCCTTGTAATCAAAATATGGTTTCCATCTTATATCCTACCATATAGTCATTGATTTTATATATTATAAATATATTAGGTCTTTTTACCTTCTCCAATTGATATTGTACTTCTCTATAAAGACTAGATGCATGTTGATGAAAAATTTATTCACGAAACCGATATTATCGGTGTACAAGTAAAACCGATATATCGGTATGTACCGGCCTGTACAACCGATAATATCATGTTGTTTCTTTATCGGCGATATTTTCGATATCGTATAGGTATTTTCCGATATCCGATAAAACCTGATAGGTGTAGAATACACCTAATTTACTATCTAGTAGTTTATGCTTTCTTTGCTATTTTTCTTGTAAATTATGTATTTTACCCGTGTTTTTGAGTTATTAGGTACTCTGGAGTCGCACGGAAGAAAAGAAGAAGAAATCACCTAATTTGAGCAAAAAGGGCAAAAATTGTCATTGCATGAAATCTACTACGGGCAGTCGCGTAGGCGTATCGGACGCTAGAAGCTCGTGTCAATGAATTCACTAGTTCAAAGGCCAAAAGAGGCACTGACCATATGAAATTTATGTCATGGGCTTACACCGGCCCGGTTTACAGGTGATGGGCCTTAAACTCTCCAACTAGGTGCAGCATGTGCAACTGGGCTGAAATAGAGCTCCACACAGAGTTTTCTGCGAATGAGCAGTTACAGAGATGAAGGATAGAAAGAGGCTGAGAACTTGTACGCAGAAAGCAGCTGGAGGTCGATGGCGTGAGCTGTGTTCAACATCTCGGGTTGCCATGGATGTTAGTCAGCTACGGAATGCAGTAAGGCAACTGGTGGTTATGAAGTACGGTTGCAGGTGAAGGAGAAGTGCTCATTTTCGGTGACTAATGGAGATGTTGTTGAAGCCGTGATATCTTGATGGTGACTGACGGGAGAAACAAATATAATACTTCTGCCAACGAGATATTTCTGTGGATGTCGAAATATATAATGTGCTCAAGTCAAGCACTGTGAGAAGCTGCATGGTGGTGTTTGTGCTCGATAGAATGGACTTTGCTGTCACGGTGATTGTAGCTCAAAGAGAAGGACAAGGTAGAGTTTGTTGTGATGAGACTGTCGGCTGAAGAAACTCAAACTGCTTCCGTACTTTAATGCAGCGAGCTAATGGAGGAGGCTAAGAAGAGATGGTTTTACTGTCTGGAAGAAGGTGCAGTGATGAGTTGCATGGCTTTGATGATTCTCGGTGAGTTAGAAGCCGAGAACATCACAGGAGAAAGTGGAATAAAGCCATGTTGAGTGATCTATGGCAGTGTTGCTGCTGCCGATGGGTCTGTATGGTCATGCATGGACGTGAAGATGGAATGGCGCTGTGGTGAACTCGCTATCGAGTGTTTGGGCTTAAAGAATGAGCTGCAGGTGATGGCAGGGACAAGCTTGGTGGGTTTTTGAATCCTTATGGGTTTGAGTTAGCACGTTTTTGGGACTGAAGTCACGGAAGATTAGAATTTTTTGCTGATGGTTTTGGTCATGGACGATGGAGATGAACAGAAAGGAGAGAAGAATATAGCCACGGACGGAGCTTGGCAGTGGTGTTCGAGTTGTAACCATTGGTTGGCAATGCAACGAGAATGGCTGGTGTTGGCAGGGAATTATGGCTGGTGTGGTCATTGCATGAAATCTACTACGGGCAGTCGCGTAGGCGTATCGGACGCTAGAAGCTCGTGTCAATGAATTCACTAGTTCAAAGGCCAAAAGAGGCACTGACCATATGAAATTTATGTCATGGGCTTACACCGGCCCGGTTTACAGGTGATGGGCCTTAAACTCACCAACTAGGTGCAGCATGTGCAACTGAGTTGAAATAGAGCTCGACACAGAGTTTACTGCGAATGAGCAGTTACAGAGATGAAAGATGGAAAGAGGCTGAGAACTTGTACGCGGAAAGCAGCTGGAGGTCGATGGCGTGAGCTGTGTTCAACATCTCGGGTTGCCATGGATGTTAGTCAGCTACGGAATGCAGTAAGGCAACTTGTGGTTATGAAGTACGGTTGCTGGTGAAGGAGAAGTGCTCATTTTCGGTGACTAATGAGGATGCTGTTGAAGCCGTGATATCTCGATGGTGACTGACGGGAGAAACAAATGTAATACTGCTGCCAACGAGATATTTCTGTGGATGTCGAAATATATAATGTGCTCAAGTCAAGCACTGTGAGAAGCTGCATGGTGGTGTTTGGGCTCGATAGAATGGAGTTTGCTGTCACGGTGATTGTAGCTCAAAGAGAAGGACAAGGTAGAGTTTGTTGTGATGAGACTGTCGGCTGAAGAAACTCAAACTGCTGCCGTACTTTAATGCAGTGAGCTAATGGAGGAGGCTAAGAAGAGATGGTTTTACTGTCTGGAAGAAGGTGCACTGGTGCAGTGATGAGTTGCATGGCTTTGATGATTCTCGGTGAGTTAGAAGCCGAGAACATCACAGGAGAAAGTGGAATAAAGCCATGTTGAGTGATCTATGGCAGTGTTGCTGCTGCCGATGGGTCTGTATGGTCATGCATGGACGTGAAGATGGAATGACGTTGTGGTGAACTCGCTGTCGAGTGTTTGGGTTTAAAGAATGAGCTGCAGGTGATGGCTGGGACAAGCTTGGTGGGTTTTTGAATCCTTATGGGTTTGAGTTAGCACGTTTTTGGGACTGAAGTCACGGAAGATTAGAATTTGTTGCTGATGGTTTTGGTCATGGACGATGGAGATTAACAGAAAGGAGAGAAGAATATAGCCACGGACGGAGCTTGGCAGTGGTGTTGGAGTTGTAACCATTGGTTGGCAATGCGACGAGAATGGCTGGTGTTGGCAGGGAATTATGGAAACGAGGGAGGAAGTTGAGCTCGATATAATTCGAGATTAGCTGTGACGATGGCGAGAGAAACTGGAAAAGCTGTGCTGCATGGTAGATAGGGATTTGGAAGAGGTCGTAAGAGCTGCAAACAATGGGCTAAGGCGTTGTTAGAGATGAGAATTAAATGTCTTGCTGCCATCGTGACGGAATGCGGAGATGGATGGTTCTGTGGTTGTTGCGCTCGAGATGAATTAGTAAACTACGGATTGATGGACAGCTCGAGAGTGGGTGCTACCATTTGGCGATGGTGGTTAACAGATGGCAGTGGATAACAATGAATGGCAGTTGAGCTGTTGCTCGGTAAGGCAGCAAAGATGGTGATTGAGGCAATGAATGGCTGAGATGAGAACAAAGTGATCAGAGCTCGAGCCTGAGGTGGTATGAAGCTGAGAAGATACGATTGTCTGTGAAGTGAAACTGAAGATAAGGTTGTCAGTTCCACGGAACTGACAAGCCATTGACAAGGAATGGGCTGGATTGTTGCAGGCCCATTGGACTGTTTAGAGACTATCACGAGCAAGACTTGGATGTGAACGTAGTTGGTGTTTTGTCTAGGTTTTGGCAAGTTATTTGCACGGGGTTTGATGCACGGGACATAATTCTAAGGAGGTGCACTTTCCTATTTTTATTAGGTTTCCTAGTTTTCTTAAATAAGAGGTTACAAAACTCTATATATAGGGAATCCTAAGCATATATCATCTCTTCCACTACTTTTGTTTCTAGGGTTTGTGAACATGATAGGGTTTCTCTTTCTTCTTGTTATGAACTCCATTAACATGAGTACTTAAGTTTATTATTGGTTATGGAATAATTGGATTTCACACAATATGGTTTTTGATATGATAAATTAGTTTTGTCTCCATATTTTATCGATTATGATTCACAATTAATATTGTTATATGATTTGAATGCTTGTTTGATCGAAGTGCTTAATCGGTTGAGTTTGTTTTCATCTCTATTTCTAGATTAGGGTTTGTTATACGTAAAAGTGATAGATTCCTGATTGCAAGTAGCATAAATATGATTATGGTTTGTAGTGATATATTCTTATGATCATATGTGAATTATAACCTTTGTTAAATTGAATTAGTGCGTTTTCCACGTTCGATTGCTTTGATTGGCCTGATTTCATAGGACTTAATGCATATAGGGAATTAAACTTGATTAGTGCTTTTACACGTTAGGTTGTTCTTTTAGATAGAACTCATACTCGCATATTTCAATGTGTTTCTTAATGACAAAAGGAGATTAGCGGGATATTCTTGCGATCAAGATATTCTAGAGCTTTTGATAAAAGTTGAGATTAAAATATCAATTCTACTTATTGTTTTGAAAGCATGTTAGTGAATGAAGATGAATCCTTAACCAATATCTTTTCTATTTGATTTGTTTGCTTATTTCTTTATTTGCTTTTATTTTATTACTTGCACAAAAATCAGAAAAAACCCCGGTGTTACTTATAGGAAACCGAAACAACGAGACAACCTAGACCTCTCTGTGGGATCGATCCTTTCTTGCCCTTGCTATATTTATATTTTGAGTAGTAAGAAAGTGTAATTTATTTTTGACGCATACGACAGCGATCAAAAACATGTAATATCGGCCTGTACAACCGATATTGACTACCTTGCTCACACCACTGTGCCAATGGCAAGCTGTGCCAGCCACACCTACCGCGCCAAGGCATGTCAACCATGCTAGCCGCATCCATGTGCCAATGGCAAACTGTGACAGCCACACCTACCGCGCCAAGGCATGCCAACCATGCCAGCTGCACCCCTGTGCCAATGGAAAATCGTGCCAGCCACACCTACTGCGCCAAGGCATGCTAGCCTCACCCTTGTACCAATGGCAAACCATGCCAGCCACACGTACAACGCCAAGGCATTCCAACCATGCTAACGCACCTTACCATGGCCCCATGCCAACCTAAACACGCCACCACGCTGGCCTTCCTTATGAGGCTACCAAAACAAAGGCGTTCGACAATCAACGGTCGCCTTTTAATCACAAGATCAAAACTTAGCCTTCCAAGGTTACCAGACAACACATGGTAACCTTTGACCCAAAACCATATCTTGGTCACGATCCTAGCTTGGTCACGCCAAACCCTTGGCCCCACCATGCCAATCCAAACCTCACCTTGCCTTGGCCCTAGCCATGCTAGCCGCATCATGCGCCCATGGAATTCCAAGCCCTTGGCCCCACCATGCCAATCCAAACTGTCCATGCCAAGCCCTTTTCCCCCTACCGTGCCATGCCAAACGCACCTTTCCATGGCCTCATGCCAACCTAGTCGCGCCACCATGCTGGCATTCCCTATGCGGCTACCAAAATGAAAGCATGTGAAAATCAACGTTCGCCCTTCAATCCCAGGAGAAAATCCTAGCCGTCCAAGGTTACCAGACAACACATGGTAACCTTTGACCCGAAACCCTAGTTTGGCCACGCCAAACCGCGCCAAGGCATGCCATACCAATGGCATGCCAACCTAGCTGTGCCACCATGCTGTCCTTTCCTATGCGTCTACCAAAACGAAGGCGTGCAACAATCAACGGTCGCCCTTCAATCCCATGAGAAAATCCTAGCCGTCCAAGGTTACCAGACAACACATGGTAACCTATGATCCGAAAACCTAGTTTGGCCACGCCAAACCGCGCCAAGGCATGCCATGCCAATGGAACGCCAACCTTGCCACGCCACCATGTTGGCCTTTCCTATACTAATACCAAAACGAAGGCGTGCGACAATCAACGGTCGCCCTTCAATCCCAGGAGAAAATCCTAGTCGTCTAAGGTTACCAGATAACACATGGTAACCTTTGTCCCAAAACCCTAGTTTGGCCACGCCAAATCGCGCCAAGGCATGCCATGCCAACTTTATCATGCCACCATGTTTTCCTTCCCTATGTGTCCACCAAAAAACGAAAGCATGCGACGATCAACGGATTCCTTTCCTCTTAAGATGAAAAATCTCGACCGTCGAAGGTCACCAAGCCAGCAAGTCTCCTAAGCTCGACTTACCAGGAAAAAATAATATGCTACATGTTTTCCACACATTCGAGACATCGACACATATCACAAACTGGGGGATCCTCTTTGGGTATTGGTTTGGCGGTTTACAGCGTGCGGCGTACACTACGCCCGTCATAAGGAAGTGTCATAAGGATGAGGCGGTTAGTAAATACTGGGAGTTAATGGTAAAACGCTCTTTTTATGGAACATCAATTCCATGTGTTAACGGTTTTATGGAACATAAATTCAATACGTTAACGGTTACCACCTCCTCCCATTTACTCACCCATTTTTCCATTCCTTAATGAGACCAGAGTACGTTTCACTTCGACTTGTATAAATAGGTCTTACTTATTTCCACCGAATAACAAGTTCAGTCAGGGAGAATACAACACTCAGAAAACATTTGATAGCTTTCCATTTTGTTAGCTTCCCACATTTTGATACAAGTCGTAACACAACTACTCGTCCAGAATCAACTATTCTGGTCTCATCACTTTCCTTGCTTCACTCCCCAAAACCAACCCATTCTCCTTCACTATGTGACCGAAGCAAGTATGGAATGGCCATTTCTTGGTTTAGGCCAGACTTGTACAGATTGATCTCTCGAATCTAAAGTACTTCCTTGCAGTACATTGTTTAGGGTTTAAATTCGTTTCTCACCCGCACACCCGAAATTACCGAAATCAACAGAAACCATTTTCACCCACAAACAAAACGGTATAATTATTCTTTAGTAATTTAGCAAGATGCTTGGAATTAGGTTAATTGATACCTAAAGTAAATTTATGTCTGATCTTAATAGACTAAGAATAACATGGTTAAATATTTTTCTTTGTGAATATTTGACATAGAAAAATATTGTTGATGATAAACGGATGTTTTTAACATGTTGTAGAGTTTTATGTGCATCTTTTTAAACAAAATGAATTCGGTCTAGAAATTTTATCTGGATATATTAGACATCACGAGGATAAGCCACGTCAAATTTCAGATTTTTTTTAGTCAAAAAACTATTTTTAAAGTATTTTGGAAAACTGCATAACGTATCTGAAAAACTCCGACGGGCAGAAAATTAGTCCTGATTAAATCCAATTTTCCTTATCTTTGTGTACAAAATTTGAATATGTGTGTTGATAGACAAGTTTTTGTGTCTAAGTTGTCCTCAATGTTCTGTATTGTTAGTGCTCGATTTGGACTAATATTGTGTTTTTATGTATTTTTGGAGATAAACATTTTTGGAAAAATCGTCTCTAAAAGTTATCTAAAGCACCAGGAGGAACGTGTTATTCGGACTCTCACTTTTGGATAAGGGGCACCCCAATTACTAAGTGGCGTCGTAATTACTATCCTCACCTAAACAGCTGGTCAAGGGGCAACTTCATCTTCAATATTTTAAATTCAAGTTTTTGGCGGGAAAACAAGTCATCGCTTTAGGGTTGAGATTTTGATCGAGTTTTAGAGAGACTAAAAGGCTGAAATTGATTGGGTTTACTTCTTAGGACTAAACATGCCTGGTATAGTCGTTTGATTGAACCCAAATTTGATAGAACTCGAGTTAGAAGGAAACAGAGGTGTGGAGTTCACGGGATTTTCTGGAAGATATTCTGGGTTGATTCGGTGAAATTCTGTTGCTGTTTTTGGTTGATAATGACTTGTCACGGTCAAATAAATATGGTAAGTCGTGTGGAAACAAGAAAATAGGAAGGTGTACGTGGATTGAATATAACATGGGTGAGTGAATATGCACGGGATGTTGCACTCTTTCCAGTGTTTTCCTGCGATTAGCATGTTTCTGTTGGGTGTTTTTATTCTTCATGAGTGTGTAATCGACAAGTTAGAAATAATTTTGACAGCTCCAGGTGAATGGAGGAGCTAAATGAAGAAAATATTAACCGTGAACCGCAGAAAAAGATTTTGAAGATATATGGAGTTATTACGAAGATTTCTGGGATGTTGTTGATTATAAAAGGGATTGTGGGAGTCGGATAAAGGCTTATGGAGAGTTAGGGGACCAAATAGGGTGAGAAATCAGAGGTTGCAGAATTGTTTCTGCTGCTGAACCTCAAGAACACGAAGAACATTAGACCACAAAAGACAGTCGTTTTACCACAGTGCCAGCGACACATTATATTTATCATTCTTTGTAACAGTTGGTTTGTAACAAATATAATTGTTACAAACCCGGTTTTATCCTTTTTCTCCCATTTTATTATCTTGTAAACACTTTTGAGCCATGAATAAATATTTGAAGTGTGTTTTCGATGTGATGAGCTAAACCCCAACACTGGGACGACGGAGGAAGACGAATTTCATACATGGGTAAAATGATTTAATTCTTTTAAGACTTTTGCATTAATTTTAATTGAAATATGATTTGAATTAAATGTTTGTCATTTAATTTGATGAGGTATGCTTAGCTTAAATGTTTTGATACATCATGCTTGGGATTTACAACTAATCTTTTGAGAATCTACCTTGGCAAAATCAGAGTCCATGTTATTTTTATTTATTGAGATTTAATTGTTGAGAATAAATAAATTCAACCGTATGTTATGAAGTCGACAAAATCCTAGTCCCAGTAACTCTCTTCATCCTGTGATAATATATTGTATATATTTTTCTTTTATTTTAGTTTATTAATTCTTAAAATCAAACTCATCAAGTCCAAGTGAACGACAACCTTATTTACCACTATCTAAAAAAAACGATCAATTTTTGGCGCCAACGTGGAATTGTTTACAGATTTGCTTTTAGGTTTTTTTTATTTTTTTATTTATTTTTGTTCTTTTTTACGCGTTTTGGTATTTCTTGTTTGCTTTCAGATTTGGAGCTGAGCTAAAGAAAAGAAAGAAAGTGTTGAGAAGAAAAGTGAAGTCAAAAAGGAAAGGAAAGAGGAAACCAAAAGGAGTGAAGAAGAAGATTTTTTACATAGTTATTTAATTTTTATTAGATTTTAATTTTTAGATTTTATTTCTTTTATTTTTAGAAACTGTAATTAAGAATATTTTTGTAATCTTTTATTTTTGGACATTTTTATTTTTTATTTTTTTGGACATAGGACATTGAACTTTATTTTTAAAACCCTAAGGAAGGGTTATTTTGAATATAAACTGCACAGGGAAGGACGGCAGTTACGATACTATCTCGGGCCCTCGAGTTCGTACACTAACATAAGAGTCAGTGGCCCGAATCGACTTCAGAGGTTCATCCCTCGTATGGAACAGGAGGTAAGAATTCTTAACACCCGTGAATCCCTGTCAGCGGGTTTACTGGATGATTTTGTATGCATATATGTTGAGGTATTGAAAACGGCTGCTTTAATTTCCTAGTAAAGGACAAGGCCTGGCCATACAAGATAAGGGTTCGGATTTCATCACCGTTCTATCCTCTCCCGCCTTAGGAAAATGATACCTAACGCGAATCCAAGCTTAAAATACTGACTAGAACGAGACTGATAGGGTAACGAGCTTAATAGAAAAGTCATTCGAAAAATATTGGTTACTATTTTAAGCATACTTCGAAGTTCATGATGGTTTTTGTAAGTTGAATACGCCTCCTTGTAATGCCGGTGAGGCCTTGGGTATCAAAGCTCCATCGAGCTTCCCTCGTCTCTATTTAGCTTACTTTAACTCAGATTGATTCCAGAGGGGTCTGCTTAAATTGTAACGAATTCCCTTTCGAAGGATTAAAATCTAGTCTAGAAATAATCTAAGTGTAGCCATCATGATTTTTGTTTGCTAGAAATCAATAGGTTTTTTGTGGTCGAGTCATCCTTGTTTGTGCTTGTATAGAATTCCCTTGCAGATAGGATGTCAAAATGGTATTATAATAGCCAATATAATAATTATCCAACTGAATAATATGGACATTACTCTTTTTATGACCATAGTGTGAATAGTGGTTGGGAACGCCAATCTTTTGAAGGTTATGGGTCATACCATGGTGATCCCAATTACTATCCACACGAGCATCGGTCATTCGAGCAAGAAGATTATAGTACTAGTTCTTCGTCTTTGGAAGATACAATCAAATTATTGAAAAATAGTCCTTTTTATGATCCATCTGTTCCTATTCCTCCTTTAGAAGAGTCCCTCAGGAAGTTAGCTGAGTCGACACGTAAGTTAGCTGAGATGAATGGTATAGTTATGGACGAAATAAATACAATAATGAGTAAACCTTATTTAGAAGATACCCTCAAGCGGATAGCTGAGACGAACGAAATAATTGCTCTAAATAATATGAATTTCCAACACAGTGTTCCCAGTTTCACCCTTGAAAATGAGGATAGTTACTATTCACCTAATCAAGATGACAAGGATTGAATTGGAGATACTATTTTAGATGAGGTTCAACTATTTTCATATTATTATAATTATGAGGATAGTGTTAATGAAGAATCATACATATGTAGGCATAGTGATAAGGAAATTGTAACTCCAGTTGAGCTTTATAATAATAGTACTATTTCTGATTTAAATCCCAATAATTTTAATGATTATTCACCTATTCGAAAGGGCGAGGATTTTACTAGAGATGCCACCGTTTTAGACGATGTAGTTCATGATCCTTTAGCCTGTAATTTGTTAGATAATCAATTATTTGATGTGCCTATAAGTGAATCAGAGGAAGTAACTATGATTAACACCTTAGTTAATGAGCCTTTACTAGAAACTTTCTCTGATCATCTTTTATATGATTGTGATGATGGTTTAGAGGAAAGAGTTTACCCTGAGAATACTGTTTTAGAGTCTAGTGAGTTAAAAACCCTAGTCTTAGAAGAAGATAAACTCGTATAGATAAGTGAAGATGCTGATTGTAACTTAAAATAATCAATTGACCATTTTCTAGAATCTGATGATCTACAAATTTGGGATATTGTGACTAGTCTATCTAGAGACACTGAAAACTCTAAGTTTAGGGGTGATTATCACTTTCCTTTAACTCTCAGAAAGTCCCCTCACTTAGGACTGGACATCTGTGCTTCAACCATTTTACAGGATTATCTTCATACACTTTTTCCCGAACCAAGTTGTGTCCATAAAGAAGTTTCATTGTTAGAAACCCATCCCCTAGTTGATGTTGTTAACCCAGGCTACGATACCACGATTGACTTTGTTTTACCAACAAAAACCTTCCTTCCAATTGTGGGAACGTATAAGTTTCAGATGTGTCAATTATTAAGTTTTGAGACTAAACCTAATTACTTTAGAAGATTAGGGTCGACACATTTGCTTAAGAATGACCACTACTGTGGTCAACTATGTGAGTCAAGTCTGATTGACTTAGAAGATCCCCAGTTATTCAGATTATTGTTATGTGCTACTAAGTTCTTAGTTGAGTATTTCCAGACTCTAGAACCTGATCTTCAGGATCATTCCTTTGAGGAAATCCAGCCGATGAAAACTTTTTATCTAGACCCTTTTATAGAGCCGGAACCCGAACCACAACTAGATGTAGTTGTCTTAATTAAAAAATAGATAAGGGTGTGTTGGATATCTTCCTGGTATGTTACAGTCTCCTCTTATTGTGGTTAGCACTTTTTGATCCTGATGACCCGCAGTTATTCCGGTTGCTGCTTTATGATTCTTCGAGGTGACTAATCTCTTCCAATGTATGGCTGAAGACTTTAAACTTAGAATTTCTTGGGAGGTAACCCATTCTCATGCAACACGGTAATATCTTTCCTTAACTCTTTTCTTCAAGTGGTAACTGTTTCTCCTTGTTCATGCTTTTAATTTCATCTTTAGAACATTGAGGACAATTTTAGATTTAAGTTTGGGGGTATGGGAGAAACCTTTTAGTTGCAATAAATAAACTTCAAAGCCTAGAAATTTATGTTTATTAAGGTTGGGACTAACCAATCTAAGTGGATGGAAGCATCTTAGTTGTAGGAGTTGATGAACCAATAAACTCTAAAAGTTATCTAAAGCACCCGGAGGAACGTGTTATTCGGACTCTCACTTTTGGATAAGGGGCACCCCAATTACTAAGGGGCGTCGTAATTACTATCCGCGCCCAGACAGCTGGTTAAGGGGCACCTTCATCTTCAACATTTCAAATTCAAGTTTTTGGCGGGAAAACAAGTCATCGCACCTGCAGAATTAGGGTTGAGATTTTGATTGAGGTTTAGAGAGAATAAAAGGCTGAAATTGATTGGGATTACTTCTTAGGCCTAAACATGCCTGGTATAGTCGTTTGATTGAACCCAAATTGGCTAGAACTCGAGTTAGAAGGAAACAGAGGTGTGGAGTTCACGGTATTTTCTGGAAGATATTCTGGGTTGATTCGGTGAAATTCTGTTGTTGTTTTTGGTTGAGAATGACTTGTCACGGTCAAATAAATATGGTAAGTCGTGTGGAAACAAGAAAATATATATGAAGGTGTGCATGGATTGAATATAACATGGGTGATTGAATATTCACGGGATGTTGCACTCTTTCCCTTGTTTTCCTGCGATTAGCATTTTTCTATTGGGTGTTATTATTCTGCATGAGTGTGTAATCGACAAGTTAGAAAGAAGTTTGACATCTCCAGGCGCGTGGAGGAGCTAAATGAATAAAATATTATCCGTGAACCGCATAAAAATATTTTGAAGATATATGGACTTATTACGAAGATTTATAGGTTGTTGTTAATTATAAAAGGGATTGTGGGAGTTAGATAAAGGCTTATGGAGAGTTAGGGGACCAAATAGGGTGAGAAATTAGAGGTTGCAGAATTGTTTCTGTTGCTGTACCTCAAGAACACGAAGAACATTAGACCACAGAAGACATTCTTTTTGCTACAGTGCCAGCGACACATTATATTTATCGTTTTTTGTAACAGTTGGTTTGTAACAAATATAATTGTTACAAACCCGGTTTTATCCTTTTTATCCCATTTCATTATCTTGTAAACACTGCATGAGCCATGAATAAATATTTGAAGTGTGTTTTCGACGTGATGAGCTACAACCCAACACTGGGACGACGGAGGAAGACGAATTTCATACATGGGTAAAATGATTTAATTCTTTTAAGACTTTTGCATTAATTTTAATTGAAATATGATTTGAATTAATTGGTTGTCATTTATTTTGATGAGGTATGCTTAGATTAAATGTTTTGATACATCATGATTAGGATTTACAACTAATCTTTTGAGAATCTACCTTGGCAAAATCAGAGTCCATGTTAATTTTATTTATTGAGCTTTAATTGTTGAGAATAAATAAATTGAACGGTATGTTATGAAGTCGACGAAATCCTAGTCCCATTACCTCTCTTCATCATGTGATAATATTTTGTATAAAATTTTGTTTTATTTTAGTTTATTAATTCTTAAAATCAAACTCATCAAGTCCGAGTGAACGACAACCTTATTTACCACTATCTAAAAAAACGATCAATTTTTGGCGCCGCCGACGGGGACTTGTTTACAGATTTGTTTTTAGGTTTTTTTTTTTTTTTTTTACCCATTTTGGTATTTCTTGTTTGCTTTCAGATTTGGAGTTGAGCTAAAGAAAATAAAGAAAGTGCTGAAAAGAAAAGTGAAGGCAAAAAGGAAAGGAAAGAGGAATCCAAAAGGAGTGAAGACGAAGATTTTGTACATAGTTATTTTATTTTTATTAGATTTTAATTTTTAGATTTTATTTCTTTTATTTTTAGAAATTGTAATTAGGAATATATTTTTGTAATCTTTTATTTTTGGACATTTTTATTTTTTATTTTTTTGGACATTGGACATTGAACTTTATTTTTAAAACCCTAAGAGCAACCACAGTCATGGACGGGACCAAATACTAAAAAGCAAACCAAATGCTATTTTTTTTTTAGCTTTTTTGGAGGTGAAGTACAGCGGTAAAAGACTAAAATCTAGTCTGACGTAGTTATAGTGAACGTCTGATAGTTAATGGAGGTATAGTGAACGCATGAAGGCTAGGCGTAGTTATTGTGCATGCATATATGGGGCGCAAGTATTATTCACGCTCGAAGTGGGGCGTAAGTATTATCATCTCCAGACGTTGGGTGTTGACAAAATCACCATAAAGTGTGAGTCAAACTGTGAGACGGAGGTATTGAGAGAGTCTCATGAAGAAATAAACATGAGGCAAGAGTATTATGCACGCTCGAAGTGGGGCGAACATTCTGTGAACGTTTAGGTTGGCGGACTTTATATTAACGCCCCACTGAGACGTTCTTTGTGTTAGCGCTCCACACTCAAACGCACACTATACATACGTTTTATCCTATACGCTCGTTATATCCACTCCTAACCTACAACGCTCACTATACCTGCGTCCCATTAAATTTAGTTATAGTCTGGGTCTGCGACTACATTTAGTCTCAAACCCTAGAAAACCATACCAAATTTAGCTTTAGTCTTTTCCACTATGCTTCACTTTCGGATCAAATTTGGTTATAGTCTTCAAATTTGGACTTGACTGTGGATGCTCTAAGGAAGGGTTATTTTGAATATAAACTGCACAACGAAGGACGACAGTTACGATACTGTCTCGACCCCTCGGGTTCTTATACCGACATAGGAGTCAGTAGCCCGAGTCTACTTCAGAGGTTCATCCCCCGTATGGAATGGGAGGTAAGAATTCTAAACACTCGCGAATCCCCTGTCAGCGGGTTTACTGGATGATTTTGTATGCATATATGTTGAGGTATTGAAAACTGCTGCTTTAATTTCTAGTAAAGGACAAGGCCTTGCCATACAAGATAAGGGTTCGGATTTCATCACCATTCTCTTCTTACCCGCCTTAGGAAAACGATACCAAACGCGAATCCAAGCTTAAAATACTGACTAGAACGAGACAGATATGGTAACGAGCTTAATAGAAAAGTCATTCGAAAAATATTGGTTACTTTTTTAAGCATACTTCGAAGTTCATGATGGTTTTTGTAAGTTGAATACGCCGCCTTATAATGCCGGTGAGGCCTTGGGTATCAAAGCTCCATCGAGCTTCCCTCGTCTCTATTTAGCTTACTTTAACTCAGATTGATTCCAGAGGGGTCTGCTTAAATTGTAACGAATTCCCTTTCGAAGGATTAGAAGCTGGTCTAGAAATAATCTAAGTAGAGCCATCATGCTTTTTGTTTGCTAGAAATCAGTAGGTTTTTTGTGGTCGAGTCAGCCTTGTTTGTGCTTGTGTAGAATTCCCTTGCAGATAGGATGTCAAACTGGTATTATAATAGCCAATATAATGATTATCCAACTGAACAATATGGACATTACTCTTTTTATGACCATAGTGTGAATAGTGGTTGGGAACGCCAATCTTTTGAAGGTTATGGGTCATACCATGGTGATCCCAATTACTATCCACACGAGCATCGGTCATTCGAGCAAGAAGATTATAGTACTAGTTCTTCGTCTTTGGAAGATACAATCAAATTATTGAAAAGTAGTCCTTTTTATGATCCATTTGTTCCTATTCCTCATTTAGAAGAGTCCCTCAGGAAGTTAGCTGAGTCAACACGTAAGTTAGCTGAGATAAATGGTATAGTTATGGACGAAAGAACTACAATAATGAGTAAGCCTTCTTTAGAAGATACCCTCAAGCGGATAGCTGAGATGAACAAAATAATTGCTCGAAATAATATGAATTTCCAACACAATGTTCCCAGTTTCACCTTTGAAAATGAGGATAGTTACTATTCACCTAATCAAGATGATAAGGATAGAATTGGAGATACTATTTTAGATGAGGTTCAACTATTTTCATATTATTATAATTATGAGGATAGTGTTAATGAAGAATCATACATATGTAGGCATAGTGATAAGGAAATTATAACTCCAGTTGAGCTTTATAATGATAGTACTATTTCTGGTTCAAATCCCAATAATTTTAATGATTATTTACCTATTCGAAAGGGCGAGGATTTGACTAGAGATGCCACCATTTTAGACGATGTAGTTCATGATCCTTTATCCTGTAATTTGTTAGATAATCAATTATTTGATGTGCCTATAAGTGAATCGGAGGAAGTAACTATGATTAACACCTTAGTTAATGAGCCTTTACTAGAAACTTTCTCTGATAATCTTTTATATGATTGTGATGATGGTTTAGAGGAAATAGTTTACCCTGAGAATATTGTTTTAGAGTCTAGTGAGTTAAAAACCCTAGTCTTAGAAGAAGATAAACTCGTAGAGATAAGCGAGGATGCTGATTGTAACTTAGAAGTATCAATTGACCATTTTCTAGAATCTGATGATCTAGAAATTAGGGAGATTATGACTAGTCTATCTAGAGACACTGAAAACTCTAAGTTTGGGGGTGATTATCACTTTCCTAGTGCCTTACCTTTAACTCTCAGAAAGTCCCCTCACTTAGGACTGAACATCTGTGCTTCAACCATTTTACAAGATTATCTTCATACACTTTTTCCTGAACCTAGTTGTGTCCATAAAGAAGTTCAGTTGTTAGAAACCCATCCCATGGTTGATGTGGTTAACCCAGGATACGATACCACGATTGACTTTGTCTTCCCACCAAAAACCTTCCTTACAATTGTGGGAACGTATGTCAATTATTAAGTTTTGAGACTAAACCTAATTACTTTAGAAGATTAGGGTCGACACATTTGCTTAAGAATGAACACTACTGTGGTCAACTATGTGAGTCAAGTCTGATTGACCTAGAGGATCCCTAGTTATTCAGGTTATTTTTATGTGCTACTAAGTTCTTAGTTGAGTATTTCTAGACTCTAGAACCTGATCTTCAGGATCCTTCCTTTGAGGAAATCCAGCCGATGAAAACTTTTTATCTAGACCCTTTTATAGAGCCTGAACCCGAACCACAACTATATGTAGTTGTCTTAAATAAAAATATAGATAAGGGTGTGTTGCATATCTTCCTGGTATGTTACAGTCTCCTCTTATTGTGGTTAGCACTTTTTGATTCTGATGACCCGCAGTTATTCCGGTTGCTTCTTTATGATTCTTCGAGGTGACTAATCTCTTCCAATGTATGGCTGAAGACTTTAAACTTAACACTTCTTGGGAGGTAACCCATTCTCATGCAATACGGTAATATCTTTCCTTAACTCTTTTCTTCAAGTGGTAACAGTTTCTCCTTGTTCATGCTTTTAATTTCATCTTTAGAACATTGAGGACAATGTTAGATTTAAGTTTGGGGGTATGGGAGACACCTTTTAGTTGCAATAAATAAACTCCAAAGCCTAGAAATTTATGTTTATTAAGGTTGGCACTAACCAATCTAAGTTGTAGGAGTTGAGGAACTAATAAACTCTAAAAGTTATTTAAAGCACCCGGAAGAACGTGTTATTCGGACTCTCACTTTTGGATAAGGGGAACCCCAATTACTAAGGGGCGTCGTAATTATTGTCCTCTCCCAGACAGCTGGTTAAGGGGCACCTTCATCTTCAACATTTCAAATTCAAGTTTTTGGCGGGAAAACAAGTCATCACACCTGCAGAATTAGGGTTGAGATTTTGATCGAGTTTTAGAGAGACTAAAAGGCTGAAATTGATTGGGTTTACTTATTAGGCCTAAACATGCCTGGTATAGTCGTTTCATTGAACCCAAATTTTCTAGAACTCGAGTTAGAAGGAAACAGAGGTGTGGAGTTCACGGTATTTTCTGGAAGATATTCTGGGTTGATTCGGTGAAATTATGTTGTTGTTTTTGGTTGAGAATGACTTGTCACGGTCAAATAAATATGGTAAGTCATGTAGAAATAAGAAAATAGGAAGGTGTACGTGGATTGAATATAACATGGGTGAATGAATATTCACGGGATGTTGCACTCTTTCCCGTGTTTTCCTGCGATTAGCATGTTTCTGTTGGGTGTTTTTATTCTTCATGAGTGTGTAATCGACAAGTTAGAAAGAAGTATGACAGCTCCAAGCGCGTGGAGGAGATAAATGAAGAAAATATTATCCGTGAACCGCTGAAAAATATTTTGAAGATATATGGAGTTATTTCGAAGATTTCTGGGCTGTTGTTGATTATAAAAGGGATTTTGGGAGTCGGATAAAGGCTTATGGAGAGTTAGGGGACCAAATAGGGTGAGAAATCATAGGTTGCAGAATTGTTTCTGCTGCTGCACCTCAAGAACACGAAGAACATTAGACCACAAAAGACAGACGTTTTGCTACAGTGCCATCGACACATTATATTTATCGTTTTTTGTAACAGTTAGTTTGTAACAAATATAATTGTTACAAACCCGGTTTTATCCTTTTTCTCCCATTTTATTATCTTGTAAACACTTTTGAGCCATGAATAAATATTTGAAGTGTGTTTTCGACGTGATGAGCTAAACCCCAACACTGGGACGACGGAGGAAGACGAATTTCATACATGGGTAAAATAATTAAATTCTTTTAAGACTTTTGCATTAATTTTAATTGAAATATGATTTGAATTAATTGGTTGTCATTTAATTTGATGAGGTATACTTAGCTTAAATGTTTTGGTACATCATGCTTAGGATTTACAACTAATCTTTTGAGAATCTACCTTGGCAAAATCAGAGTCCATGTTAATTTTATTTATTGAGATTTAATTGTTGAGAATACATAAATTGAACTGTATGTTATGAAGTCGATGAAATCCTAGTCCCAGTAACTCTCTTCATCCTGTGACAATATTTTGTATATATTTTTCTTTTATTTTAGTTTATTAATTCTTAAAATCAATCTCATCAAGTCCGAGTGAACGATAACCTTATTTACCACTATCTAAAAAAACGATCATGTGTCACACGAAACTTGTAGATCAGGAACTTATCTTCAAAACTTATTTTGAAATTTCCTATTTGGATATTTAGTTTAAGAGATTTGGTAATTTCAGAATCGTTGTGTATGTTTGTCCAAAATAGTAGACGTGATACTTGAGATTAGAGATTAGAGATGTAGCAAATTGCATTAAAAATCATGTTTTGATTTTTATTACTTCCTACTCTTTTTTTGAGAATGAAAAAGAAGATCATTGTTAGAAATCAAACCAATGCACTACATGTGTTTGATAATATGCCTAGTACAAAGTTATAACTATATGTATGATGTTATAACTATATAACTTTGGAACTTAAGAGAAACTTGGAGTCCTATGTTTTATTTGATTTTTAAGTGATTATGTGAGTGCATACATTGCTTATTTTTTGGTTTCAAATGATCACATGTAAATGATTGTGACAGGTGAAAATTCACTTAGTTGAGCAAGTTTTTTTTTTCCAATGAAATAAAAATTGCGGGAGATTGATCGATGTGAGGAGCAATGGGGTTGCTGATTTCTATGTTGGTGCGCAAAGAATGGACAATGGTTTATAACCAATTGATCTTTAAAAGAAATTGAGGTATGTTTGATGAACTATTTGTAGTTACTGTAGTGATCAAATAATGGCATTCTAAATTGAATAAATTGATTGTTCAATCTTAGAATAAATTTTAGGGAAACAAGATATTGAGAATTATTGTGTATGACAATAAACATGTGACTCATAAAGTTTGGAACTTATGAGATGGAATTTTATACGAACCCAAAACCGAAATAATTAGAAACCTAGTCAAAACTAATGTGAATATCAACTCTCACCAAGAAATGAACATAATATTGATTATGAATTTATTTGCTATTCTTGCACGACATTTTAAGGATATAAAATATTATTAACAACGCTTTTCAATCTAAGTTAATGTGAATTGTGGATACGGTGAGAGTTTGGTATATATTGGTGTTTTACACCATGTTTGTTTTGATAGGTTATGGTTCAAAAGTTGAACCAAATCGTTTGAAAGAAAGTGGTGTTGAGATATACTCACATCACTAGAATTTTTGATATTGGTACGATCTCAAAGTTTACTTTGGGTAGAACAATCTTGTTCAAGATGTTTATACTTCCGAAATGAGAAAGAAGTCTAGTTTCCGCTTATCTAATTATTAACAAGATTGAGATTAGAAATTTGTTGATTTTGTTCATTGCACTACTACAAATGATAGGTTATGGATAAATTATTTGAATATAATATTACAATTTTATCATAACATGAATTGAATTTTGAATATTTGAAATACGAGTTTTGTCATGCTTTTAAGAAATCAATGAGTTATTGATGAATATGAGTATGTTATATTTTCTTATAAATTTGGCGAATTTTTTGAGTAATATGTATGTAATCTTACCTAACTCATAAGAGCATGTACATTTTCAAATCTTATGCAACTTGCAATGATATTGGATGAAATAAAGTATTTTAGAATTTCATAAACATGCTTCGAGTAACTTGTCTTGATATCAAATATGACTTTTGAGTAGTGAATTAGGCAATGTTGCTTTCAATAAAAAATTGTTTGAATTTTTCTCTATATTGTGCAAAACGTTTTGGGTTTAGATCATTGGTTTATTATTAGTTTTTCACAATTTTTGGGATCTTTGGATATTATTTTGAAATTCGTGTTTGGGTCAAAAAATAGTGGGGGTTCCATACCCTATATTTTAACCCCTTTTAATAGAGGAACTAGAAAAATGAAGATGAACGATCCCAGAAAAGCATATTTACAGTGAGACTAAAATTTAGTCATTAATATTTTATTGCTTAAAATTTGAAAGATAACCTCTCATGGAAAGTAACTTTGTTCTTAAAAAAAAAAAAACTTTGGAAAAATAAATTCGCGAGTCTATTGTTTTTAGATAAGCAAACAGAAAATCGTTGACACTTGCATTCATGTTGCTAAATTAACTTACATGCCTGTTTTGTTGATGTTGTTTCTACGATATATGATTTGTTATAGTCATAAGTAGAAATATATACTTTTGTGTAAGTTAAAGATGAGAATCTATGTAAACCAAGAATGGAAAACTGTGTAGTTTCTACAGTAAAAGAAATCATATAAGTTAGATAAGTTACATCTGTACTCTGAAAACAACTTTAAAAACAATTAAAAATAATTGTTGACTTGATTCATTCGAATGATTTCAGAATTGATGAAAGTGAAATGCATAATACTCTTTGTTTTGTATGAATAAGTGATTTGTTGAAATTTTAATTCTAACTTAAAGGATGAAAATGAAATTGAGAACATGCTTAGTTTACTATTTGACATGAAAGACTTGAGTGAAGATGGTGTATGTTTTTGAAATAATTTTTTTCTTTATTTATTTGGATCTATTTCATTTCCATGAAAAATAGAATTTTAAAAAAGATAAAATAAAAATATATATGTAGTCTGAATGTAAGCTAGTTTTCACTCGTTTGGTTTAGTGCTAATGCTTTTGAGATTGTGTGTGATTGCACTAGACATGAGTATGGTAGCTCAGTATGTTTATTTACTACGTGATTGACTATGCTTAGTTTACTATAAGTATTTTTTGTAGTGGGGATTTAATATATTACTTCCACAGTGGTGGTTTTATATTCAGATTTACTAATCCTAGTATGGGAAAATTGGTAAAATTTTGAGAAGGTTATGAAGTGTTTCAAACACTCCTTACACCTAGAAATACACTATCTAAATGGTTACCACAATCCTTTAAGGATAATGCGAAGCTGGTTGGACATCCTTTCAGATGAATCCTCTAAGGGATGGAGCGATCCGATCCTCTAATAGATATAGGAAAAGACATATTAATCCAATGTGATATTATCGCGGCTATTGCAAGAATTGAGAACGTAACGACAATGATAAGAGTTGATATTATGATAATGGATTATATAGTGTCTGAAAAGAGTTTCGTTAGTCCTTTGATGAAAGGATTGATAAGAATATGTAAATACATCTTAGGGATGAGGTTAATGCCCATTGAGATTGAGTCATCTGTGATGGATACCCAACCTAGAAATAGGCTCAAAGGGACTAGACAAAGTCATAGATGATAGCATCATTGAGATTGAGTTATTTATGATACTTTTACCAACCTATAACTCAAGGTCTCAAAAGTAGGTTCAAAAGGGTAACCCTTACCTATGGAGTTATATCCCAAAATATAGGTTCAAATGGGACACTAAATCATAAATAATATAGAGATGCGAGAATCATGCTTTGAAGAATTCATCCCACGGCATGATATCCTGAAGCGAGTAGAGGTTGAGTTTACTTTTTAATTTAATTTTTTTTAACTCTTAATGATGTTTATATCTCTATTTAGAGTGGGGTAGTTTCAGGAGTACTCTTGATAAACCCACCCATGTGAATGTATAAGTGTGGACGCTTTCTATGAGAATATGGGCAGTTCTCTAGATCATTCATTAAAATTGGGATACAAGAACATGGTCGTAATGTGATGGATTTAGAATTTACACTAGTATAGTCGTCTGTGTTAAGCAATCTTTTTATCTCCTAGAGTTCAAGACTTATGTTCACTCTATGGTCAGATTTTAAGAGAGCCTATTAACACTACGTAAAGGTTCAAGTCGCGAGACACCTTTGCTTATGCACAACTCTGTATATTCTTGCTCAATGTTTTTAAAAATATAAGTGGGGGATTGTTGGGAATATATGTTTTAAAAACATTATTTATTTCCAAAATTTAGTGTCTCATTTAAATGTTTTTAATGTGACAATTATTCTCTCACTTAAATAATAAATTTATTTTGTGTTAATGCCAAAAACAGTTTTTTGTTGAATAGGTTAATGACGCTCATTAACATCTTAATAATGTATTTCATTTAATCCCATATTGATTCTTGGATACTAAAAATAAAATCAGAATTTTATTATATTAAGAGTGGTTGAAACCTTTTCTATAGCGTGAGATCTTTTTATTCTATGGCTTTTTAAGTTTTTTAAAAAATGGATTTTTTATGAGAAAGAAAAATAAGTATGTGATCATCCTTGATTTTTATAAAGAGTTTTTGAGCAAGAATGATTTGTAGAAGTTTCACATCCTCTCACCGTGCAAGAACAACTATATAAGAGATTGATCACAACTGTTTTATCCTGGGGACGACGAACTGCTTGCCCAATTTTGGCCAGAGCCTCGAAACGTCTTAAACAAAGCGACCTAGTCCGCGACTCAGCCATAACAATATTTTGTTTGTTTTTTTTATTGTTGTGCAGGCATAATTCAGCAATTGTTCCAACATAAAGTGACATCGGTGATTACGCACAAAGATGTGAACAATATCAAATCCATGGAAACTTAATCCACGCACCACATATTATGCTTCAAAGTACTTGCACCCCATGGTGTTTCCACAGTTGGGGGATGGACATCATCGGACCCATCAACCCTAAGTCTTCGAAGCAGCACGAATACATCGTTACAGCAACCGAGTGTTTTACTAGATGGGTAGAAGATATCCCATTGAAAAGTAGTACTGGAGAGGTAATTGCTGCATTCATCAAGGAACATATCATATGTCGTTTCATAATACAGATATATATCATTTCCGATAATAGGTCACTATTTGTGAACAACTCTGTGAAAGTGCTCTTGGAGGAATTTCGAGTTACACACAAGACTTCGACACCATAATACCCGCAAGGGAACGGTCAGGCCAAATCTACAAATAAGACACTCCTAAGAATTATAGTAGAAATTTGTATGATAACAAATGGCTATGGCATGAGGAACTCCCGCTAGCAATATGAGATGATAGGATAGCCAAACGAACCTCTACAGAATCTTCTTCATACAGTCTAGTATACGCGGAGGGTGCCATCATTCCATCAAAAATGGTTGTAGCTTCGTCCAAGATGTTGTCGGTTAGCGGGGTCGATATGGATAGCCAACTAATCAGATCCCTGGATATGATTGATTAACGTTGTAGATGCATTTTACTACCAACTACATCCAATGGATAGAAAGCTTCTATTCAACTCAAATGAAAGTAAGCACTCAACAATGAACACAAGATATATGTGGTTCGGTATGATTACCTACGTCCACGGGGGTGAAAGGGTGAATCTTATTACTTCGAAGTGTTACAAAGGTGTTGCTCTTAGTCGGATTTCCTTACAAAGATGAACTTACTTCTCACTTTCCTCCCCTTGGTATAAACTCGAGTTTCTCTCTCTCTCTCTTCCCAAAATTGCCTCCCTTTCTTGAATACAAATCACTCTATTTATAAGAGAAGTTTCATACAACCAAGTTAGGGTGTTGGTCATGTAACATTCAATTTGAAGTTATGTACTCGGGCCGACTCATGTCGTCTCATATGGCTGACGTATCTTGATTCCTCGCCTGTCTCTCATCTCATATGGCCGACGTATCTTGATTCCTCGCCCGTCTCTCGTCTGGGCCGACCTCTACGGGTGTTCTCTTGACACGATGTCGCATGTCCTGTATGTCGTCTTAGCGATAGGCAGATGCATCACGTACTTTCTTATCCTTTTGACCGTTGCACCTTGTTTAACCCACCCTGTCCCGTCTTGTCAAAGGTCTGGGTCAAGTCTTGTCCGACAATTGCACGCCCGATCTACGTGGAACCTTAAATCTCGCGCCTGCTGTTCTTCACTCTATGCTTCGCGTCCCTTCGTTTTTAGGTGCGCCAAGGCTTGAGATGTTGCCACCTGGATCTGTGGATAATTTACACCTACAAACGTCAAGACATAGATGAGAAGCAAACATAAAAATATAGATAGAGGTTAGCAAGGTTTTATAACCAAAGCTTCAAGGTAAGACAATTTGAGAAAGGGGAGTTAGTTCTACCAGTGGCTCCGCATGTTCAAAGGGAAGATATGTCGGGAAACCGAGATTACGTTCATCTTGAACCGGCATGTTTCCATAGAATTCAATTCCAAGAAATATCCTACTTTAGATAACTTAGCTCGAATCCTTTACTTATATCTTTAGATTATCCTGATCGGATATACTAGCACGAATATATAATCAGTACGATAATAGATAATCACACACGACACAAAGATTACGTGGTTCGCCTTTGTAGGATGTATCCACGGCCAAAACCACCCCGAGAATCTTCATTATCATAACAAGTTATTACATCGACACGCATCATATAATCAACTAGTTATGTAACCCACTAGCGCTAAACGACTTAGAAACAACAAGACATATTACGAAGAGTTTACCTCTTTCTTTGTTCTTCTTCTTCCATAAACCTCCACCGCCATGGTTGCTTCAACTTTAGACAAGAACATGTAGAACATCATGAATTTTAGCTTGTCCCATATGAACCCTAAACTTGGAAAACACTCCTCCTAACCGTCATACAAGTTTCCTAATCCAAGTAAACCTTGTAGACATTCCAAACCCGAAATAGACTTTTAGCCATGGTTTTGACAGTATTAATTATATCACTGTTTCTTCTTCAAAAATTGTCACCTAAAGTCCAATTTCATCCATATAGCGTTTGTACACGGAACAAAACCCTAACAATCACCACATTTTGTGACGTGAACAAAACCAACATCTCCACTCCAGCAAGGCATAAATGTTTTCCACCTTTTACAAGGCCATCCTCGCGGACATCATCACTAGCACAAATCAAAATTGTCTTGTACTTTGAGCTTGAACCACCACTTAAGCCAAATTCCTTATTTGCACTTGCACCACCAGAATTGCTATCTGTCGATCTTCTAGTATCACCATAAACAACTTCTGTTGATCTTCATATAATTTATACAAGCTTCTACACTACATGTATCAAACTACTTCGTCGTCGTGATATCTCATTATTCCACCTTTTGTAGAATACTTATTCTTCGACACGTGTCTAACACTTGACATTATTTGATCTGAGCCATTAAATAATTCCAGACGGATTTTACCAACTCCAAGAACCAACAATCTTGAGTCATCCTCCATGTAGACAACACATGCTGCAATCTTCATATGTTGTGTATGAATTATTATCACTTAGCACCACCATGATTCAAAACATTCTCTTGACAATATTTTGCAGACGCCAGTTGAACCCACGAATGATCTTCTCTTGCAAAGAAAACAACTTCAAAACAAATCATGGTCACATCAAGCAAAGTTGTCGAATATTTCTTGATGTCATCCTATTCTTTCTTCGAACTTGATTTACTTATCATCTTCACGAACTATATCCTTCCTATACGAACCAAGACATTCTCTTTTATGAAACCTCTTATTCAAATCACTGAATCACTGCCATCTTTATCCGTCCTCATCATAACATATGTATGGAAACCGAGGTTACGTTCATTTCGAACCGGAAAGTTTCCATAGAAGTCAATTCCACGAAACATCCTACTTTAGATAGCTTAGCTCGAATCCTTTACTTATATCTTTAGATTAGCATGATCAGATAATACTATCATGAATATATAATCAATACGATAATAGACAATCACACACGACATAAAGATTACGTGGTTCACCTTTGTAGGCTACATCCACGACCAAAACCATCCCAGGAATATTCATTATCATAACAAGTTATTACATCGCCACACATCATATAATAAACTAGTTATGTAACTCACTAGTGCTAAACGACTTAGAAACAACAAGATATATTACAAAGAGTTTACCTCTGCATTTGTTCTTCTTCTTACATAAACCTCCACCGCCATGGTTGCTTCGAATTTAGACAAGAACATGAAGAACATTATGAATTCTAGCTTCCACCATACGAACCCTAGAAACCCTAGATTTATCCCATACCATCTCTTTCTACAAGTCACTCTTCTCACATAGATTTTTCCCCATCACCAACCATTTTAGGACACAATGGTTGTGACCCTCGATCACTCTTTTTCTTGAGAGGATTGCCAAGAGGATGGATTTCTACTCATAAAATAAGCCCTCTTATATGGTAGACAAATCCTTGATCCTAAATTCTTAGAACTTCTAAGAATAGCCTCACACATTGATTAGGAAACACTAAACTTGGAAAAACACTCCTTCGAACCGTCATACAAGTTTCCTAATCCAAGTAAACCTTGTAGACATTCCAAACCCGAATAGCCTTTTAGCCACGGTTTTGACAGCATTAGATCATTGTTTCTTCTTCAAAAACTGTCACCTAAAGTCCAATTTCAGCCATATAGCTTTGTACATGGAACAAAACCCCATCAAGATAGCGCTGGAAAATTCGCACCAAATTGGGAAGGACCTTCTCGGATTATAAAGGTATGAGGATCTGGATTTTACAAACTTGAAAGGACAGATGGCTCAAAAATTAAAGGAAATCTGAACACCAAATTAACGGTATGTGGATGAAGAAGTTTTATGCTTAAGAAAGATATCAAGGAGCCAAGTGCAATAAATGTATGAACTCCGAAATGATATTTTCAATCCTAAACTAGAATATGATTTATAGTCTTGCATATCCACAAAAGGTCTCCCTTTTTCACATTTATTGATTTCAAGATTGGATGTAAAGTGACTCTGACTCTTGATATGACTTCCCTACAAATGTATATATTTATTCTATTTTTTACTGAGAATTTCAACATTGTATAACTTTCCACCGCATTTCTCTGATTTCCTTGTCACTTGTCTTGAGACACAGGTGTCCACCCCTCAGATATTCTTCCTTCACAATTCCAAACAAATTCACCAGTGTCACAACTTCCCTCAGCTGAAAATCTATCTGAAATTAGGGCTCTTAAAGCTGGTAATTTTTAAGGGATTAGTGAACTTTGAGTCTCACTATTCTAAAGAAAGATATGTGATAATGTTTAGATGATTTTTTTAAGCTGCAATGTTCATGGTATTGTCACTTGTATTATTTTTTCTATCTCATGCTTGTCCTAGTGCTTAGGTTTATTAAGACTACTTGTATCTGCAGCAAGGGACCAAAAATACGCCGGATACAGACGTAACAAATTTTGTTGTATCCAATGAACCAGGAGGATGAAAGAGATGAATTTTATAAGAAACTATGAATCAATTTATACCATAAATTTGTCGAAGATTAAAAGATAGTTTAGCCCTGGTGGCTTGCATGAATTACTTATTTATTTTGCGGTTGATCATGGAGGAGAGGAACTACCGAAGAGGTATATTCATTTGTGGGTTTTACTTTGGCTTGACTATTGGAACTCTTAGTTTATACTTGAAAAAGCGTGGGTCTAACAACCACACCCAATATTTCATTAGGAAAACTGTATGGACTAACTCCAATATAATTCCAAGAGAATCAACTAGATAGTCAGACTCAATCTAGGAAAATATATTCAAGGGTTATATCTTTATTTCTCAAAGTAATAAGCAAATCAAATAGATAGAAATCCGCGAGCCTGATTATTATGAGAAACAGTTTGAACGGTACCAAAGATTAATGTTCAAGTGTCAATCGATTTCAATCAACAACCAAAGGTTGGATTTACCAATTGATTGAACAACGCACAAACTGTGATATTTCAATTATTTAAACAAATATAATACGAAAAAGAAATAACACATACACTAGAAGTTTTGTTAACGAGGAAACCACAAATGCAGAAAAATCTTGGTACCTAGTCCATATTTGAACACCATATTGTATTAAGCCGCTACAGACTCTAGCCTACTACAAGTTAACTTCGGACTGGAATATAGTTGATCCCTAACCAATCTTACACTGATTAAGGTACAGTCGCGTTCCTTACGTCTCTAAATCCCAGCAGAACTCTACGCACTTGATTCCCTTAGCTGATCTCACCCACAACTAAGAGTTGTTACGACCCAAAGTCGAAGAATTCATAAACCAATATATCTCCCACAGAAAAGTATATTCTGATAGATAAATCTATCTCCCACAGAAATACCTACGAAGTTTTTGTTCCTTCTTTTGATAAATCAAGGTGAACAGAAACCAATTGATAATCCAATCTTATATTACCGAAGAACAACCTAGAAATATCAATCACCTCACAATAACTTAACTATATGGTAGTAGAACAAGTTATTGTGGAATCACAAAGAATGAGACGAAGAGATTCGAGATTACTTTTTATATCTTACCTATCGGAGATAAATTCCGAGCAAATCTTAGAGAAGATACAACTTAATATGATAGAACAAGTAAGATCATAATACGTAACTACAAACAAAATAGTTGGGTCTGGCTTCAGAATCCCAATGAAGTCTTTAAGTCGTTAACCTATAATGGTTTTAGGAAAAACATAGGTTAAAGGAGAATCGACTCTAGTCGCAACTAGTATCACACATGAGGTGTGGGGATTAGGTTTCCCAGTTGCTAGAGTTCTCCCTTATATAGTATTCAAATCAAGGCTTGATAACTTTGTAACAAAGCAATCAATATTCACCGTTAGATGAAAAACCTGATTTAAGATTCAAACTAATTTTCCACCGTTAGATGGTCTTAGCTTGTTACACACAAATAAAATATACCTTCATTTAGTTATGGACAACCGTACCTAAATGGGTATATTGAGTTGGCTAAATAACAGTTAGCCGAAGTTATCCATATGAACACTTTTGTGTTAAGTTCATCTTAACACTTCTTGATAAAATGATACTCAAATGAATCTAATTGTGTTACTCATAGAGTTGTTGTTTATATTCTCATAGAAGTATACAAGACACAATTAAAGCAAATTTGGTTTTTATTCAAAGAATCAATTCATGAACATTTTTTCCGCGGTTTGCAAAGATTGCATTCCTTAATATATAAATATATTTTTTCATGAGTATGAAATCATACTTAGCCGATTTTAAAACTTAACCACATAAGTTTGCAAACGGGTACGCAAACTTAAGTTCTAGACTTGATCCTTTCCGATAGTTCGTAAACGGGTACGCATACTGTCATTTCGGACCGAACTCAGGTGAATAAGTTTGCAAACGGGTACGCAAACTTAGTTCTCGGACTTTGACAGTCAAAACCATTCGCATATTGGTATGCATACTTGGTTCTCGGACCTGAATTTCTCTTACAACAGTTTGCATAAGGGTATGCATACTATGCTATATCCAGACAATGATTTATAGTTCTAAACTCCTATTTCAATCATTGAAACATTCTTAGAAGACGACAATAGTTGTCTCATACAAACTATTAGCTTATAAGCAATTTTCAAGTAATCGAATGATCAATACGAAACATTCTGAGTCTACATAAAATGATTGTCTCACACAAATCATGTAAGATGTTACCAGGTGATTTTCACATGATCATCTTTTGACTTTCGTCAAGAATAATGATGAACGTAGTTAAAGAAAAAATATTTCCAAAACGTATTTCGAGAAAGATATAAGCGAGTTAAACTCGGCTCAAAATAGCAAATGTGTATAATGTAAAGTCTATGTAGCTATACGACTTTTGTCTCAATATGATATAGAATAGAATAGACTTCTGAGTGATAGATGAGTTTAATTCTTCACATACCTTTTTTTGATGAAGTTCCTCCAAGCTCCCCTCATTAGATCTTCATCTTCAATCGATGAACGCCGTGAAGTCTAAAGCTCAACTACACATTCTATCCTAATCTGAGACATAGCTATAAGTAGACTAGGAATCAATACTTATAGTTTTGACAACTAAACTTGAAAAAACAAGCTTGAGATATCAACGCTTGCGAGTTCGACCGAGCAGTGCTCTACAAATATTATTTTTAGATAGTTTGAAATTTAGAAAAAATGATTATTAGTAGTGGACTATGGATATCATGTCATGTCATAGTTTTTAGTCCATATAGTGTGATATGAGATGTTGATATGGGGATGTGTTATTGTATTTCACATAATCTATGATGAAGACTAGGTTTCCCACTGCCACTGCTTTTATATTTTCCATTAAGCCATATCATGAGACTTGGTAAATTTTACACATCTTGGATGTGGTTTCTGTCTACATCCTAGCAACCATTATTGGTCAAGAGATTGAGAACATGATCACTGATTTTTTGTCGACAAGTAATTATTCTTAGCATCGTAATGATTCTGCTGTTTAATTGTGTATTCTAACTTGTACAGGTTATCAAAACCTCTGCAAAAGTCATTTATGAGCATGGATGTGTGCACTGTGATCCACATGCTGTGAACCTACTTATTCATCGTGTGCCTTCTAACAATAAGAGCATTCTAGGTATGATTGTTGTATCCGAACTTTATATTTTCACCTTGCTATATTCCCAACAAGGTGGTTGTTTCATTAAGATCTTTACTCAAAGGGTTGCTTGAGCATAAAAACAGTGTAGTTTGTATTTGGAAACCTCGGTGTTCTATAAATGCTCGCTGCGATATCTGATTGGAAGAATTTGTGATGCTTTGTTCGCAGGTTTATTGAATGATGCATTGTTGTGAGATCAGAAAGGTTTGAGAACAAAGCAGCAACAATTAGGTCCCTTAGCATCTGCAAGATTTGTAAGTTTATGTAATATCTCCTTATAGTGACTTAAGTTGGAAGAACTTAGGAATTTCATAATTTTCCATGAACTGAACTTAGGAACTAAGTAAGTTTCTATGTATACACTAGTTTGCTGTGATACTTAGTATACATTTGTATCAAATACTCATACTTTTTCTTAACTTCAATTGAAGAATCCTTTTTTCATAATATAATATAGTTTTGTATGTCCATTGAATGAATGACATTGTAGTTTGTATATCTGTGAAAATGATGAAAATGGGGAACTGGGTAATTACAGGGGGGGTAAATATGGGGGGAATGGATTTTGACCAGGTCAATGAAGACTTGGCCTTTTTTTTATGTTGCAAAAAATTAGCAACATCACTGATTTGTTGCTAAATTAGAACCAAAACCAATAAATTAGAACCAGAACCAATAATATATAGTTCTGGGTAGAGGTATTCTTGTAATTAGCAACAGTTGACTTTGGTTGTGAATAAACAATTTAGCAACGAAATTCGTCGTTGCGAATCCCCGTTGCTGACCGAGATTCACAATGGAGTTTACGTCGTTGCGAAAAATTACAACATGGTGTTTTGCAACATAGAATTGTCGTTACGACCCCAGTCAGCAACATCCAGGGTCCATTGCTAATCCTTAAAAATGGTTTAGTGTTGGTGAAAATTAAACAAGTGGTGAAATTAACCTTATCATATGTCGTTAAGCCACACGATGAATAAAATTGAAATCGTGAACATATGCACCTGTAAAGAAAACTAAAAGTTGGGGCGTATGAGGAAGAACAAAGAAGGGCACACGTGTCGGATGAAGTGAAAGAGATATGTTGAAACCCATCTTCTTGGGATTATCGACTGAATCCCACGGTGAACAAAACCAGGATCATGACCATACACATTCACGACACATCGTAAGAAAGATTAGTCGATTTCATGAAATCCATGCCATTAAGGGAAGTTTTGGAAAGTCTCAACTCGAAGGAGTGAAGAAATCGATAAAATGAAGATAAGACGTCAATAAAAGGACTTTGGGAAAAACCAAGTCGAGAAGGGAAATTTCATTCTGAAGGATTGAGGAAGATAATAAAGACGAAACACACCATGACTAATCAAGCGAGAAGGGGTTTCAAAAAACCTAACTCGAGAAGATGAAGATGAGCAACGAAAGCACGATGCGGGTGTGTACTAACTTCTGCCATAATTGTAAACTTGGCAAATAGTTAAGGGGCTAATGTAAATACCCGGGTTTTGCATATCCGAAGATGCATGAATGGGGGCTTCGAATGGACCAAAGACGAAGCCACCATTAACGACGTGGAAAATTAGGGGCTGCCCCGAAAGAATGATTAGTGGGCGTATGAATAGACCTTAATGTAAAAGTACACGTGTACGGATAATGACAAGAGTCTTACCATAAAAGGTATTAGATCATACATGTACGGTATTCTTATGTCATGCTTTTCCTATAAAAGGAGAGCTATCCTCCAGAGAGAGACAAAGCTTTTCAAAGAATTGTACTGTGTATTGGGATTAGTCTCCTTGTAACCCTTCATCAATTTTGGGGTGTTTAGAACCACCATCTTCAAACCCTACAACACTCAACTACCATTGAAACCGCTTAAAAGGAGTTAGGAAAGTTTTACGCAAGGTTTTAATTGATTATGATGTAGAAAAAAAGGGAAAATAAAGATGTATAAGACAGCACAACACCTCAAAGCTTAGGATACGAAGAAACTCACAGTAGAAATCCAAGTGAACCTAGTTCTAAAGATCCAACTTCAATATCCAAAGATTAGAAACCCCAGGGCAGCAATGAATAAAACAGATATAAAATTAAAGTAAATTTTGAGCTTAAATTCTGTCCGTAAGGATAAAATTCGTGCTCAAAGGGAGGAGGCTACGGTTGTGAAGGTTGAGAAGATAGAAAATGAGTGATGGGAAGACAATAGAGAGCCTCCCTTGATACCTCTCTTCTAAATGATAGTTCCTCGATGAATGATGATAGAGATTTTCTCTTTTTCTTTTGACCCTCTTAGAGCGTCTGCAGCGGTGCGACTAAAATTAAAGAGTAAAGAGTAAAAAAAAAAGACCAAATTTGGGTTTAGTCCGTTGAGTGACGCAGTGGGGGGCGAGTATATTTAGTCGGGCGTTGATATAGCTTACGCTTGTTGCGGGGCGTTGATATAGCTTACGCTTGTTGCGAGCGTTGGTAAAGATTACGCTCGGTGTGGGGCGTTCGTAAAGTTTACGCCTGATGAGCTCGAGACCCTGTTCACGTAATAATAATAAAAAAAGAGCAAAACAATATATGGGGCGGGGGTATAGTTACCGCCCATACTAATTAAAAAAAAAAGGCATTGGTATAGTTAACGCCCCATGCTAAAGAGGAAAAAAATGGGGCGGTGACATTATCAACGCCTGGTGTGGGGCGTTAACTTCAGGTGCGCTCGGTGTGGGGCGTTAAGTTTACATACGCCCGACTAAATTTGGGTTTGGTCTTGGTTGCGGACCAAATTTAGTCTGGCTACAGTGGTATAGTCTGGTATTTGATCTTTAGTCCGTCCCACTACGCCTCTATTTCTTCCCAAATTTTTGGTCTTGATCGCCCGCTGCGGACGCTCTTAGCTACGCTCAGCTAGTTTATCAAACTTCCCGGGGTAGGTCGTGGTAGCATTAGTTAGTTACCTTACAAGATTTGTTTTCCCAAAAAATAAGTATATCCTAATATACCCTAGCAACGCATGCATTCGTGATATCAAATCATCTTTTATTTGTCACTATGCCTACCTTCCCATAGTCTTATATTAAAAGATATTAGATGAAGAGCAGTACTATCCCACACGACTTTGCGGGATAACTTCTCGCAAAGGCTGCTTCTTAACCGTTACATCATGCCAAAAGTCAGATCTAACAGCCTTGAACCCTTTAAGGGAAATGGTGGGTCATTTCCTAAAAGTGATGGGTTTTTTCCTGAATGTGAATCTAACCGTTAATTTGATCATCCAACGGTAAAGAATCCGACTTTACGGAAAGACATCCCGCAAACTCATGTGGGATAGCATTTGTCTTAGATGAATGATCAGCAGTGGGGGCAAAAAAATTTAGAAGGCTCCACCTATTTGACACCCCCACTTTTCCTATTTGCCACTCTTATTAATTGTCGCCCTCATTTATCCTATTTGCCACCCATATACGTTTTCATATATCCTAAATACTACCACTTTGACTTTTTTTTTACACCCAATAAAGAACCGCCCCAATTAATAAACTCTAAAAAAAACAAACCTAAGTTATACACTAATCTCTCACGAGCCACCTTCTTCTACTCCATCTCTTCATCGTTCTTCTACTCCATATTTTTCTTACCGATAACTACCTTCATTGGGATTTAGTTTTTCTTCTAATTTTTGATTTTGTATCAAAAAGATGCTTCCGTAGAAAGTTGGGAATGTTAAAGCAAGTACCAAAATCGAAATAGATATAAAACTAAGCATATTATGATTTCTTAACGTGAGGTTTTGATTTTGATTTTTTATCTCAAATTTTTAATTTCTGATCCTTAAACAAAATTATGTTTACATGACATTTTTGTTCGGCGTAACAAGATTAAAGATACAAATTCTTCCCTAGTTTCAATTTTGTTTTAGAGTTTGTATCTTTAAGATTAGTTTTAGGGGCTAAATGACAAAATGCCCCAATTTGGAGTACCGGGTTGTGAAAATGCCCCGGACGTTAGGCAAAAGATCAAAATGCCCCAAAATGAAATCAAAATGCCCCATTCTGTTATGTATTCCGTTTGAGAGAGTTAAGTGGTCAAATGCATAAGCATGTGGCCCGCACGTGGGAAAAAATGGCATTTATATCCTTTTGTCGCATGTTTAAAATTCAGGGTTCAAGGCCTAGTTCAGGGTTCAGGGTTCAGGGTTTAGGGTTCAAGGTTTAGGGTTCAGGGTTTAGGGTTCAGCGGTGGTGGTTGTGGTGGTGGCGGTGGTGTTGTTCAGGGTTCAAGGCCTAGTTCAGGGTTTAGGGTTTAGTGTTCAGGGTTTAAGGTTCAGGGTTTAGGGTTCAGTGGTAGTGGTTGTGGTGGTGGTGGTGGAGGTGATGGTGGTGGTGGTGGTGTTGTGTTCAGTGTTTAAACTTCAGGATTCAAGACCTAGGGTTGTGGTGGTGGTGGCGACATTGTTGGTGGTGGCGGTGTAGGTGGTGGTGGTTGTGGTGGAGGCGGTGTTAGTGGTGGTGGAGGTGGCGACGATGGTGGTGGTGGCGGTGGTGGTGTAATGAAGGGCAAAAATAAAAAATCACAAAACAGTTGACTAGTCAAAGGTAGTGAAAATGCCCCATTTTGACCAAAATAGGGAAAACTAATGGAATGGGGCATTTTGATCTTTTGCCTAACGTCCGGGGCATTTTCACAACCTGGTACTCCAAATTGGGGCATTTTGTCACTTAGCCCTAGTTTTAGTTTGTCGTTTCCACAAATCTCATGACTGAAAATGGTGGTTGCCACTGGCCAACTTGTCTTCTTCTTACAAGGATCAATAAACTCCTTTAATCGTTTGCTAATTCGATTCATTATTGCATGCTTAAACTTCGACAATGATTATAGGAAAAATATGATCAAGTGATGTAAATTTCGGCAATGATTATAGGCAAAATATGATCAAGTATATATGCTTTTTAGAAATGATTGGTAATACGATCGGTGTTTTTATTGATGGATTTTCAAGGAAAAGAGAGATTGATGGGGAAGATGGTGATAGATATAGTCAAATCTTATTTGATTTTTGTAAGTGGTAAATAGGAAAAAGTAGAATTAAAAGTAAAAAGTATTTTAGGAATTTGGATGAGAGTGGCAAATAGGAAAAACGGAGGTGGCAAATAGGTGAAGCCATTTAGAAATAGAAATATAAGTTCCTAAACTTTTGTAACGGATTTGACGCACTACAATTAAAGACGATAATAAGTTTTTCAAAATGAATGATCCATGGATCCTTTTTTCTAGCCTGCATTAGGGGTGGGACTTGGGTTGGTTGGGCGGGTTAGAAGGCTTGGCCGAGGCAGACCCGAGCTAGGAATTCTATGCCCAGATTGCCCATCGAACCCGTGGAACCCATTGAGGTGTTGCCCAAGTCCACCCAAGTTATGTTCCTCGAGTTCCCCGGGTTCTTCGGGTTGGCCCAAGTTCCACTAGACATACAAGTTTGTTAATGTGATAATAATAAATTTAGTAATAATAAGATTTAATTGCTCTATTTATTTTAAATTTCCAAATAACTGATGATTATTTACAATAATAGAAACTCTTTTCATATCGAATGATTAATGAGATAGATATACTTTATATTTTCATTAATAGATTTGAAGATAATATCTAAAATTTCTCTAAATAGATGATAATACTAATTATAAAAAATATCTTATATATAGTTCTTCGGGTTGGGCGGGTTGTTTGGGTTAGAAATATTTGTGCCCATGCTTGCCCAAATTTAACTCGGTTCATAAAATTTAGGCCCAAGGTTACCCAAAGTTTTGAAATACGTTGCCCATGTCCGCCCAACGTTCGGGTTGGGCATGGGTTGAGTGGGTTGACCCAACCCAAGTCCCACCCCTAGCCTGCATTTTGACCTGCTTACGGTCCATTTTTCTGGGTTAAGTTGTAAACTGGTTATGGTTAATTACTCTTTGTGAAGTAACTTTTTTTTTGCGGCTACAAATTTCACTTGCTCGTATCCGACCGTCAGAGAAATAAGATAGAAAAATGGAACTAAACATTATTTTCAGTCAGTAGACTTCCTTTCCTTTTTGCTCATCAATATTCTGGTGCTTACAAGTTAGAATATGTTGATTTCAAGAATAGAACCAAATCCAGTTTGGGTTCGCGTAAATTAGAATCTAAGTTTGGTTAAGTTGAGTTGAATAAATGTAAAACCGGATGGTCTTTTGACAACTGACTCGGATACATCATCGATAAGTCTCTTAGAAATCTTCAAATATCCTTTTGCCAGTTCATGGCCGGCCCCGAAGTTTTGCTTCCCCAAAGCAAAACCAAAATCGTTGCCCCATGAATGTGTGTCTGAAGTAACCAATACCACTTATATCTGTCTTTATTATTGACCCATTGGCTTAAGGCCTTAGATAGTTTTCAAATGATTATCAATCGTGACAAAGCTACAAGTTTGAAGAAATTAATATGTAGTACTGATCTTCCATGAAACTTTTATGTATATTGGTGAAATGGAAAGCCACGGACATGGGCAACCAAAGGGAAAGTTCTACCCCCATGATAACTCAAAAGAGGTGACTACTACATCAAGAAACAAAACTTAACATCACCAATTCAATCTATATGATTACGTGGAACACTGGTAGACTCTCGAAAATTTGAGCACCATTAAGAAATGGTTTTCTAAAGCTAAATGAAACCTTTTCTCGAATATTTTTAGATGCAAATTACTAATTGTATTCAAAGTACTTCTTATATTTTTGGATGCAAAATCACTAATTATAAATATAATAATTTGTTCTACTCAGTAGCAGGTTAATTTCACTCAACATGAAACTAGCGACGTTTGATTTATAGAGCAGAAACATGAAAGAAGAAAGAGTGTTCTCGAGAATCTCGAGAGAGAACGATTTCCAATTTTTTTAGTTTTTGTTTTTTTAGTAAGTTATAATTAATCACGTTATAGTCCAAAAATATATAAAAATATGACCAAAACCTCCCTAGAGAAGCCCTTTTTTTTTTGCTGCCCTTTAACAGATGCTTCCCCAAAGTCAAACTTTGGTGACTTTGCCTCAGTGCCGGCACAGCCAGTTAGATGTCGGTTTATATATCTATATGTCAGAACTTTCATCTACTAGGGAGCTACATCTTTTATACCCATCTTTTGACACCACTATGTGTCAATAAAATTCACCGTCTATTTATTTTCTCACCCTGCTCCGCTTTGAAAAATAGGGGTATGCTTTAAGAATGGGCCAATGGAAACTTGGCACATAATAGGTGTCAAGTTTTGGGGTATAAAAGCGGAGGTTCTAGAATATTTTCAATAAATAATATGTGTTATCGTAGTTATCAACAACTACTTTATGGATTCTTTGGATTTCCTATGTGATAGCCTGATAGGTGATACTAATGGAAGTCAATTTTTGAGAGGATGTGATTAGGATTATCATGTACGGATGTACTGTCTGTAACTATAGTCAAGCTCTCTATGTATGCTTCCAAGTTAGTTCCTGGTACGAACGCTAGTGACTTTTCCGCTCTTACACTTCCGTCTAAAGCGGAGTTAAGAAAAAAAATCATTCCAAATGGTGTGAATGGTAAGGTTTGTTTGTTTATAAAAAGAGGATCGTTGAGCATTGATTAAAGTCAAATTAAGGTGATTTTGAGACGATTTTGGGTTAGTGTTTCGTTTCTTCGACGTCTGATTTGGTGACATGCAGTCGTCTTCTCCGGCATCGGTCCTTCTACTGGTTTCCTCCCAGCCTCTAGGGAATTCTCGTGTTTTGAGATCATCGGGTTCTTATTTGATTCCAGGTCCAATTATTCCACCAGGTTTCGAAAATTTTCCTCCTAAATTTTCGGTCTCTTTTGCATCCTGATCATCGTTATTTAATAAGAAAAAGGAGGTTACCCTTAATGCTGATATGGAGTTTTATTCATATCTTGTGATTGATAGGAAGAAAACTATGGATATTCCTTATGCTGTATTTGATAAGGATATTCGAGATAATAAATCAAAGGTTGTCGGGGCTTTTGTTGGTAAAAGACTCCCATTTAACATGGTCCGCAATGCAGTTAATCGAGCCTGGAAAAATAAAGATACTTTTCAAATGACTATTCATGGGGAAAATATGTTTATATTTGATTTCAATTCTGCAGAAGATAAAATTCGTGCTTTAGAAATTGGATCAATGTTTATCTCCAATCGATTGTTTATTGTAAAACCATGGTCAATGACTGTTGAACAGGAAATTGCTGAGTTGAAAACAGTTCATGTATGGATAAATTTTTGAAATGTTCCTTTATTCATGTGAAATAATAAGCGGTAGAATATGATTGCAAGTTTTTGGAAAACCCTTATGATGGATACTCAAACTTTAAATAAAACTAGAATGAGTTATTCTAGGATTTGTGTTGAAGTACGTGTGGATTGTGATTTTCCTGCTTCTTTCACATTTACTCTAGATAGCAAAGATCATGTTGAGATTAAAATGGACTATTCATGGAGACCTCCTAAGTGAAGAGATTGTGCAGGATTTGGTCATATTCAGTCTCATTGTCCTAAGAAGGTGAGACCAACTCATAAATTGTGGTTCAAAAATGGGTACATAAGCAAACTACTACCTATATGGATGAGGATGGGTGGATTATTAAATATACAAATAGTGTAAATGATACTTCCATATTAAATCCTGTGAGTAATGATAATGAGGTTGTTCCTATTTTGATAAATAAGGAATCAGAGCAAGAATACAATACAGTCCAACAAGAGATAAATATGAGTACACCAAGTAAAGTTAATGAACTCATTTTGTCAAATCCTTTCTTTATATTGGATAACAGTATAGAGAATCCTCCTGAGCTGCCCTCTGATCATAATAAGGAAAATTTTCAATCTCTTTTACAAGAAGCTCAACAAAAGTCTTCCTAACAAGCTACTTGTTCTAAAGATCATTTTCAAAAGAAGAGAATTAATTGTTTCTCAAAAAGTTAATTAGTAGTCTTCTACCAAAGGTTACAGACCTGAAAAAGGCTGCAAAAGGTAACTCTCTTTCTAATAAGTTTAAATGATGTTCAACACAAGATGTTAGAACATTAGAGGGCTCAATGACCCTCTGAAACAATTAGAAGTTAAAAATTTAATTAGGAACAAAAATATTTCTTTGATTGACATCATTGAGACGATCATGTTCAAGAGTATAATAAAAGTAGAATAAGAAATACTATTAATCCTTCTTGGTTCTTTTTAGATAATGATAGTAATAGTTATTGTTATGGGACCCTGGAGTTTGGATTAATCTTTGACAGTGGGATAGGAGTTTCGAACAACACCAAAACAAAACACCTTTTTCTCTCACAAAATGGGTCCCGGTGGATGGGGTCCCGTGAGGAGTTATTCGGTTTTTCTCTTAGTCTGTTAAGATTAATCTTATTCATTCTTCTCCTCAAGCAATGTTTTTGGATGTGACTACTCCTTCTTCTATTAATTTTGTTGTGACTTTTGTTTATGGTGATAATAATTATATTATAAAGAATGTTCTTTGGAATTCAATCCTTTCTTTTGCTCTAACTGTTAACAAAGCTTGGATGGTGCTTGGTGACTTTAATTCCATCTTAAATCCTTCTGATAAAGTGGGTGTAGCTCCTGTCGTATTGCATCATTTTTAAGACTTTTAACTTGTGTTCATTATTCTCAGCTTAGGGTTCTATACTTAGACTAATTTCCAGCAGGATGGGTCTGTTATTAGGTCAAAGATTAACATAGTTACGTTATGGTTAATATGCGGTGGTTATCTCTGTTTTAGTTTTCTAAAGAAGAATTTCTTCTTCTAGGTACTTCTGATCATTCTCCTAGCGTTGTTTATATTTTTGAGAACAAAATGCATGGTCCTCCACCTTTTATGTTTTATAACTTCTTCTCTGATGAGCCTGAGTTTTTGAATGTGGTGAGAACTACATGTTAGAGGTAACCCAATGATTATTATTGTTACTAGGGTTAAAAATGTAAAAATTCACATTATTAATTGGAAGATTTAAGTTCATAAATGTTTCTGCTCAAGTTCTTCAGGCTAAGGAAAATATGGACTCTGCTCAAATCTAATTACAATATTTTCCTATTGATTTTGATTTATATAGAAGAGTGCGAGAGTATGTGTCTGTGTATGTTAAACTTGCTAAATATGAAGAGTTTTCCACTAAACAACAAGCTAGCGAGTCAAATGGATTAATCTAGGAGATTCTAATACTTCTTTTTTTCATAACTCCCTTAAAGAGAGAATGTCAACAACAAAAAAAATCCCTCTATAATAGTGATAATGTGAAATTAGTTAAAGACAAAGATATTGCTGCTGAGTCCATTGCTTATATATATATAAGAATATTTTTGGTGGTAAAGTTTCCCCTGAAGCTATTTCTGAAAGTTCTATTAATCAGAATTTTGATGCTTGCATACAACAAGATGATATTGTTGATCTAATCAAACTTGTCTCTAGATAAGAGGTAATAGCTGCACTTTTTTACACCACTTGATAGTTTTTATTCCAACGCTAAATGCAGTCTCTTGTACTTTTGAGAGTGTGAGAGTATGTGTCCAAATGGATCTCCTCCAAATTTCTTCCAAGATAATTGGGATACAATTGGAGGGTATCTAGTGGAGATGGTGCAAAATTTCTTCCATACTGGTTTCCTCCTAAAGGAAATGAATTCCACGTTTGTATCTCTCATCCCTAAGGTTCAAAATTCTTTCTCCCTAGGAGACTTCAGACCCATATCTCTCTATAATACTACCTACAAAGTAATATCCAAAATTATTTCAAATCGGATGAAAGTTCTTCTTCCAACAATCATCTCTCCTTATCAGTCATCCTTCATCCCAAGAAAGAAAATAAATGATAATATAACTATCGCCCATGAAATTATCCATTGTATGAGTAAAAAAGGGAAAACAATGGGCCTGAAAATTGGCATGTCGAAAGCCTTTGACAGGGTCGAATGTGACTTTTTAATAAGTGTTATGAGAAAGAAGGGATTCTCAGAAAAATGGTGCCAGTTAGTCATATCCACTACTATCCTTGCTATCCTCTTAAATGGGTCTCCTTGCTTGTTTTACTCTCCCACTAGAGGGTAAATACAAGGCTATCCTCTCTCCCCATATGCATGGAAGTCTTCTCTATAATGATAATGGAGGCAGAAGCTAAAGGAAAACTTCATGGTATAAAAATCATTAAAAAATACCCTTCAGTGAGCCACCACCTATTTGCTCAAAACATACCTCTGAATGATAGGAAGATTGTCTGGTTGACAACCTAAAGGGTAGATTGAATGATTGGAAATGAAGAGATGGGAGGCTCAACAGTAGGTGATGTGAATCTCTATTGTTAAGTCTTATTGAAAGATTCAACATTATCTCTGGTCATATGATAAATTTCAACAAGTCTGGAGTGTTCTTTAGCACTAACACGCCTGACCAAGATAGATAGATGGTAATGAACATTCTCCAGGTTCAAAACATACCTCTGAATAATAGGTACCTAGGTGCCCCCCTGTTCACAAATAAATCCAAAATCAAAGCCTTCCACCCTCTGGTTGACAACCTAAAGGGTATATTGAATGATTGGAAAGGAAGAGATGTTAATCCTGATTCAATTAGATAGGTTATGCTTTGAAAAGCTTGAGAAGTATTAATAAAAGGCTAATTAGAGTTACTTCAATTCATGTGTAATAGTGGATTCTAGGTATCTACCAAATGAGTAACTTTAAACTACCTAAAAAGATCACCCAAGAGTTAAACAATATTCAATGTGACTCTTTCTGGCATAAGGAGAAAGGTAAGTCGAAGTGCGTCTATCTAAAGGCGTGGATTTCAGTCTGCAAACCATTAGAAGAAGGGGGCCTTGGTTTTATGGACATCGAAAAATAAAATAACGCCATGAACATCAAGATGGGGTGGAGGTTTATCAAACAACCAACATCCTAATGTGCCCAAATTCTTAAAGCAAGATATTACGATGAAATAAACCTAATGAACATCTCCACAATCCCGAAAGACTCGTATTCCTGGATATGGAAAGGTATCCTATCAGGCATATCCAATATAAAGAATCTGATCTTAGGGATTATTGGAGATGGTACCCAAATAAATGTTTGGAGGAACTATTGGATTCCTGAATTACAACCACCACTCAGTAAACCACCAAATTGCCCGACCAACATAGATAGAGTTGATCAACTCATTACAGATGGAAACAAATGGGATGAAAATATCATTAGGTACATCTTCAATGAGCAAACCAGTGACCTAATTATATCTATTGGGATTGCTGGAAATGGGGAAAATTAAAGATACAATAACTTGGCCACTATCAAAGACAGGTGAATTCACAGTAGAATCCCTTTATGACCATTTGGTTATTAAACAAAATATGGGATCTGTAAAATCAACTCTCTGGGGTAAGATCTGGAAACTAAATATGTCTCCCTCTGTCAAAATGTTTAATTGGAAGTGTGTGCTCACACTATCCTTCCAACGAATGCTAGGTTAGCTAAAGTTGTAACATACATAGATCCTAGATGTGATGTATGTAAACTAAATATAAATATAAAATTGGGAAACAATTTGAAATGGCTTGAATTCAGTTCAATAGTGAATTGGCATATCTAGAAACAAAGGTGCATAGTGGTCTTTGAACACAAGTCCATCCCAGCTCATGAAGTGGCAAAACAGATAATAAACTACATAAACACTCATAGATATGTGATGAATAGGCCTAGAACATATAGGAAAAATCATATAAACCAAATTCACATATATAACTTATATGAATAGTTGGCATCCCCCATAATTCCTTTCTCTGAAATTAAATGTGGGTATTTGTGAACCAAGCCAAGGTGGTAGTATGGCAGGCATTGGGATAATCCTCTTTGATCATACATGGAACTACAATGGTGTCAGGGGAATTCCAGTCATCTTCACCAACAACTCAGATCTGATAACAAAGGGGGTAGAAGCAGCTAGGTGTACACATTTAGGTATGGTTACACAAACCTAAATGAACGTGCATTTCATTTGTGTATGACAAGCTATGTTCGATATAACGGTTGAAAGATATTAGCTTGAATCTAATCAGGTTTTCATCTAATGGTGAATATTGAATTCTTTGTTACCAAGGTAACTTAGATTGCAAACCCTGATTTGGAGACTATATAAAGGAGAACTCTAGCAACTGGGAAAACTAATACCCACACCTCTTGTGTGATACTAGTTGTATAAGTTAGAGTCGATTCTTCTTTAACCTTAGGTATCTATTGAGACCTTGTAGGTTAACGACTTTAAGTCTTCATTGGGATTGTGAAACCAGACCCAACTATTTTCTCTGTAGTTGCGTGATCAGATCTTGCTATTTCTATCATATTTGAGATTTAATTTCTCCGATAGGCAAGATAGAAAATAAGTCACAAACATCTTCGTCTCATCGTTTGTGATTCCTCAATATCTTGTTTCGCTAGTCGATTAATATTATTGTGAGATGATTGATAATTCTAGGTTGTTCTTCGGGAATATAAGTCCGGGTTAGCGATTGGTTCATGTTCACCTTGATTTATCAAAAGAAGGAACAAAACTTGTAGGTATTTCTGTGGGAGACAGATTTATCTATTTCTGTAGACTTTTCTGTGTGAGACATATTTATTTATTAAAGTCTTCGACTTTGGGTCGTATCAACTCTTAGTTGTGGGTGAAATCAGCTAAGGGAATCAAGTTCGTAGTATCCTGCTGGGATCAGAGACGTAAGGCGCATAACTGTACCTTGGATCAGTATGAGATTGACTGGGGTTCAACTAAAGTCCAGACCGAAGTTAGTTTGTAGTAGGCTAGTGTATGTAGCGGCTTAATATAGTGTGTGTTCAATCTGGACTAGGTCCTGGGGTTTTTATGCATTTGCGGTTTCCTCCTTAACAAAATTTCTAGTATCTGTGTTATTTCTTTTCCTCATTTTATTTTGTTATATAATTGAAATATCACAGGTTGTGCGTTGAATCAATCAATTGGTAAATCCAACCTTTGGTTGTTGATTGAAATTGATTAATCCTTGAACATTGGTCTTTGGTACCGTTCAAGGTATTTCTCTTGTATTCAATCAGGCTCACAAATTTCTATTTGTTTGAGTAAGGATTGAATTGAGAAATTGAGATATAACTCTTTGATATACTTTTTATTAAGATTGAGTCCGTCTGTCTAGTTTATTCTCTCAAAAGTATATTGGAGTTAGTCCATACATATTGCTAAGAGAAATATTGGGTGAGGTTGTTGTACCCCCACTTTTTCACTTTTGGGAGTGTCATACTTTGGGAACTTTCTTTGCCTACATAAAAATTAATTATGAAGGGATGTCTATGTTGGGATTTCCATGAAGTCTTTGCTTGTGAACTCAATCATACGCAAGGGATATTTGTGTTGGGTGTACCTACATCCGTTTTTGGTGGGCTTGTGCACGCTCCTATGTAACATCCTAATAGTCCTGAAGCCAAAATTCCATTTTGTCCATATGTCACCACAAAAATAAATAAATCTTAATTCCATATATCATACTTAAAAACTGTGATCTAACTTCTGTCAGTCTATCTGATTTCAAACTTTCCCATTTTATCGACGAGTTAAAATACTCTCCGAAAAACCCTATAAAAAATAATCTTCTCCAATGGCGGATCACCCCATTAGAGAGTAAATTTTAGGATAACTTGAGGGGTGAAAGTTAGATCAAGGGGTAATGATTATTTATATGTGTAAATTGATGCGAAATACCATTATTTTGATGACATAATTAGTCCCTTGATATTCTATGTTCTATTTCAATTTGTATATTCTTGTTGAACTTGATTACAACATGTTTTTAGTATTCTCGCTCTTTCTATGGCGGCCTCCTCTCTGTATCATTTTACTTGTTTGTTGTTGTTTCCATTTTAAGTTGGGTGATAGTATTCTTTGCAGATCTAATTTCTTTCATTCTCTTTTCCTCCTTCCATTTCCTTCTACTTCTGGTCGGCGAAAATTGGGTCTGTAAGTTGGTTTTGAAAAGATATCTTCAAAATTGAGTCTCTTAAAATAGGGGTTCTTAAAAGTGGTAAAATAAGGGTTCTTAAAAGGGGTTTTGGTCCTAAAAGGAAAACGAATTTTTTTGATCTTCTTCATGTTTCTTTCTCTCTGATTTTGGTTCGAAGTCTTTTGTTGGATGGGTGCTCATCTCTTGCCCCGCTTCTTCTCTCCTTTTGTAATCTTGTGCGTTTTTTCTATTATTGTTGTTGTTAAGATATGTGATTTGATTATGATGGAAAAAGTATTCTTCTTAAATCCTTGCTCTTGTTTTGATTTTCTAAAATACTATTTCTTCGTATTCTTCTTAGTGGTACTTTGTCTCCATATCCCTTATGTGATTTGACTTTGTTTTGATTCTAAGCTTTGTCTTTTCGTTTAGTGGGTAGCTCAATGATATTTTTGTTTGTTTTAGTTCCTCTTTTATTTAGGTCTTTGTTGTATTGTACTAAATATAGTTAAACCTCTCTCTCTGCTCCTCTTCTCTTGGTGCTCTTTATTTCATTTCTTTTCTCTAGTATGAATAGCTCTGTCTATGGGAATCGATTATTTTTTTCCTTTTATGCCTTGCTTTGTCAGCATGTATACCTCCTTTTTGCCTTTGATTTCTTGTTATAAGTTTTAGATCTTCCTAAAATTGTATGTTTTTGCTTGATGATATGGTAGTCTGTGGTGTTTGATCAATAATGGTTAGAATGAAGAACATAGCCTCAGATTTCAACCCTAATCACCCACAGATCTAACCAAGCCCCCAGGTAAGTCCATCCAAAATACCCTTGCCATCTCTCTTTTCTCTTCTTGTTTCCAGAGCTCTAGTTTTCTTGAGTATCTTCTAACCTTTTTTTGCGCCAAGTTTAGGAATCAAGTGCCTAGACAGATTTGCAAGTTGGTTTGGATATTCAGGGGCCTTTTTCTTCTACTTTTTTTGTTGTTTTTTCTTTCAATTGTTAATTTTTTCCACTTTGTATAGGACGCATATCATTCAGGTTCACTAAATTTTACAATTACGTACCATCTGTTAAATATCTTAGCTTCTCTTACCACTAAGTTATTAGTTGCCTCAAGTTTGCTTTTTGTGTTATTTTCCTACTACTCTCTCTGCTTGAGGTTATATACAATTTCGACCCTTGGATTAGTTGAGACTGGACAGTAGACTAATCCCTCTAATTTTCCCTCATCTTGTACAATTTGTTTTACCTTTAGTTATAGTTTCTAATTAGGTTCATTTATTATTGGTGTTAGTCTTATTTATTAGCTTTTCCTTTTAACATGTATTGTATTTGTGTATTGTTAGTGTGTAATTTAACCTACTTTTATGTTTTTTTTAATAGGAAATTGAAGACTCCTGTGAAACAACATGATGCTGAAATCAATGTTGGCTATGTTCTATATGGTTGTATTTTTTCGAAGATGTGCAACTTTCACCATTCAAATCTTTGATTGTGGCAAAAGACTAAACCGTCGTCCTCAATCATAATGAAGAGATCTCTTTACTTTATAGGCTGTAAGGACACTTTTATCAGACTTGTTTGTGGTATAAGGGCTCAAGAATCCATCTTGATAGTTTTATCGCAAGCTAAGGCTCTTAATCTTCACAACTTGTTTGTGAATCAATACATACTGCCAGTATTATAAGACTACTCATTGGGTACCGATAGAGAACAAATGCTTCCTAGTTTAATGAAGAATTATAAATGTTTGTGTTATCGTTGCAATTTTAGTTCTAGGGTCTTCTTTAGGACCTATCGTGTTGTGCTCTTTTCCTTCATTAAGGTTTTATCCCTATGGGTTTTCCTTTTCAAGGTTTTAACGAGGCAACAAATGTGTCTCCAACACCTTCGGGTGGTTTTATCTTCTTCTTACTTCCGTTTGTTATTTATTTTTCATGTAATATCTATAAGCTTACTGTTGTAACCATGGCTTCCTAAGTTTTAATGAAATACCTTATTCACAAAAAAAAAAAAAAAATCTCGTTGTCTGCACATCACACACGTGAGAAAGACGTCAGCGGCAACAAGGGCCTATTGTTGTTGTTTTCATTTGGGCATATATATATATATAGAGGGAGGATCCGTGGACACTCTTAGATGGACACTATCATACATGATTTGTGCCATTTTTTCCGCAAAACCTAAACGATAATGAATTTGAATCTAATATTTAGATGATATATTCCTCTTATAAAACTCTACATTCCTACCAAAAATGAGCACATTTAGAGACGTATAACTCCACCATCTATCCCTTTGAATATCAGTCATTAAAAATTGACGGTTGAAATTAAGATCGGTAGATGATGAGGTTTGGTATTTCAAATTCCGCTCATTTTTGGTAGGAACGCATAGTCTTATAAGAGGAACGTGTCGTCCAAGTATTAGATTTAAATTCATTGTCGTTTGGATTTTGCAATGAAAATGACGCAAATCATATATGATAGTGTCCATCTAAGAGTGTCCATGGATCCTCCCTCGTATAGATATCACCATGTTGTTGGCAAATTTGATCAATTTACTCGATGATCTTTAAGAGCCGAAATGTGAACAAGAAAGTGATTTGTAAAATTTGACCTGGGTCATCATATGTTGACCTTTTTTTTTTTGACTCCATAAATAAAAAGTGGGAAAACATTGGGCCTGGGATGCACGGACGCACCGATTTTGGTGCCGTGTCCGCGTCCGACTCACGTCGAACGCATGACGTGCTTGATTTGACACGACGCGTGTCCGACGATCAAATCGCGTCCACGTGCGTCCTTTTTGGACGCACCGATGACTTGGGTTTGAAGCATTTTTTTCTTCAATTTTCATTTAAACTTCTTCCTTTATTTTTACTATTATTAACTAAATAAAGAAAGACAAACATTTAGATCAATCATGTAACTCTTTATTAGGATTTTGTAATTGGAAATACATCACATATACCCTTGGTTGGGCATGTGTTGTTCTAAAAATGCAATTTGATTGTGCCATGTGTTTAATAGTGATTGATTGCTTGACCTTCGGCGTGTATAAACAAACGATCTTTCATTTTCTTTTGAAATTTATACACATGTAGCATTATTTTCTAATTTTTAGGATGTAAATACTTAACTTTGCTGTATAAATACACAATTATATATATAAATAAAATATGTATATACGCGTCCGCGTCCTAGTTTTTCGAAAATTTTGTAGTGTCCGCGTCCGCGTCGTGTCGTGTCCGCGTCCGTGCAACCAAGCATTGGGCATAATAAAAATCACAGTGAGAAATTCAAATAGGGTTCTTTCTTCTTCTTCTTAAAATAGGGGAAAATGATTCGACCCTTGTGCTGTAAAGTACACGCAGATCTCAAATGCACGACTTCCATTAATGGACAATCATCACCACCACCAGCAGCAAGTCGGTATATTCTCTTTACATTTCAGAACCCAAATGTTGTTGATAAATCTAGGGTATCTTATTCCATGGCATCCTTCTCTACTAGCAATAATCTTAATTCTTCTGATTCTTCATTTGTAGTTAATTCTCTGATTAGTTCATGTGGGTATCTAAAAATGAATCTGTTAATGTTTCTAAGCAAATCAAACTCAAAACCCTACATTATTTGAGAGCTATGGGTTCACCAAACCCTACATTTCGAAACTTATTAGTAAGCATCCATCATTTATGAATAACCCAACTTAAGAAATTAATGGTGAATGTAGAGCTTTTGAGATGTGAAGCTGTCCTGCAATCTAATATTTTCAAGTATCTAATCCGGACTTCTGGGAAAGATTGTGAAAAAGGTTAAAGAAGTGGGTTTCGATCCTTCACATACAAAATTTAGTGTAGCCATAGAGGTATTGACATCAATGAGTGAAGTTACTTGGGAAACAAAAGTTAGATGGGGTTGGTCTGAAGATCAAATTCAAACAGCATTTAGGCGAAGTTCTTGGTATATGATGGTTTCTGAAAAGAAGATGACGGCAGTTATGGATTTCCTTGTGAAGGAAATGGGCTATGATTCATTGAGTATTGCAGAATACCCAGTGATTTTAACTTATAGCTTGCAGGAGAGGATTATCCCTAGGTGCTCTGTTATTAGGATTTTTGGATCAAGGGTCTGATTGAGGGAAAAATTCCTCCGACATCGCTTTCATCAATGGGTGGATAAGTCCTTTTCGGACAAGTTTGTGAAACCGTATGAGCAAGAAGCTCCTGAAATTATGAAAATATATTCCAAGAGCAGTTGAGTTACCAAGAGATGTTCATACCAAGAGCTGCTTCTGAAATCAAGGATTTGAAGAGATGAATACGCGTTGCTGGTATGTGTTTACTTTCTGCCTTTCTTTAACGTTTAGCTCTATGCTTGAATATGTTTGTTTTGTTACTTTGGAAATGAAAATTATGTCACCTCTCATGTATGAACAACATGAAGAATGCATGCCATGGAGTAGTTGTTGTTTGCTTTATCGTCGCTATGTTCATGTAGAATAACTCGATGCGAAGTCTGAATTCTGGTTGCGGAACAGAAGGAATTGTTTTGGGCATGGTATATGTGGTTTGTTGATTGATTTTTGAATTGTATGTACTGTATGCATGTATGTATTGAACATGAAGAATGTATGTCATGGTAGTTATCTACAAGTACTTTACTGGATGCTTGAGATGTTCATATACTCTCTGTGCATACTGCATTCGATCTCTCTATGTGCTGTCAAGAACCAAGAAAACCCGACCAATCAAGTTAGTTCCTTGTACAAACACTAATTACTTTTCCGTCTGATAGCTCCTCTTATGCTTGTGTAACCTAGTTATGTATGGTCAAACTGATTTCAAACTTAGTATTAAAACTTCATGTTTTCGGTAATTTTTAAGAAAGCACCAACATAAATAGAAAGAGTGACCAAGGGAGGCTATTTTTTTCTTTTCTTTGCTGGGGTAGGAAGGAGGAAAACTATCAATTTTGTACCTAAACAAAAGTCTGCAGAAGCATAGTTATGCTTCTAGTGTTCTTGTATTTCTTACTAGGCGTATTGTAAAAAGAATGGTATGAGGACTTTGTAAATGCTTTAGCATGTCTTAAAATCAAAATGCCTGACTTTGAAATTATGGTATTTGATGTTGCAGGTAAGTTCAATAGACTAAATTAAGCGAAAGAAACAAGCAGTATGTGCATGAAAGGTCTATGCTTTCTCACTGCAGAACAGTGGATTCAAAAGTTGGGCGCCGAGGTTGCCAATTCGTATGAATGCAAACCAACCAATGAGAGCAAAGTATAGAAAGCATACAGATTGTGTGTTTTCTTTCTCAAAAACAGAAGCCTATCCCACGTCTGTATCCTTCTAAATCTAAACCACCATAACCTTCAACTGCTACATATAAATACTCATAAGTACCACATATGAGTTCCATTGCCAACTGCTACATATACTCATAAGTTCCATTGCCAACTGCTACATATAAATACTCGTAAGTCTACATGAGGTAAAGCTCCCAGGAAGACACTCGCCACCGCTGTTGCGAGGAAATCAGCACCAACAACTGGAGGAGTTAAGAAGCCACATCGTTATCGTCCAGGAACTGTTGCTCTTCCTGAGATCAGGAAATACCAGAAGAGTACTGAAATTTTGATCAGGAAGTTGCCTTTCCAGAGATTAGTTCGTGAAATTGCTCAAGATTTCAAAACAGATCTTCGGTTCCTGAGTCATGCTGTTCTTGCACTTCAAGAGGCTGCCGAAGCTTATTTGGTTGGTTTGTTCGAGGATACAAACTTGTGTGCGATACGTGCTAAGGGAGTTACAATCATGCCTAAAGATATTCAGTTAGCAAGGCGTATTCGTGGTGAAAGGGCTTAAGTTCTTTGAAATTCTTTTGTTTCTTCTTTTACGTTTAATTTTTGCTTAGGGTAATGGAGAATATGTTTTTACTTTTTCAAGACGATATTTCGTTTCATAATGAAGGTGGCGAATTATAAATGTACTCGTTGGCAATGGAACTTTAGGAAATTGGTATTTCACATACTCTCCTACAAATGCATTTCTTCTTCTTCCCAATTTCTGTTTTGCTTTGATTAATTGCCATTTGCACTCCAAATTGGTTTTTCTTTGAAGGAATTTTTTTTCTCTCGGACACCAATTTGCTCTCGTTATCAAATTTTGGTTAAGGGACAACCAATTCTAGGGGCAAACCTTGTCTGTGACTACTCTCACCCTCTCTAACCTCAGCCTATCAGTGGTTAAGGGGCTCACGAATAAATATCATAATACGGTTTCAATCAGGAAGTTCAAATTTAAGTTGCTAGGAACATACTTGGCTGACAAGTCATTCTTAGCCTATAATAAGACATACGGTATAAGAACTTCCTCTCGTATCTACCGATTTCCCCCTTTTCTTACTTTATTAGTTCCACAACAAAAATCATATTATTGGTTATGGCCAAGGGAAAGAAGAATAGTCTTGTGAAGTTAGCTGTTCCTTTAGGTGTTGTTGGACTTGGTTGTGCAGGTTTATGGTTAGCATTCCAAGATCAACACAGGATTGATTCTCTAGAAGGGAGATTAGATGCTCTTGAAGAAAAGGTTACCGGGATATCGGATAATCTCACAGGGAAACATGTGAACTTGGTTGAACACCCAGATTGGATATTCGCATCAATAGTAGGAGTAATTACTGTTATAGCTGTAGTATGTTTACCATAAGAATATTTTGATTTATGTTACCGTGATTTATTAAGGTGCGCTGCAATTTTTTGAATGTTCTGACGTTAAGTTGGTTGGACGTCAAGTGATCTATATTTTAGACTCCTTTCTTTTGTTTGTTGGTTCATATCGTGGTTGTTTATTTTTTTCATGCGACCTCATCATTATATCTCAATCCATGAAGACCACTTTTCCGTGTACAATTTGCTGTTCATTCTTTTAAGCTTGGTAATAGTTTGCTGTGTATGATGTTGGTGGAGGATTACGAAATCCGAGCCGCTATGCGCAATACGAAACCTACACGATCAATGAAACATAATGCGGAAAATACACAACTACACAATATAGAAGCAAACACACAACACCGGCAATTACGTGGAAAACCCCTCCAAGGTGAAGGGTAAAAAACCACGGGCAAATCTTCAACTATAACAATAATGAGTTACACACAATTCTCCCAAATTTGGGGATAACAACAATTCTCCCAATTTGGGGATAAACTCTTGTTCAAGGTGCCTATAGCACTTGGATATCAATTTACCTAATTACACTCACCCCTAAGGATGGATCAACAATTCATTCATATATAATATGAGATTCACTATCAATTTGAGAAATAGAAATGATTTGAGATACTTACTACTAGGGTTTGACAAACCCTAGATTTTTCCCCCTATGAAGAGTTGTGGAAATTGATGAATCAATCTTCACCACAATCAACCAAAAGATTCTTCTCCTCTTCAAGATGCCTCTAATCTCACCAAAAATGGTGAGATTAAATCTCTCTATCTTTTTTTCTCTTCTTCCTCTCTTTCTCTTCTTCTCAAAACAAAGAAGAAAACCCGTGAGAATGAAAAACATTCTCCTGATGCCTTTTGTACACAAAACCAAAACAAAAGACAGACCCTATGTAGCTATCCCCATTGGTTAAGGGGACTCCTGGACTATTGGGTCCATAAGGAGTAAACCCAACATATGCGCCGTGGAAGTGCAACACAAGCGGTTGAACTCTGTGGTTATTTGCAGGCTACTGCAGTCGGCCAATACATGGAATTGACAGTTCAAGCTATAACTAAGAGCATGTTTGTTTTTTGCTGACTCGGGGTATGTCCTTGACTCAGCCCAACTCAGATGTCAGATCGTTTGTTTTTTCTTTTGAGTCAGATCTGACTCGCAGTCTGAGTCAGACATAATCCTGACTCGAACCCATTTGAATTTGGTAATAAAATTTCTCTAACTCGTGAGAACAACTCACTGACTTATATTTTTGAGTAAGATGAGTTAGATCTGACTAAAAAAACAAACATATTGAGTCAGGTTCATAAGTCAGGTGATTTCAATCCGATCCAGACGATTTGGGTGAATTAGGAAAAAACAAACATGCTCTAAGAGTTTCTTTATTCAACATAAGCAATTTAAGTATTTGGCAAGGACATTACATAAGAGTGTTCAACGCGGATTCCGAACCGCTTGTGGTGCTTAAAATAGATGCAAGTCTTCAAAAGAAAATAATGATCTAAAAGGAATGTAACAATAATGAAACATTCAAGATAAAAGAAAAGAGAAGTGCCAATAATGCTTATAAATAGTTAGCTAATTAAGTAGATCCAAACAAAATTCTAGGACATAGAGATGCAAACCGGCTCAAACCTTTTGACACCATCTCAAACATGCAAAACTTTGCTGATTGATCACCTTCTCTTCTCTTGGATTGGCCAACATTTGACCAATACAGAAAGATTGGTTTGATAAATCTGTCGCTTTTTTTCAGTAGAAACGGGTCAAATGGAAAAAACATATCAAGTTTTGCCGCTCCACCAAAAGCCTCTGAAGACTTGAGCAAATTTTTGAAAAGAAAATGTTCAGATGCCGTAAACAGAGACGCAGCTTTTGCTTGTTGCAGAAATTCCTCCACAAAAGAAGGCAGACAGACCTTCAATGGATCCAAAGGGTGTTGGAAAATAAGTTGTAGTGGACATCCAAATATTACCGATTTAAGACAAGGATCATCCAACATTTCCCTCATGAGGAAGCAGAGCAGTTACAGGATGGCCTGACTTCCAGAATAAAAAAGTCTATGGGCTTCTGGATCTAATGTTTTCTCTTTGGCATCAACTAACCGACAGTAGTCGACGCACCAATCTACCAACCTTCGCAATGCCCAAGCAATCATAGGCCCTTCAATAAAATTAGCTCGAGCCAAATAACTAGCTAGATAAGCAACCGAGCTCATTCTGGTGAGCGGTTTTTCGGTATTGCAGTAAAAAATATCCGCAAGCATAAATGCAAAGCTCACACCGCACTCTTCAGGATCTAATGAGCAGGCATAGAATATAAAAAAACTGGGCAAACTTCGACCTCTGGGTATTAAGAACACTTGAATGGAAGCAGTGGAGAAGTGTGTTGAACACCTTTGACAAGCGACCATTTTCAGCACAAAATCTGATATGCCGACATGTGAGTACCATCAAACTATCCAGCTTCTCGGCAAAAATATTAGCCTGATTAAGAAGCACAAAACCATCATCAAAATCGTCGCTGTCCATATCTTTTAATTCCACATCAAATATGCCTTTATTGGATCCATTTGGAAAAAAATCATCCCGTCCTACTTCCAAATCTAATTCAACAAGCCTCTCCAGTCTCCACCACTGCCTGCATCATCGTGCCTCCACAAAATTCCCCAATCGGGCCACTCTCAAGCCTTAACATATTCTCCACATATACTGCCATCACAGGTTCTGTAACGAATATGTCTGGCATCCGCCGAAGAAGTATGGGACATAATCTCAGAGGTGCGAGAGGCACCAGGTTGGTGATCTTTATTAATGCTTTATGCACCCGATCAAGCACTTGTTCCTTTTTTTCTACTGGAAGTAGCCAAACATATAATCAGGTCTACCAACACATCCATAATATCCGGATCATATTTCCAGATATCCATGACGAAAACAGCTTGCAGAAGAGTCTCGTGCCGAACAATATCAATAGACGCCACTGCTCCAGATAAACCCTTTAAACTCATCACAAGCAAAGCCATATCATCAGGAGATAGGTATCCAGACTGGTTCAACTTCCCAACCAACTCATTGTAATCGGTTGCGTCTCCCTGAGCAAATCTTGACAGGACACCACGAATATGTGCCATCACCTTTGAATCATTATGTTCAGTTTCTTCTGTGTCGATATCTTCTTCCATACTTCTTTCTGACTCCATTTCCATAGCAGTTCCATATTTCAAGGTGGTCAGCCAATCTTCAAAGCCGCTTCAGCTTGGAAGGTGATAGAGACGAGAAGAAAACGAATGACTGTGTAAGCTTAGGGTTTGACAAGTTTCTTATACAATTTGGCCCGCGTTGTTTGTATCGGGCCAGGGCCGAGCGTGCGTGTCGTTAGGTAAGACCACTGTACACGTGGTGTATGCTAAATACGCACTACATTAGTCATCAAACATCATGTAGTACAGAATCACATCCGAAAAGATAAAGAACCAGAGAGGATGAGATAAGAGACCTTGTGTTTTTTTCTCTCATCATCTTCTCCATCCATTCAAGCCATGTCTGCTTCACTTCTCCAACTCCCTCCTTTACAATCACTAAAAATAAGGTCGAATTTCTTCAATGGGGGTGCGTCAATCCTCAACAAACCCACCACCACAGTCTCCATTTCAACCACCACTCCATCCATTGCACCACTACAGATTAGAGCAATGAGAACTATGCAAGGGAAAGTTGTTTGCTCAACAAATGATAAAACAGTTGCTGTTGAAGTTGTACGTTTAGCACCACATCCAAAGTACAAGAGGAGAGTTAGGATTAAGAAGAAGTTTCAAGCACATGATCCTGAGAATCAATTCAAAGTGGGTGATTTTGTTCAGCTTGAAAAGAGTAGGCCTATTAGTAAAACTAAATCGTTTTTAGCTGTTGCTCTTCCACCTAAAAATTCTGTTAGGACTTCACATTTGGTGCCTAAAGAACTTGGGATTCCACTTGAAGGAACTGCTGCTACTGAATGATTTGTAATTCCTCTCTTTTTATCTATCTTTTTGTTGTAATTTTGTTAAGTTGTTTTTTGAAATTCAGACTGTTATGGTACTTTGTGTAGGAATTTCAATGTTTTAGGACTTTTATGTGATAATGTGGATTGTTGGTTGTGATTTATTGTGGAATTTGTTTGTGGGTATTGATTTTTAAGGCATTGGGTTTTCTAATGTTACTCAATTCTGGCCAATTTTAGTTATGTAGTTAAATTGTTCGAGGATTTGCTTGTGAGACTTTAAGAACAGTTCTTCATGATTTTAGCTTCGGCTGTGCTTGATGTTGGACTTGACATTGTTAGCTTATCGTAATTAGCCCTAGCACCTAACGAGAAACTTCCCTATTTTCTATCATGATGTTGGATTCGTGTAGAATTGAGTCATGACCATGATAAGATTTGTGCCTTCCATGAATATTAGGCTAAAGGTTTTAGTGATGTTATCGTTTTCTTAAGGTTTTGCTGCTATTGTTGCTGTTTCTTCAGGGTTTGTAGCTCTGTTGAAGTTATAGTTAACACTCCGGCAAACGAAATATGCATATAAGTTGGAACTACAATTTCATGAGATAGTGTTTATTGCATCTGCAATTGAAAATAGTAGGGGTTCTAAGATAGCCGAATGATATCCAAAAATGAGATTTTAGGTTTACTTAAATTGGGTCATTCTCATACTCAGAGCTGCATTCAGCACTTATAGCATTAGCATGGTTAGGAACTGTTTTGTATGAACTTAAAATCTTCCTGCTGATTTAAGTATTTCACAAACTCATGTGATTTATCAAGCCAAAAAAATACGAAGGAAAAAGATGCTAGTGACTAGTGAGACAACAAATTGACTAGGAATACAGAAAAATCAATACTTGGGGACTTGATTAATTGGGTGCAAGGATGAACTCATGTTGAACTAGAGACTTGCATAGATTGAACATCAACTGTTTCGAATTGAACATGTTCGCATTGAACTGGATCAACACGAGATCGACAGAGGGGACAATTGGTGACATGTGCAAACCAATTTACAATGCATCTCGTGTGGAAGACATGGGAGCATGGTAACTCACGGTTGCTAATCCCATTCTCGAATTCTTTCAAGCAAATTGAACATTCATCCTTGTGTTCACCGTTGAACACTTTCGTGTTTACCGAGCCAAATAACGATGAATAGGATGTTGGTGGTATTGAATTAATCATCTCTCGAACAAACTTGTTAGTATAAAAATTACCTCTCCTCCAAAGACACTTCAGACAATCACAATTTTTTTCTATGTCGCTTACATTATCTCCATCTTTTTCTTCTTCTCCATCTGCACGAAGAACTTCAAGTTCGACTATTTCAGCTTCTCCCTCGGCATAAAACACTTGGACTATTCTAACCACTTGGATTGGTATGGTAACAGATAAAAAGCAATCGTACTTTTCAGTATCAATTGGTTTTGGAAGGATGTTGGATATCTTTGCTAGTCATGGACAAAATTCTGTGGAGCAAAGTTAGATGGAACCATCACCATATCTCCAACGTAATTATAGATGCTTGATAAAAGCGGTGTAAAATCGCAATTACGAAACACATCTCTTCTTGATGGTACATCATGAAAATTAACCGGAAACAGTTTCAATATCATCGGTTCCTTTACTTGATGAACGTGCATAATGGCATTACTATTTTTATCACCATAATACCAATACTGTGTTGATATTAATACTTGAATCTCTACTACAAGTTGAGTTTCATTTGAAGAATTATTCGCCTCATCGTTTCAGCTCAACATTGACAAGAGGAATCTTCCTGCGAAAAAGATCGAAAGTAAGAGACCCAATGTTATATTTATGGAAAAAGGAGGAGTTCCAAATTTCTACACTTGGAATTCAATTAAAAGAAGAATGTTTGAGTTTAGGGTTAAGAAAATCAAAGAAATTGAGTAGTATAAGAAAATCAAAAAAAAAAACAATCGAGTGGGACAAACTGTTTGGGAATAAGAGTTTTCTTAATTCTTATGCAAAGGGAAAAAGTAGTTTTTATTTTTAAAATTTTTGTTAGAATCCAACGATGGAAAACATAGAATCATTAAAAATAATGGATGGTTAAGAGTGGGTGGATGAGAGATGCAGCGGGAAAGAAAGGCCAAACAAATATAAATATCCAGATGAAGACTAAGTTTCCGCAATTTTTATGATGGAAACTCAATATCCATCTGAAGTGAAATACATAAACTGTGTATCAGCATTCAGCACGTTATGGAAACTGAGCTTCCGTCGGCCATTTCTTAGCTAGAATGAGTAACAGATAAGTTCCCTTCACTAGCCAAGCCAAAAATATTGGCCACATTGCAGCTAAGAAATAAACCGCGGGCCCATAGTGTTGTCCATAACTACAATAGTATAATGTAGCTAAAAACTAAGCAATGCACCTCACCACAGTGCCTTACGGAAATGTATTTTCTTGAAAATTGTGTTGTAAAGATTATTGATATCATGATTAATCTTTTCTAATAACAATGTCTTTCATAATCCTTGAAGCATTTGTAAATTGTTGGGGCGGGGCAAACTTTTCACTTTTTGGGATTGTGTATAATGAAAAACCGGGGGTATAACAACCACATCCAATATTTCGTTTGGCAATCTGAATAGACAAACTCCAACATACTTTCAAGAGAATCAATTAGACAGTTAGACTCAATCTTAAGAAAAGTATATCAAGGAGTTTTGTATCTCTCTTTCTCAATTCAATCTGCAAACAACAAATAGGAATTTGCGAGCCCGATTGAATATAAGAGAAGTAACTTGAACGGTACCAAAGACCAATGTTCAAGGATCAATCAATTTCAATCAACAACCAAAGGTTGGATTTACCAATCGATTGATTCAACGCACAACATGTGATATTTCAATTATATAACAAAATATAATGCGGAAAAGAAATAACACAGACACCAGAATTTTGTTAACGAAGAAAACCGCAAATGCAGAAAAACCCTGGGACCTAGTCCAGATTTGAACACCACATTGTATTAATCCGTTACAGACACTAGCCTACTACCAATGAACTTCAGACTGGACTGTAGTTGAACCCTAATCAATCTCACACTGATTCAAGGTACAATTGCGCTCCTTACATCTCTAATACCAACAGGATACTACACACTTGATTCCCTTAGCTGATGTCACCCACAAACAAGAGTTGTTACGACCCAAAGTTGAAGACTTGATAAACAAATATGTCTCACACAGAAAAGTCTATTGGAATAGATAAATTTGTCTCCCACAAAAATACCTACGAGTTTTATTCTGTCTTTTGATAAATCAAGGTGAACATGAACCAATTGATATACCAGACTTATATTCTCGAAGAACAACCTAGAAATATCAATCACCTCATAGTAATCTTAATCGTATGGTAGCGAAAAAAGATATTGTGGAATAAAAAACGATGAGACGAAGATGTTTGTGACCACTTTTTATCTTGCCTATCAGAGAATAAATCTCGAGCCAATCTTAGAGAAAATAGTACTCAATACGATAGAAAAAGCAAGATCAGATCACGCAATTACAGAGAAAATAGTTGGGTTTGGCTTCACAATCCCAATGAAGTCTTTAAGTCGTTAACCTATAGGGTTTCATGTAAAACCTAAGGTTAAAGGAGCATCGACTCTATCTTATACAACTAGCATCACACAAAAGGTGTGGGGATTAGGTTTCCCAGTTGCTAGAGTTCTCCTTTATATAGTTTTCAAATCAGGGTTTGCAATCGAAGTTACCTTGGTAACAAAGCATTCAATATTCACCGTTAGATGGAAACCTGATTAGATTCAAGCTAATATCTGTCAACTGTTAGATCGAACTTAGCTTGTTATACACAAATGAAATGTACCCTCATTTAGGTTTATGTAACCGTACCTAAAAGTGTACACCATGTTGCCTCAACCGTAGTTAACCGAGGTTAGCTATATGAACACTCTCATATGAACCTTATTCATCTTAACCATAACTAGTTCAAATGACTCAAATGAAACTAGTTAAAGAGTTACTCAATTGTTATAATCTCATAGAAGTATACAAGAACACAATAGAAGCAAAATCGGTTTGATTCACTCGGATCAATTCATGAACATTATAGCAACAGTTTGCAAAGAATGCATTCCTTAATATATAAATGTATTAGATCATGTCACAACCGATTCTAGAACTTTAACCACTAAAGTATGCAAATGGGTACGCATACTTAAGTAGCCGGTCTGAGTTTGGGTTCGCTAGTATGCGAACGTGTACGCATACTTAGTACACTACCAAAACCCAACATAAATTCCCATACCTATACCTTACACAAGAATGCGCACCGGTATGTGTACTTAGTGCACGGAATTTCACAAGTTCAAGTACGCATACGGGTATGCATACTTTAGTTCCGGTCATGGATCACATAAATAAATGCAAGAATGCACACTATGTTTATAATCCAATAGTTCTAAACTTTATTTCAATAATTAAAACTTTCTTAGAGGATGACAATTCACACACTATTAGCATCAAAGCAATTTTCAAGTTATTGAAATAATCATAACGAAACATTCCAAGTCTACACCAAACAATACTTATAGTTTTGATCACTAACATTGACAAACAAGCTTGAAATATCAATACTTGCGAGTTCGACCGAGTAGTGCTCTAACAATCTCCCCCTTTGTTAATTTTAGTGACAAAACTGCCAATACATATGGATTACAAAATAAATAAACTTTGTAGCTTCTCATCCAAATGCTTGATCTCCTTGGTTCTTCAACATTACTCTAAATCTTTGTCACTTTCAAGTACTTCAATGATTCCAACTTTGTTGAACTCAGCATCATAGTTGTTGAAGATCCATAGCAATAACAATGAGAAAACAGATGCTCTCAATCATTGCCATACAGTGTCATAGTATCATTACACAACATCAAAGTTCAATTGTATCACAACTTTGACAACAATACTATGGTGATATGTATCACTCCACCTTAGTCAATACTTTATCTCACAATGAAAACCACTCCCACTTACATAATGATATGTAAACCATATATATTTGTAGTGTGAACTACACATTAATTCTCCCCCTTTTTGTCAATATAAATTGGCAAAGGTACAAAAACTAGTGGGATCCTCATGACATTTTCATAGAGATATTGCATGACCAAAAGAGAACAACATATCAACTTGTTTAGATGACATCATATAATCGAAACTAAATGCATTCATCAAGGAGTTTATAAAGATACATGATAACCCTTACAATATTCCACAGACGCACTCCCCACAAAGATTTTGCAATTAAGCACAAGTTCAAATAAGAAATATGCCCCATAAAATGTCATTCCCAAAAGAACAACAAGAGCGACCTTACTTTTACAAGAAAAGAAGGATTTCTTTGGACATTAACAAATTACATAAGAATATGAATTTGTATCCAAAGATCTCAATTGATTTAACCACAAGGAAAATGATCAATTCAATTGGTTATGCTCAACATAAGAAGACTTACGGAGCAACACAGTATATACACAAAAATGTGGATCAGGGAAAGACCAATACTGCGGAATAATCAAAGATTTATTCTATATTTTAACACTATTTGCACAATGACATATAATAGACTTAATCCTTGTAAACAAAAGTTCATCCTTTCTTCCATCAATATTTGCATACTGACATAAAAGGCTTAACTTTTGTAGTCAAAAGTTCATTCTATCTTTTATCAATACTTTCATACCGACATATAATAGAGATAACTTTTTAAAAAGTATGGGACAGCCAAGGTTCACGGATGTAAACAACATATCCCATAACAATTTGCAATATATAAAACCATAAAGATTAATATTGCAAAAATCATCTTCCAAATCAACTTTAGAATTTAGATAAATAAATCTAAAAACATTGCAAGATGAAAACGTTGGAAATAGATATGCGTGCTCATAATAATTGGCTATTCCAAACCCTAGTTATCCTTCTTAAAAAGACAAGAATAAATTCTCATAAGAAGTTTCCTAAACATTATCAATGCTCTTTGATAACTACATACCTTTCAATGAATCTATCATAGAAGGTGTTGTTGATTTCCTTGATTTTCTTGACCATGGAAACTCTATGATCATGAGTTAGAGCACTAACTTTACGATCAACAACACGAGAAATTTGTCTATCCTTAATACAATCCACGATGAGTTTCTTATGATTCCGTATCAAGATCTGTTGATTAGCAAGGATTCTGGCCTGACCATCCAAAAGATGATTTATTTGCAGTTGAAGATTAGAAAACTCGACCTTTGAATCACCCTGAAAACGAGTTAAATCCTTGAAATATTCATCAATCCAGGAGTTGTATTCTTTCCTTGCAAGCATCTTCTTCAAAACAAGTTCTTAAATCGAATCACGTCCTTGAGTGTCCTCCTCCATGTCAAGACTCACAATCTCTTGAGACCTTGAAGAGTTCTTCATATAAGTTTTTTGTTAGGGATGGAAAAACACAATATAGAATATATATATATGTTTGTAAACAGGAAACAAAATCTTTTGTTATGGAAACCCTATAAACTTATATGAAATGGAGACATGAACGTTCTTGGACCGGTCACAAAAGAGGAAAGGATTTTAGAAGAAAAAAAGTCCAACTGGAGAAACACAATACTTGTTAATCATGACTCAATAATTTAGAAAACTATAAGATCAGCGGGATTGAATAAAATTAACATAAAAATGCACAAAAACATACAACTGATCTTGAGACTCCCACATCATCATCCTTGCAACTCTCAAGATAGATACAATGACTAAATTACCTGTAATTAGGTAAAGAAGTGAGAAGTATTCTCACTGTGAATTATAGGAGATAAGTTGTGCAAATCTTTTGTGCGTTTGTATCGAGTATTCTCGTTTTTCCATTGATTATAACTTATCCCAGATGAATTAGTGATAAACCCTTTCAAAATTCCATCGGAGGGATTTTTCTGAGGACTAAGTCTAGGACCTCTAGAAATCGGTTCCAGAGGAGAAGAGTTGAAGGATTTATATCTTCTCGATTTAGACTTGCTAGAGTTTTTCTTATAAGCACAGAGAAAGTGTTCATTAGTGGCACAATATTTTATACTATGCAGAGGAACTTGCAACCTATGGCGATTTCTTGAAGAGGGATCATCTTTTTAAGAGTTCTGGTTTTCTGTAGACGATTTACTCCATTGACAGTAGAAACAAGCAAATTATGAAGATGTGAGATTTTTTCTTTCTAGCAAAATAATGAAAAGCATAGTGATTATTTTTTCCACGGAAGGAACATCATCGTGGATTACAAACATAATTGCCTTTACTCACAACCTTTTCTAGCACATGAAAATTTTGCAAGTGATTCACAGTGGGTAATTCCTTGGAATAAATTTTCTTCACGCTAGGTAAAGTCTTGTGAGGATCAGAAAAAGGTGAAGAGGATGACATACTCATCAAAACAGAGTTTTCCTTTTTCAAGGCGTTACACTTTTCTTGGGCATATCGCAGAGATACAACAGGTTTATCTTTTTCAACATGATGACTGTTTATTTCAGATGAATGAGTCTTGATTAAACTTTCTTCTCTAATTGAGTTCTCTCTAATAGTATATTCAAGCAAACTAATTTTTTCACGTTGTAGAGTAGTTTCTTGAACCAATTTTTCGATATTGTTAGACAAAGATTCAATAAAGCAATAGAGTTCACGTTCTCTTTCAAGAGATTTCTCGAATTCATCAATGAGCTGATCATTCTTTTCTTCAAGAGTCTTGATTTTAGAATCTTTAAAGTAAATGATATCAACATATTTTTTTAACGATCTGGTGAGTTCCATTTATGATTCTGACATAATGTCAAAATTCTTGTCTTTTCCCCGAGATTCGGAAGAATCTGCTAAGGAGTTATCCTATGAGGAAAACCCAAGATTTTTGGCACGATTGGAAACATTGGAAGACATCTCTATGTACATAATTTGTGAAATACTTTGTAGGTCCACAGAAATCATATTGTTACAAACACAAACTTATGAGGTCTTAAATATGTTTTCCTGCTCTGATACCAATTGAAAAAGAGGGGGTACAACAACCACACCCAATATTTCGTTTGGCAATCTGAATAGACAAACTCCAATATACTTTTAAGAGAATCAACTAGACAGTCAGACTCAATCTTAAGAAAAGAATATCAAGGAGTTTTGTATCTCTCTTTCTCAATTCAATCTGCAAACGGCAAATAGGAATTTTTGAGGCCGATTGAATATAAGAGAAGTAACTCGAACGGTGCCAAATATCAATGTTCAAGGATCAATCAATCTAAATCAACAACCAAAGGTTGGATTTACCAATTGATCGATTCAACGCACAACCTGTGATATTTCAATTATATAACAAAATATAATGCGGAAAACAAATAACGCAGACACCAGAATTTTGTTAACGAGGAAAATCGCAAATGCAGAAAAACCCCAGGACCTAGTCCAGATTTGAACACCACACTTTATTAAGCCACTATATACAGTAGCCTACTACCAATGAACTTCGGACTGGACTGTAGTTGAACCCTAATTAATCTCACACTGATTCAAAGAACAGTTGTGCTCCTTACGTCTTTGATCCCAGCAGGATACTACGCACTTGATTCCCTTAGATGATCTCGCCCACAACCAAGAGTTGCTACGACCCAAAGTCGAAACCTTGATAAACAAATCTGTCTCACATAGAAAATTTTATTGGAATAGATAAATTTGTTATTGTATCCCTACAACGTTTAACAACAGAAAAATAGATAGAAATGGTGATGAATCACCTCTTGAATCAATATCCAAGCCAAATATGTGCTCACAGGCGCAACCAACAAGTTTATTAACAATAACTTCAAAAATGAAGAGAAATAATCTCTTCTTACAGATTTAATAGCAAATCATTGAGCCCTAATGAGACTCAATCCACCAAGGACACGTGTAAAACAATCTACGGCCCTACTAACACTCAAGAGACAACTAGTCTAAGTGACCTAAGCACACAATTCGTTTGTTAGTGTAGTTACAATGCCAAAGGGGATACAACATTGCCTACCCCTGAAAATTATTCTTGTCCTCAAGAATAAATCTAGTATAATGAGCCCTAATATTGGAGATATCTTCCCATGTAGCATCATCTTCTGTGGAGTTTGTCCATTGTATGAGAACCTGTTGCACTCTCTTAGTGCCTCTGAGTATAGTTGTTATATGCAATACTTACTCTGGAAGCATGATGATATCACTATGGACATCCACAACAGGTAGAGTAGGTGAAGGTGTGTGTTTCAGACCAATATGATTCTTGAGCTATGAAACATGAAAAACAGGGTGTATCCTGGAAGTAGAAGGCAACTGAAGTTTATTGGCTACTGCACCTATTTTCGGTAAGACTTTGAAAGGTCCATAATATTTTCCTGAAAGCTTAAAGTTTCTTCTTAAAGACACTGAAGCTTGCTTGTAGGGTTGGAGTTTGAGGTAGACCAAATCACCTTCATCAAAATATCTTTCCATTCTTGAAGAATCAGTATAGAGTTTCATTCTTTCTTGTGCCTGATGTAGAGATTCTTTGATGATGTCGAGCATGGAGTCCCTAGCTTGTAAGTACTCTTCCACAGTAGCTACAAAAGTAGTAGCAGTAGAAGGAAAATCCAAATGGGGAGGTAGGTATCCATACAAGGCTTTAAAAGGAGACATTTTGATCCCTCTGTGAAAGCTGGTGTTATACCACCATTCAGCAAGTGATAACCAGTTACTCCAGCTGCTTGGTTTGTAACCTGTTAAACACCTTAAATAGTTTTCCAAGCAAGCATTTACCCTCTCAGTTTGACCATATGTCTGAGGGTGATAGCAGAGCTTAAATTTAAACTTGTACCCAAGTATTTGAACAAGTCAGTCTAAAAGTGGCTTGTAAATACCTTGTCCCTATCTGACACTATAGAAGCAGGTAATCCATGAAGTTTGAATACCTGATTGAGGAAAACTTTAGCCACAGATGAAGCAGAGTATGGATGTTACAGGGCAATGAAGTGAGCATACTTAGTTAGTCTATCAACCACAACCATGATGACATTTTTCTTGTTGCTAGATGGCAGGCCATCAATGAAGTCCATGGTAATGTGTTGCCATGCTTGATCAGGTACATGGAGAGGTTGTATAAGGCTAGCAGCATTAGTCTGATCACTTTTGTTTCTCTGGCAGATGTCACATTGAGAGACAAATAGTAAGACATCTCTTTTTAAGCCTTGCCAATAGAAATGTGATTTTTCTCTGGCATATGTAGCTTGAATACCAGAATGGCCTCCAACAGCAGAAGTATGGAGAGAGTGTAAGAGAGCTTATCTGATGTTACCCCCAGTACCAATGTATAGTTTGGTCTTGTATCTTAATATGCCCTCCTTGTAAGTGAAATGTTCAAGACTGTTATGGTGGAGAAAAAGTTTAGAAATGAAGCTGTGGGTTTTCTCATCATTGGTATAACTGGAAATCACTTCTTGAGCCCAAGCAGGAGTAGAAGCAGCTAACAGATTGCAGGAAACTGTGGCCTGAGGTATTCTAGAGAGTGAATCTTCCACAACATTCTCATCTCCCTTCTTGTATCTGATATCATAGTCAAAACCTAATAACTTGATTAACCATCTTTGCTGTAATGGTGTAGTGATTCTCTGTTCCAAGAAGAACTTAAGACTTTGATGATCAGTTTGAATAATGAATTTTGCTCCTTGTAAGTAATGTCTCCACCTTTGTACTTCCATGACAATGTCCATAAACTCCTTTTCATAAGTGGAGAGTGCTCTAGCCCTTGGACTGAGTGGTTTGCTAAAATAAGCAAGTGGATTTCCTTCCTGAAGTAAGACAGCTCCAATGCATAAATCACTAGCATCACTTTTAACCACAAATGGTTTTGTGAAATCAGGTAAGGACAAGATTGATGTTGTGGACATGGCCTGCTTGAGGTGATCAAAAGTTGTAGTAGTAGCTGCAGTCCAAAGAAAAGAATTCTTCTTGAGGAGGTCAGTGAGTGGCTTACTGATAGCTCCATAGTTCTTGACAAACTTCCTATAATATCTTGTAAGGCCCAGAAAACCTCTTAATTCCTTCAGAGTGGATGGTGTTGGCCAAGATTACATGCAAGCTATTTTACCTGGATCAGCACAGACACCTGCAGCTGTTACAATGTGTCCCAAATACTCTAGTGAGGATGGGCCAAAACAACATTTTGAAACCTTAGCAAAAAGTTGTCTGAGTAGGGAGAATGTATATCTGAGATGCTCTAAATGGTCAGACATGCTTCTGCTATAGATGAGAAGGTCATCAAAAAAGACCAGCATAAATTTCCTTAAAGCTGGCTGAAAGATCTCATTCATGAGAGCTTGAAATGTAGCTGGGGCATTAGTAATGCCAAATGGCATCACCTTAAACTCATAATGGCCTTGATGAGTTATGAAAGATATCTTGAATATATCTGAGATATGCACCCTGATTTGATGGTATCCAGATCTCAAATCAATTCTTGTGAAAATAATAGCTCCATTCAATTCATCCAATAACTCTTCAATAATGGGTATGGGAAATTTGTCTTTAACTGTAATGCTATTGAGTTTTCTATAGTCAACACAAAATCTCCAAGTGTTGTCTTTCTTTTTGACTAATAGAATAGGTGATGCAAAGGGGCTATGGCTAGGTTGGATGATGCCAGTGGAGAGAATCTCTTGGACAACCTTTTCTACTACATATTTCTGCAGATAAGGAAATTTATAAGCCCTTTGATTGACATGGACTGAATTTGGTTGTAAAGGAATTTGGTGATCTAAACTCCTCTAAGGGGGTAGCTTAGTTGGTTCTGCAAAAATATCAGAGGATTCTTGAAGTAAAGGAAGGATCTCAGGAGGTGTGGGTGTTGGTTTAGTGGAGGTAGAAATGGAGTAGAAGTGACCCACCAAGCCATGAGAAATAGTATCAAAAAAAATTCTAACTGTATCACTGCTCATCATTGACAAGGAGCATTTTGGTGTGGTACCCTGTAGTATAATTTTCTTGTTCTTATATTTGAAGGAAACACATAACTTGGAGAAGTTAAAAACAACATCACATAAGGTTCTCAGCCAGTCAGCTCCAAGCACAATGTCACAACCACCCAATGGTAACACTCTGAGATTTTAGACAAATTGTTGGCCTTGCATGGTCCAAGTAACATGTGGACAAATACCATTACTGAAAGTTCTATCGCCATTTGTAACTGTGACAACCATGGGATCAGTGGAATCAGTATGCCAATGTAGTGAACCTGCTAAGGCACTATCAATGAAACTTGTAGTGATGCCTGTATCAATCAAGATGGAGATTGTTTTATGTTTTAGAATACCAGGAATTCTAATTGTATCACCAGTAGAAGTCCCTGTAAGAGCATGTAATGATATTTCCACATCAGATTGCACTGGAGATTCAGTAGTTTCTTCAAAAACCTCTTCTTCATCCTCAGTTTCTGGAGAGTCAACGGTGTCCATTTGCAACATGAAAATCTTTTGTTTACCCTTACAAAAGTGGCTAGTCTTGTACACCTCATCACAGTTATAACATAAACCTTGAGCTCTCCTTCTATTCATTTCCTCTGGGGTAAGTCTCTTAATTGTGGGAGATGTGGAATTAATTTTGGTGGGAAGGTTGAAGGAAGATTTAGGTGTGATGGGGGAAGATTTGGGAGAAGTTAAAATTGGTTTAGGTGGAAAGTTATTGTAAGAGTACTGCCTATTAGAATTGAATGAGGTGGTGAATGACTTTGGCAGTGGTTTAGAGGTGGCTGCAGCTAGAGCAAGTTTTTGTTCCTGTAATCTAGCAAGTGAAAAAGCATCCGCCAAGGTTTTTGGATGAAACATAGAAATAGTTTTGCCAATTTTGTCCTTCAGCCCACTTAAGAAACTCATAACAAAGTATTCCTCACTTAAGGAAGGATTCATTTTTAACATCAATGTTTTGAGCATCTCAAACTCTTCATAATAACCATCCACAAATGAAGTTTGTGCTAATTTATTGAAACTACCAACAAACTTTTCCTTGATAGTATTCTCAAATCTAGCACAGAGGTGATTAACTAAATCCTTCCAAGTAATTCGATGTTTATTGACTTGAAAATTTAAAAACCAAGTTTAAGCCTTACCCTCAAGGTAGATTGCAGCGATATTCACCTTCTTGTGCTCTTCAATATCGTTCAAATCAAAATACCTTTCGCTCTTTTGTATCCACGCTCTAGGATTCTCACCATCGAATCTGGGAAAGTCCAGTTTAGGAAGACGATGGTGGAGAAACTAAGGCTGATGCGAATTTAAAAATGGTCGATCTCCATGAGTGTCTGCCTGTGAAGAACTAGCCGTTTCTGGTATTTTTTATAACCTCTGAAGTAGTAAGTCGAATCTAGAAGTAAGATCCGTAGAAAGTGTTTCAAGATTAGACTCTAAACGAGCAATGGCAGTGGTGTTGATTTCCACCTTATCATTTACATCTTTGAGCGTCATCGGAAAAAAACAATTGGTGGAAATTTTAGTGGATAAAAACGGCTCTGATACCAATTGTTGTATCCCTACAACGTTTAACAACAGAAAAATAGATAGAAATGGCGATGAATCACCTCTTGAATCAATATCCAAGCCAAATATGTTCTCACAGGCACATCCAACAAATTTATTAACAATAACTTCAAAAATGAAGAAAAATAATCTCTTCTTACAGATTTAATAGCAAATCATTGAGCCCTAATGAGACTCAATCCACCAAGGACACGTGTAAAACAATCTACGGTCCTACTTACACTCAAGATACAACTAGGCTAAGCGACCAAGGCACACAATTCGTTTGTTAGGGTCAGACCACAGTATAGTTACAATGCCAAAGTGGATACAACATTTGTCTCCCACAGAAACACCTACGATTTTTGTTACGTTATTTGATAAATCAAGGTGAATAGGAACCAATTGATATACCGGACTTATATTCTCGAAGAACAACCTAGAAGTATCAATCACCTCACAATAATCTTAATCGTATGGTGGGGAAATAAGATATTGTAGAATCAGAAACGATGAGACGAAGATGTTTGTGACTACTTTATTATCTTGCCTATCGGAGAATAAATATCGAGCCAATATTAGAGAAGATAGTACTCAATACGATAGAAACAACAAGATCAGATCACGCAACTACAGAGAAAATAGTTGTGTCTAGATTCACAATCCCAATGAAGTCTTTAAGTTGTTAACCTATAAGGTTTCAAAAACCTAAGGTTATAGGAGCATCGAATCTAGCTTATACAACTAGTATCACACAAAAGGTGTGGGGATTAGGTTTCCCAGTTGTTAGAGTTCTCCTTTATATAGTTTTCAACTTCAGGGTTTGCAATCGAAGTTACCTTGGTAACAAAGCATTCAATATTCCCCATTAGATGGAAACCTGATTGGATTCAAGCTAATATCTTTCAACCGTTAGATCGAACTTAGCTTGTTATACACAAATGAAATGTACCCTCATTTAGGTTTATATAACCGTACCTAAATGTGTACACCATGTTGCCTCAACCGTAGTTAACCGAGGTTATCTATATGAACACTCTCATATCAACCTTATTCATCTTAACCATAACTAGTTCAAATGACTCAAATGAAACTAGTTAAAGAGTTTCTCAATTGTTATATTCTCATAGAAGTATACAAGAACACAATAGAAGAAAAATCGGTTTGATTCACTCGAATCAATTCATGAATATTATAGCCACAGTTTGCAAAGAATGCATTCCTTAATATATAAATGTATTAGATCATGTCACAAACGATTCTAGAACTTTAACCACTCAAGTATGCAAACGGGTACGCATACTTAAGTAGCAGGTCTGAGTTTGGGTTCGCCAGTATGCGAACGGGTACACATACTTAGTACACTTCCAAAACCCGGCAGAAATTCCCAGACCTATATCTTACACAAGTGATTGTATCACACAAACCATGTAAGATGTTACTCTGCGATTTTCACATGATCATCTTTTGACTTTCGTCAAGAATATAAGATGAACTTGGTTGAAGCGAAAGCTTACCAACAAATATTTCGAGAAATATGTAAGCGGGATAAACTCAACTCGAAATCTCAAATGTGTATAATTGACAACTATATAGTAATACGACTTTTGTCTCAATATAGGAGATAGAGTAGAAATATACTTTCCAAGTGATAGATGAGTTTTAGTCTCCACATACCTTTTGTTGATGAAGTTCCACAAGCTCTCCTTAGTAGTTCTTCGTCTTCAATTGATGAACGCTGTGAAGTCTAATGCTCAACTACACAAACTATCGTAGTACAAGATATCATTATAAGTAGACTAGAAATCAAGACTTACAGTTTTGATCACTAACATTGACAAACAATCTTGAGATAGTAACGCTTGCGAGTTCGACCGAGCAGTGCTCTAACATATAAGAATCTGTAATTTTAAACACTGGGGATCTCTTTTTCAAATTTCCATTAATATTAAACATGAGACATAAAAGAGGATGATTGATGAAAAGAGTTTGAGAAAACTATATCATTGGGCGTTTGGGAGAAATTCTTATATATTATCTAGAATACAAAAAATGTTATGCTAGAAAACTATATCATTGGTACTCTATTAATATCCAGCTCAAGAATTGTTTTGACAATTTCGTGTGGTTATTATTTTGTGTTTATGGTCCTTGTTCTACTACTGAAAGAAGAGTCCTTTGGAGAGAACTGAAGCTCATGTACGACATCCGGGAGCTGTCGTGGTGCCTTTACGGTGATTTTAATGAGGTTCGCTTCATGCGTGAAAGACAAGACCGTGTAAGGCCTAACCAAGGTATGCAAGACTCTAATAAGTTATGTAATAAATTGTCTCTTATTGATCTTCCTATGTCCGGTGGAAAATTTACTTGGATTTCTGCTACTAATAATGGGCCAAAAAGCCCAATTAATCGTCTTTTAGTGACTGCTGATTGGGATGATCATTTCCATACTATCTCGGTTACTGCTCTCGCTAAACCCTTCTTAGATCATAAGACTATTATAGTCTTGAAGATTGGGTTCCTCCTCCATTTAGATGTGAAGCTATGTGGTTCTTAGATAACTCCTTCATTCCTATTCTTAAAGTGTGGTGGAATTCTTTTGACTTAAATGGTCCTGCTGGTTTCGTGTTGGCTAAGAAGTTTCAAAATCTCAAGTGGGAATTTCAAAAATGAAACAAAAATGTTTTTGGGAATATCAACATAAAATGTGAAAAGGCTCTAGAAGATATTGATTTATTGGATCAGCTAGGAGATGATGATGTTCTTACCTCCTCCCAATGCCTTGTTAGGAATTCTAAGAAAATTGAGTTCGAAAAGCTCGCTGATATGAAACATTTTCATTGGCTTGGAAAATCTAGAATGCAGTGGCATTTCGACGGGGATAGAAACACCAAATTTTTCCACCGCATTACAAAGATTAGAAGGAGGCGGATACTTTTTCTAAGTTAAAGATAAATAATGTTTGGAATGAAGACAAGCAAGTAATAAAATCAATCATTGTAAATCACTTTAAGGAAAGGTTCTCTTGTTCTGATAATTTTTGTGTAAATCTTGAAGGAAAGCAGTTGAAGAGTATATATTGATTCCAGAGATAATTTGTGGCTGGAATGGGCTATCACCTAAGATGAATTTCTCTCGGCGTTGAAGAATCTTGGCCAAGACAGGGCTCCTGGCCCAGATGGACTTCAAGTAAATGTGATTATTAAGTGTTGGGAGTTCATGAAAGAGGATATTATGAAAGTCGTTAAAGTATTCGGGAATAGTGGTTTTATAGATTGATGCTTAAAATACACTTTTCTTACTTCTATTCCAAAAAAGGAATGTGTGAAAGAGGTGAAGGACTTAAGGCCAATTAGTTTAACCAATTTTGTATGCAAGGTCATATCTAAAGTTTTGGCGGAAAGATTAAAACCAATACTCCACAAACTGATTTCTGACCACCAATCTTCCTTTTCAAAAGGGCGTCAAATTTTGGATAGTGTTCTTATTGCTAACGAATGGTTAGACTCCTGAATCAAATCAAAAGTTACGGGTATTGTTTGCAAGATAGACCTTGAGAAAGCTTTAGGCAATGTCAAACGGTGTTTTCTCGATGAAGTTTTACTTCGCATGGGTTTTGGTGATGTTTGGAGAATGTGGATTGCTGGTTACATTAGAAGAGTCCCGTTCTATATTCTTGTCAATGGAAGCTCTTGCGGTAAATTCTCCAGCCAAAAAGGTTTGTGCCAAGGCGACCAATTGTCCCCATTTATATTCCTTCTTGTTTCTGAAATTCGTACTTCTATGATTTCTAAAGCTACTCAAGTTGGTTGGCTTGGTGGATTTAAAGTTCAGGAAAATGGCACTAAAGTCAGTCATCTACAATTTGCAGATGGCACTTTAGTATTTCTCAACGATGATGTGAATCAAGTTAGAATGCTGAAGTATAATCTTTTGTGGTTTGAATTTGCTTATGGTGTGTGCACCAACTTTGCAAAGTGTAACCTTTTTGCAGTTGGAAATCTTTTGAATGTGGATCATCTGGCGTTTGTGCTTGGCTGTTTTGTTGCCTCCTTTCCATAAATTTACTTGGGCCTTCCTTTAGGAGATAAAACTCTATCGTGCAGTAAATGGGATATAGTGTTAGAAAAGTGCATAGTTTGTCTCGCTTCTTGGAAAAATGGCACCCTTAACAAGGAAAGTAAACTCACTCTTATTAAGAATGTGCTCATGAGTATCCCAGTTTAATTTTTCTATATTTATATGTTTCCACAATCTGTTATCTCTAAGATCGAAAAGCTTATTAGAGATTTTCTTTGGCATGATTCCAATAATGCTAATAAACACCACTGGGTTGGTTGGAAAAAGGTTCGTAAACCCTTACATAAAGGGGGTTTAGGCATACGAAATTTAAGAAATATGAATAGAAAGTTGAGCAAAAAGGAAAACACTTTGTGGCTGATAGGTGTGATAAACACCTAATTTTATATCTAGTATTTATGCTTTCTTTGCGAGTTTTCATGTAAATTATGTATCTTATGTGTGAGTTTGAGTTTATTAGGTGCTTTGGAGTCATTCAGAGTGAAAGAAGAAGAAAACGTTCAATTGGAGCTAAATGGAGCGAGAAGGTCAATTCACACCCGAGTTACATTTGGAACAGGCTAGGTGCAAGGAGGTGAAGAAACAGTTAAGTTAAGCAAAGAATTAGGGTGTTGGTTCTCCGAAACTGACAAGGCATATTTAAGCTGGTTGGCCCTTATCCATTTTACATAGGGTGGCTATATCCACTTCAATTCCTACACTCCCCCTAAAATTCAGAGAGAAATCAATTATCTTATCATTATTTGTTCTTCACTAATTCCACCTGAAACCTAGACGCATGGTGGCACTAAAATTCAGAGACGAAAAGGAGGCGCGGCTGCTGTAAGATTTCAATGAAGTGAAATCGATGGAATTCAGGGAAGACGGCAGAACCAGTGAAGGGTGATGGAGGATATGTTGCGGCTGCTTATCGAGTCAGCTTAATTTCATGTCCTTGTGCTGGGTTGATCGAGATCGATGGGGGTTTGCTGAGCTGCTACTGTTAACTGTTGGTGATGAAGAATTTGAGGAATAAATTTGTTGCTATTGGAAATTCAGATCGAGAAGAAGAATGGGTTTGGATAGATTTGATGCTATTTTGTGGCAGAGATGAGATGAATTTGTGTGGGTTTGTCTCAGACAAGGTTTAAACATCAAAGAGATTTGCAGGTGGTTATCTGGTGGAATTTAGAAGCTGCAATTTGATGGAATTAAAGGTTGATATGGGTTGATGTTCAGTTGAGTTAGGGTTTGAACAAATGGGTTTGATGTATTGATGATTCTGATGCTTTTGTATGAAATGATGTAGTTATGGTGATATGGGTCTTAGTTGAATTGGCAGGAGAAGATGGTTCAGTTACATCTGTGAATTGAATAAGGAAATGGAGTTACTGTGTGCCAGAAAAGGTGATTTTGGCAGCAACTGGTGCAAGAAGCTTCAGGTGCTTAGTATTGTGGGCTTGGTTGAGTGACTGGGTTTAGGTTGCAGTCAAGGAAACTACATGATCTTTGGATGTTGTGGTTATGAAGGTGTATTGAACAAAATGCAACTGCAGCTGGAGTTTGGTGATACAATTGCAGGTGATGGCAGATGGAGCTGATGTTAATGCTAATTGAATTGAACTTGCAGGTGAACTTGAGTTGTGGTGCTGCTAGGTGTTGATGCTTCTGGAAGCTGAATGAGATTGGAACTGCTGATCCTCAAAGGTTCTGTGGTATTTTGAAGATGAGAAATTTTCAGGGAAGGTGAATGAACTCAGGGTGGTGATGGAAGCCGTAACTGTTGTTGATAGTGCACATGAGCTTATATGAGTTGCAGCTGGGTATGAAGTGGCAGCTGAAATGAAGTATATGAGCCAGTGTTGCAGGTGGAATCAGAGATGGTTTGTAAATGGATTAAGAAGCTGCAATTGAGAATGATTTGACCTGGTAAATGTGAAGAAATTGCAGGTAGTGCAGCTACGACTGAGCTGGGTTGAAACTGAACTGAAAATGCACAGATCTGATGGATGAATGAGCTACAAATCTGGTATGAGATTGAACTGAGCAAGAGAATGGTACTTGTGTCGTAATGAGGATGAAGCTGGTGTGCAAGTGCTGCAGTTGGTAGTGTTGTTGATCATGGGGTAATTGCAGGTGGATCTGTGAAGATCAGTTGCGTGTTGGTTTTGAAGCTACAAAAGCTGAGAGGGTTAGATAATGATCAAGAACATAAGTAATGGGTGTTGGCTGTAGTTTCCAATAGAGAGCTGTACTGCAATGAAACTAGGATTGCAGTGGTGCTACTTGTGACCAAGGAAATGGGCTGTACATGCATGAAGAGTAGGCAGTGATGGCGAATGTGTAGCTGCAGTAAGGCACTGGCAGGGGGAGTGCAGTGGTAGCTGCAATGGGAGAGAAGATAGGAGGATATAGAAGTGAATGAGGAGCTGATTCTGTAAAGAAACAATGGGATATGTTGCAGGTGGTATGACTGAGATGGGGGATGAATGGTTACTGAGAATGACTAGGGTTGCTGCTAATGGCAATGCAGTGGGGAAATGTAAACTGACAGAATTGATGTGTGTGCAATGCACAACCATCATGGCTGGAGTGCACTTGTGATGCATAATGATAGTGTAGCATTGAGTTTGGCCTTTCAAGATGGCCTGAACCTTAACTCATTTGACTCGGACTGAGTTTGACTGAGTTAACTCGGTTGACTGGCCGTTTTGACTTTCACAGTCACCTGAGGTACTTTCCGGCGCCGGATTCCGGTTAACTTCCGGCGAGAAACACAGTTTTTCGGCGACAGTTTTGGGACATATTTTATACATGGGTTTCTTACACATATGGGCTTGGTAGATTTTTCATCTAATGGACTTTGAAGAGTTGGACCTAATGTTGGAGAAAAGCTACAAAAGGAGAAGTTTTACTTCTTTTTGATCACGTATTATTTTACGGGAGTTTTGGAGGAGAGCAGCGACTAGGGTTTGCTTTCGTTTATTTTTCATCTTCTTCATTTCATTTTTATTATTGATTATGAATATGAATATGATGAATCCAAAAACTATGAGTAGCTAAATAATAATTATTGGTTATGGGATAATAAGTGGATTTCACAAATAAGATTTGATTCAATGTATTAGTTTTGTCTCAATATTTTACTCTTTATGATTCATGGGTTATATTATTATATGATTTGATTGTTTGTTTGGTTGAGTCCGGAATCAATCCTATTTGCTTTTATTTCTAGAGCTATATTGAGGTTTTCAATACGTAAACGTTGTTTATCCCTGATTCTAAGTAGCATAAATGTGGGTAGTTCTTGTAGTGATATATCCTACTAGTCACATATGAATCATAACTTTGGTTAAATCGATTTAGTGCTTTTACACATTTTGATTACCTTGATTAGTCTTATTCCATAGAACTTATTGCTTTTAGGGAGTTAAATCTAATTGTGCTTTTACACTTTAGGTTGCTTTCTAGGAAGAAGTCACATATGCATCTTTTAATGTGGTTGTGATGAAATCAGGGAATTGGCGGGATACTCTTGTGATCAAGGTATCCTAGGACTTTTAGTAAATGAGAGATTAAAATTTCAATTCTAGTCATTGTTGATAATTCAAGTTTGTGAATGAAACTATCCCATGACCAATATTTTCTCCTTATTGATTATTTTATTACTTTATTGCTTTCAATTTATTTTTTATTGTTTTGAAAACTCAAAACCCTCCCTTTGGTTACTAAGAAACTGAAATTTTCATAACAACATTAGCCTCTCTGTGGATACGAACTCTTTCTTATCTCATACTACTTTTATTTTAGTTAAGTAAGAAAGTGAAAGTATGTTTTGCTCGGCTGACAACCGACCAGATTTTGGCGTAATAAAAGAGAAATATGGTGTTGATAATTGTGTTTGGAAAACTAAAAACCCAAAGAATTCTCATGGAGTTAGCATTTCGAAACAAATTGGTTCTGTCAAAGATGAATTTTTCTCTAATATTCAATTCAAGATTGGGAAAGGGGACCGTATTCATATGTGGGAAGATCAGTGGTGAAATGAAGGATCACTTGGTGATCTTTGCCCTCGTCTTTACAGAATTTCCGCCTCTAAAGGTACTTTTATTAAAGACGCTTAAATAGCTAACGCTTCAGGTTTCAAATGGAATTTAGGGCTAAGTTGTAGAAGGTTTACTGGCGTTGAAATTTTCGAGCTTTCTCTTATTATCTCCAAGACTGATTGTATTGTTCTCAATCTTGATGAGGAAGATTCGTTGGTGTGGATAGGTGCTTCTTCGGGGGTTTTCCCGTTAAGTCTACCTACCTCAAGACCACTAATGATACTAGTAGACTTTGATTGGCCACAAAAGGTTGGTTTTTCCTTTGGCAATGTGTTCTCAACAGGATGCCTACTTTGGATAATCTCTATCAAAGGAATTATGCTCTCGTCTCAGCTAGCGGAAACACCATTACTAATATTTGTTGTCTTTGCAAGCCTTACCCAGAGACGAATTCTCATTTATTCCTCGAATGTCCCTTCTCTATTCAAATATGGAACTTTTTTTTGGGTTAAACGCTGGTAAGTCTATCAATCTTGCTGGTTCGACTTTGGATGTTACTAAGACGTGGTCAACTTCTGGTTTATCTATCTGCGGTAAAAAAATCTGGAGGCGTTTACTATCGGCCATTCTTTGGGTCTTATGGCTTGAGATAAATGATCGGACTTTCAACAACAAGGAGAAAAAGGTTGAGGTACGTGGTGATTAATGATATTAAAGTGAAAGTCATTTCTTGGGCTTCTTATTCTCCATGTATGTCTGGCATTTTCAGTGGAGATGTTATTGCTAAGTGGCAGGAAATTTTCTTTGAACCCCCATAGTTCCATAGTTCCATTGTCTTTTTTTTTTTTTTTGCCATTTTTTCCGGCTTTGGCTTAGCATGTGTTGTTTCTTGACTGTTGGTGGTCTGCTTCCATTTTCTTTTGGGTTTCCAGTAAATTCTTTTCTTTATCGAGCAAAAAAAAAAACGTTTGAGAGGAGCTATTAGCTCCTTATTCTTTAAATTCGGTTTGATTTTTTTTTTTTTTTAGAAATGGCTGATCACCTTATTACCTAACACATAAACCAAAAACTAAAACGTAAGAATACATGTATCAGAAAGTTGATGCATGTTGTTGGTTGAGCTCAAGTTAGGTGCCTCTGTTGCTGGCCTGTAACTCGTATGAAGGGTTAAAAGACTTTCGACATATCTTGTAAACTTGTAAGAATGATGACCAATATTGGCACCTAAGGAGGAGTATGGACTTACATCTCTAGTAATTTCAATTTTGCTGAAAATCTTCTTTTTCCGATTGTAAGAATGGATGGAAACAACATCGTGATAACAAGCTTCATAACTCTGGACATCAAAAAGTTCTAAGATTAAGTAGCATGTTCCCTCGACAACGTGAAGCCGAACACATTGATAACTCCAACAAGGAAGTAACATGATAATCTATATAGTCCATTTGATGTTACTATTATTTATAGTACTTGTATTTTTGTCGCAGTCATCATCAAGTATCCACAAGTTGACAATGTGATTATATTCGTTCTTTACAGTAGCTAGATGCTCATCCAATTCTACAAGATGATAAAACAGAGCGCGGTCAATGGAAATCATTTCAAAGTTTGGTATAACTCTATACTCCTCAGTCCGAACATTAAATGCCACTAGCATGGGACGCAGACCCTCGTACATCATCCAATATATAGAACCATTCGAATAAACGAAATCGTATATATCTTTGTAGTGGTTATAAGCTGATAGTGGTACCTTATCAATCCTTCTCCAAGCAGTGTCCTTTCCTAGAGTCAAGATCTCGCACATTTTTTAATTTCCTTCGTACCCTTCGTCATCTTCTTCGGATAATGTGTACTCCCTGTAGCCTTCAAATTTCTGAAGTTCCCATCCGTATAAGTGCCACATGAAAATCACTTTGTATTCCTTGGTTGTAGGATCAAATCCAAATTCATAAGTACGAGATACATTATCTAACTCCGATAAATCACACCATTGCTTTATTTGTGCTAAGTAAGTTGATCTTATCCAAGGTGTTGCTTTTGGAAAAATTGGGAAAATGCCCCAATACTGGCAGCAATCTGGGAAATCTTCCCCAACATTAAAAAGCATCGGCAAAATGCCCCGCTGTTAAAAAAATACTGTGTGTGAGTTCTCACGTGCAGACAAAAGACAGCAGTACCCGCTTTCTCTAAGATTATGCCACATATGTGCGTAATCCGACGAAATTAGAGTACCACTTAACGCACATGAAAGGCACGTGACAACATGATAAAAATTCCAAAACAATATTATCTTTTTATGTTATGACTTCCGCGTCCTTCCTCTCAGATTGCTCCACGTCGTTGGGGTCTCTTTGCATATGCCCACAAATTAGAGGATAATATGGTGGTGCTGTTTCAAGAAGAACAAACAGATACTGAAATTGACAGTGACTAAATGGATTGAGTCTGATATAAATAAGAACACATCGAAGAAACAAGGTTGAGATCGAATTGCAGGTGAAGAACAAGAGACGATTAGAATTCCTGTTAATTATTAAAATTAAAGAAAGGAAGAGAGCTATTGGCGATACAGAGAAAATAAAGGAAGAAGATGTTATTGTCGTGATTATTGGTGGATGATTGACGAAGACGTAGTGATTTGCAGGATTATGATTAAGGGTTTTAAATGGATGGGAGTTTGATACAAGTTTGTGAATTGTTAGGGCATGAAATGAAATCAAGTGCAACAATACTCGACTATAGAAGATGGAGCTGGTATTGTTGGTCTTACCAGAGAGAAATGAGGAAACAATGGTGTTGATGTTGATTACAGAGAGGAATGGAGTTGTTTTGAAATCTAGAATTGGCTGATTACTGCCATATTTGATGTTCGGTGATGATAAGAGGAGAGGTTCAGTTTTGTTGCTGTTGATCTAAGAGAACATGGGACTGAAATAGGTTGTCCACCGTGTTGGAGTTCTATTTAAACTCAAACTGCGACTTGGTCATTTGTTATTCGTGTGAGTAATGTGTTAGTGTTTCCTAGTGTTTAGGGTTGTTTAACATGATTTAGTCATGGGTTGTAATGTCCTAGGGTTCTTGTTATCTTTTGGTTGTTGTTATTGAGTCTGTTAACTTAGGGGTGAGTGTAATTAGGCAAATTGATAGTTGGTAACGTGGTTTTTTTGTGCTAGTCGTCATTTGACCGGTGAGAACTTTGTCATATGGGGCGAAGATGGAAGATTGGTTATATTGTAAAGATCTCTATTGTCTATATAAAGGTATTGAAATGAAGGGGATTAACTGAAGAGGTTCAAGCTTATTTGTTGCTAAATACTTTTTTAATGAAATTGAAAATCGGGGTAGAAGAAAAGGAGAAGACAGTCAAGGGTAAATCAAAGTCGGAAAGGAAGTTGAAGTTCTTATTCCTTTGTGTATTTGATCAATCGATCTCCTTCAAGACCGCTAGATGGAGAAGTAGCGAGAGAAAAGGTATGGAGAGACAAAGAGCCTACTTATGATCACTTGAAAGTGTTTGGTTCGAGTCATTTGTTCATATCCCAAAAGATCGAGAGATCAAAGCTTGACGACAAAGCAAAGCGTGTGTGTTCCTAGGCTATGGAGAAGTTTGGTTCTGATTTTGGGATCCGAGTTGAGAAGAAGGTTATCGGAAGTAGGGATGCGATTATTCCTTGAAGACCGGACAATTGAAGACTTTTGATGCCAAAGCTTGAGATGATATGACCTTGGATCCAAATCCGAGTTGTTCCTACTCTTGAACAACATGATGATGATGTTGATGGTAATGGCAATGAAGATGAAGCTCATGAAGATGTTCCGGTGGGTGATGTTGAGCAGAAGTGCAATGACAACAACAACTTGAAGGCGAGTTGAGAAGATCAACGAGGAAGATTACCTTCAACAAAGTATCCACCACATGAGTATGTGATGCTCACGGATGCGAGGTGAACCGAGTCTTATGAAGAAGCTCTTAGTGTTCACGAAAGAAGTGGTTGAAATCCATGAAAGAAGAGGTTGGCTCTTTAGATGAGAATGACACTTTTGATTTGGTTGACAAGCACGAGAAAGAAAATTACGAAGAACAAGTGGGTGTCTGAGAATCAAGGCGAAGATGGTAACTCACAACCAAGTACAAAGCACGCTTAGTTGTGAAGGGTTATGAGCGAGAGAAAGGGTGTTGACTTTGACGAGATTTTCTCATAGGTGGTGAGATTTTCTTATTCGGGTTGTCTTGGCAATAGCGCTAGTTTGGATCTTGAGATAGAACAACTAGATGTGACATTTCTTCGGTGAGTTGGAGGAAGATGTGTATATGGCACAAGAGGGTTTTGAAGTCAAAGGCAAAGAGCACATGGTGTGCAAGCTAGTCTATATGGTTTGAAGCAAGCTCCAAGAAGATGGTACAAGAAGTTCGAATCATTCATGAAGGAATACGGGTACAAGAGGGTGGCTTGAGATCATTGTGTATTCATTCAAAAAGCTGATGGTGATTTTCTTACTCTTTTGCTATATGTTGATGACATGATTATTGTTGGCAAAGATAAGAAAAAGATTGTGAGTTGAAGTCGAGATACGAGCAAGTCTTTTGCTATGAAAGACTTAGGGCAACAAAGCGTATTCTTGGCATGGAGATCACTCGTGATAGGAAGGCGAGGAAGTTGTGGCTATCACTGAAAGCTACATTGAGAAGGTGTTGCTAAGTTGTCCACTTGCAAACCATTTTAAGTTAACTCGTGAGTTTCATCTTCTCTACTGGCTCTCAATACCGGAGATGATATTGATTTTCATCAGAGCTAGGTTTTAGTCCAAGCACATCAATAGTATCGGTGGATACAGAAGTTCTCGAGGAGAAGGTCTTGTATATTGAGAAGAAGATGACAATGGTTACGAGAAAGTCGCTGCAAAATAAAATGTGAGAAGAGAGTCGTGAGGGGAGATTTTTGGTTATCAGATTTGGATGCCCCTTAACTAATGAAGAAGTTGCCCTTGTTATGTTATAACAAGGCAAAAATCAGATTTCCTGATGTTCTTGAAGAGGAGAAGAAAGGGTTCTTGTTGAAGGATCGTTCAATTTCCACATCTATTCAAAAGGGAAAATTGGTTTAGGACTTCAATTCTTAAATTGATAGTGAATCTCATATTATATATGAATGAATTGTTGATCCATCCTTAGGGGTGAGTGTAATTAGGCAAATTGATATCAAAGCAAGTTATCCCAAATTGGGATGTAACCCATTATTGTTATAGTAGGTGTTGTGTGATTGTTTCCATATTGCATAGTTTGTTGTATTTCCGCATTGTGTTTCAAGAGTTGCAGCCTCTGACACTCTCTACTCTCTCTCGATACCTTGTTAGGGTGGGGTACTAGAGTTAAAGATAGGAGAAAGAAAAAAGAGAAGAGAGATTGTTTTGTTAGATTTGTGAAGAAGAGTTGAAAATCAGATCCTGATGTTCCGTTGTTATTATTGGTAGGAGATTTACCAACATTAATATCAAGAAGCTGATGCTATGAGAACAAGAGAGCTACGGAAGAGTTGCAGGTTTGGCGTAATGCTCAGAAGTTTGATAAAAAGCTGGAGAGATAAGCTTATCTATTTCTTGAAGAATGCTTAATTACAAGCTGTGGAGGTAATTCTATAAACAAAGTAGATTTGTTTGATTTGGTTTCGTGTTTTTTTTTTTTGGCAACTGGGGAAAAAAAATCTCTAGTTTGTTAAGAATGAATGTGGTGATAAGTTAGTATCACAAAATTAATAGCCAAAGTGTAAAGGTCAGTTGATGTGGAGTTGAGGACTCCATGAAAGAAACCTAATGTAGACCAGTTGAGCAAGCCGGGTGGTTTGTGCTGCTTTGGCATGAGATTACTTCGGATCACAGTTGTGTTTATAACATATCAGCTGAGATAATTGGTGTGGGTACAATCCATGTCAGGGTTATTTGTGTATGTGAGTCTCCTTCAAAGATGATGGTATGTGCGGTTATTATTCCTTTTTGATGTTAATGTTTTTATTTAAAGGTGTTGGTAAAAGACCCGTAGTGGTCAGAATTGCATTGATACAGATCCGGTGTTGGTTTGTGGGCGTGCAAGGTTTTGTGTACTTGTCGTTGAGTTCCCAAGATATTATTTGCTTCTGAAGTTGTTAAAAACCTACGAGTAAAGTAGGTTTGGTTTGGTGTTGAGAGGGCATATGGTTGATATTGAAGTATCGATATGTCTCGAAGGTATAGCACATGAGAAACCAGTAAAGCAATTTAATTGAGTATTTATCGGTTCGAGGTGTTGAAGAATGCTTAGTATGACGTTCAGAATCTACGTGTAGAGTAGGTTAGGTTTCTGCGTTGAATAGGCCTGTAATATGTGTCTATCAATGGAGTTTGAAATTCAGGGTGAAACCAGGAGTAGCGGTCAAGCAAGTTCAACCAGATGATCGAATAGAATCATCACCTGAATCGTGAAGATTCCTTTTGATTCAGTACATAGGTGAAGGTTTAACCTTTGTTAAAATTAAGTATAAAATAAAATGTTAAGTAGGAGTCGAACCAGAGACCTCCAGGGCACTGGTATGAGGTCATAACCACTGCACCACATCGTTTTTTTGTGAATTACACTGAAACTATATATATTTTATAATAAAACTAGCAAATAATTTGTAACCCACACTATATTTTTCACACAACTTGATTATTTATTAGCAGATATACGATTCAAAAATGAACCATGAATCTACGATTCGATTCTTAAAATTCGAAAAACGATTTACGTTACGATTCACGATTTCACAACCTTGGTCCTAATAGTTAGGACTCTGTTAACAGTTGGTAACTTAGTGCTAGTCGTCATGTATATTGCATATATAAAGGTACTGTTAACTTTTAATGAAATTGCCAAGTTCTTCACAATGTAATCTCTCTGTGTATTATGCGTTTCATCCTCTCTACTCTCTCTCTATACCTTGATTTTCATCATGGTATCAGAGCTAAGATAGAGAGGGGTACTAGAATTAAAGAGAGGAGTCAGAAAAAAGAGAAGAGAGATTGTTTTGTTATATTTGTGAAGAAGAGTTAAAAATCAGATCCTGATATTCTGCTGTTATTATTGGTAGGATATTTACCAACATTAATATCAAGAAGCTGATGCTATGAGAACAAGATAGCTACGGAAGAGTTGCAGGTTTGACGTAATGCTCAGAAGTGTTTGATGAAAAGCTCGAGAGAGAAGTTTATTTATTTCTTAAAGAATGCTTAATTACAAGCTATAGAGGTAATTTTATAAACAAAGTAGATTTGTTTGATTTGGTTTCGTGTTTTTTTTTTTTGGCAACTGGGGGGAAGAAAAGCTTAAGTTTGTTAAGAATGAATGTGGTGATAATTTAGTATCACAAAATTAACAGCCAAAGTGTAAAGGTCTGCTGATGTGGAGTTGAGGACTCCATGAAAGAAACCTAATGTAGAGTAGTTGAGCAAGCCGGGTGGTTTGGGATTCTTTGGCATGAGATTACTTCGGATCACGTTGTGTTTATAACATATCAGCTGAGATAGTTGGTGTGGGTACAATCCATGTCAGGGTTGTTTGTGTATGTGAGTCTCCTTCAAAGCTGATGGTATGTGCGGTTGTTATTCTTTTTTGTTGTTAATATTTTTCTTTAAAGGTGTTGGTAAAAGACCCGTAGTGGTCAGAATTGCATTGATACAGATCCAGTGTTTGTTTGTGGGCGTGCAAGGTTTTGTGTACTTGTCGTTGAGTTCCCAATATATTATTTTCTTATGAAGTTGTTCAAAACCTACGAGTAAAGTGGGTTTGGTTTGGTGTTGAGAGGGCATATGGTTGATATTGAAGTATCGATATGTCTCGAAAGTATAGCACATGAGAAACCAGTGAAGAAATTTAATTGAGTATTTATCAGTTCGAGGTGTTGAAGAATGCTTAGTATGACGTTCAGAATCTACGTGTAGAGTAGGTTAGGTTTCTGCGTTGAATAGGCCTGTAATATGTGTCTATCAATGGAGTTTGAAATTCAGGGTGAAACCAGGAGTAGCGGTCAAGCAAGTTCAACCAGATGATCGAAGTGCATAAGAACTAATTGGCGCGATGCAGTTGAGAAATGACAACAATGTCTAGCAGTTTGTTAAAGACGCAAAAGAAGTTGGAAGATTTCAAGTGGCAGTAAGAGTACTTATGATACGATATATCTGGGAAGTCATATGTACCTGCAAGTTAAGTAAGTAGGTCGTGATAGAGCCATGTTATGATAAGATACGTCGGGGAAGTCATATGATACCTACATGTGAAGTAGGTAGGTCTACAAATGAAACGGAATCAACGCAGGTTAATGCCGGGAAAGGCATAGGTAACATATTTTCTAGTTGTCATGGAACAACACATGAAATGTTTTATTTTAGTTTGAGTTTAAGGGAGGATGTTGGAGTTTTATTTAAACTCAAACTGCGACTTGGTCATTTGTTAGTCATGTGAGTAATGTGTTAGTGCTTCCTAGTGTTTAGGGTTGTTTAACATGATTTAGTCGTGGATTGTAATTCCCTAATAGTTAGGAGTCTGTTAAAATTTGGTAACTTAGTGCTAGTCGTCATGTATATTGCCTATATAAAGGTACTGTTAACTTTTAATGAAATTGCCAAGTTCTTCACAATGTAATCTCTCTGTGTATTCCACGTTTCATCCTCTCTACTCTCTCTCTATACCTTGATTTTCATCACACCGGTGATATGAACAATTAGAATTAGAATGAATGGGTTTGAATAGAATTTGATAATTGTTATGCTGGAAAGGAGAAACGGTGGGTGAGAAATCATCAGCAATATGATCTAAGTTAACACTAAGTCTTGCACACAACATGTTTTTAAAAATGCCTGGTTCTAAGTAGATTTTGAATGGCTTTTGGCCGGAAGTTGATCGGGTGCTGGACAATATTTGTGGTGAGGAAGGACACGGAAGTCAAAACATGAAAAGATATACTGTTTTAGTATTTTTGTCACGTTATCACGCGCCTTTCACGTGCGTTGAGTACTCCTCTTGGTTCGTCGGATTATGCACATATGTGGCGTAATCTTAAAGGAGGAGGGTATTTCAGTCTTTTACCTGCACGTGGGAACTCACACACGTGGACTTAACCGGTATTTTTAACAGTGCGGCATTTTTCCAACACTTTTTAACGTTAGGGCAGACTTCCAATATTGCAGCTCATTTTGGTACTTTCTGGGTGATGACATTGTATAGACAAGCAGCGTGATCTTCTTTAATCTTATCATAACCACGACTTTCTTTTTCAGTTCTTTTTTGTCGATTAAACAGATCATACTGTTATTTCTTTATTCGATACGGCTTGAATGGTTGTTGTTGCTATTGTTATTTCTGTGGTTTGTCTCAGTGCAAAAGTTGGTTGTACAGTGAATCTCAAAGTTGGTCCAGAGGAAAAAGTACCATGAGATTCCCGATGAACAGACGTGGACTTTCTGATATTATATCTGGCCAGGAATCATCTGTTACCAAAACCCCCTCACTGTCCCTGTCTCAGCCAATCACAGAGTCACACGTCATAATGTTAACACTAAAATAAAAAAAATAAAAAAAAAAGACAGGGGCTCGAACAGGAACAGACGATTCGAGCCCATTATATCTTTGCTGATCGAATAAAAAAGAAGTGGACTTGTTTTCAGTTGCCGGTGATGGTGTCAATCGATCAACCACTAATCTTTTTCAATCAAGGATTTCCAAGATTTGCATACGCATTTGAAACGCACAAGCGAACTCAATGGGAGCCTGCTCAGTATGTCACATAGTATTTGCTCATCAATAGAGCTGGTACCCTTCGTCTTTTTCATGGTGGACGAAAAAGCTTCTCGAGAAAAAGACTATAGACCGAGTTTGAAACTATTGATACTACTATTGCCTCTATTTATAGGCTGGAACTTTCTTGCAAAATAGAATGGAAAACCCACTCATACCGGGATTGGGAATTGGATTCCAACCAGACCTTTTATACGACTCCTAACCCGGATTCACGTGAGAAACGACCTTCTATTTTTATTTCCTTTTTTCCTAACATATACTCTTTCCGTTCATTTTTAATATGTGGTTTTGTTTTTAAATAAAATTAAGAAAATTAAGAAAACTAATCATTGAAAGTGATCTTCATGACACTTGTTAATAAAAAAAGTAAAGTGAAATGGTCCCCATGACATTTGTCATCAAAAGAAATTAAGAGAAAAGTGATCTCAAAAATTAAAGTAACATTTGACTTTCACTTTCCCAATTAGAAAACAACTTTTTTTTTTTTGAAACATTTATTTATAGAAACCAGCCTATTAAGAAAAAGGAACGGAGGGTGTAGAATTTCTAGAGAAAATGGAGAGCAAGAAAGGAGTGGATTCTAGTAGGTTTTTGCTCTTTTGGCTTTTGCGTTTCGATTTTCGAATGAAATTTTTTAGGAAGAACTAGCGAGTAGCGACCATTTAATCAACTTGAACAAATAGAGAAGGCCGGAGTGCGCACCCGGGTTTAATGGATGCATGAATTTGGACTCTTGCCTGAGTGACGCCCGTGTGTTTTATCAAACAACCAAGGAATAAAATCAACTAGGCAACCAATTGACATGACAAGAAATACATAAAAGTATGTACTTCAAGACTTGATTAATGAATAACAAATGACATAAATTATACCAAGTTTTATTAGTTTCTTTCAACCAAATTTCCTTACGGACTTACAGTATAAGGATGAACTCATGTTGAACTAGCTATGAGAGGCTTGCATAGTGGACAATACAGATTGAACATCATCTGTTTCGAACTGAGCGTCTTTGGATTGACGTGGACTAACACGAGATCGTAGATGCTAGATAAGAGAGGCATGAAATCACAATTATGAAACACATCTTTCCTAGATGATATGTCATGAAAACTAACAGGGAACAGTTTCAATATCACTGGTTCTTCTTCTTGTGAAATGTCGGTAATAATATTTCTTGTTTTATCATCATAATCATAATACCAATAATGTTTTGATCTTAATACTTGAATCTCTATGACAAATTGAGCTTCATCCGAAGAATTATCGTTCAACACAACTTTGGGAGAAGCCTTAGTTTCTCCTGGAGGAGTAACCCATGTAATTATCCAATCATCATATAACGTCGACATAGTAATATGGCCTGATCAATTTTCGTTTATCTCGAAGCCAACGTTGTTGCTGTGAAAAGTAATAGACAGAATAATGAGACCACCAGTGTATATATATAGAGAAAAGGAAAACCAATTATAGTTGGACTTGGATCATATTAAGGAAATCCCTCGGTTTAACATCCAAGCTAAAAGAAAATTATTCGAGAATTCACCTTTGACCAAATCCACCGTTGACTTGGAGGTGATGTTTCTCTCCGACTCAATTAACAGGATCCGATGACCGAACTTCTAGTTAAATCAACCACGACCATCTAAAGGAACTTTCTGATCAAAAAAAAAAAAAATCTGAAGGAACAAAACTAAGATCGTGGTAGGGCATTTTTCTCATATCGTCTACTTCTTTCTTTTTACAGTACAAACACGCGTTCATATTTCCACGGAAACACAATGTTTTATTTTAATGTTTGTCGCCTAATCCTTGCTTTAGAATGAAGAGACTTGATCGAGGCAGAGCCGGCCCTGCCATTAAAACAAGGAAAGAAGTGTTTGAGGCCACAAAATACAGTGGGCCACTAATTTTGAAAAGTCTCTTACCCTACGGCCCTACCTGAATGTTATCGGGTATGAAAGATATATAGGCGACAAATGTCCAATCCCCATATCTATGTTTAGGCCCGTCATATAATTTCTCTGTGAAATATATACCATGAGCACAATCAGTTGTAGCATGCCCCCTAGGCAAGAATCCGCGATTGGGAATATAAGAAAAGGACAAAAACTAGATTCAAATATCAAATTAGGATCACCCTTTATCTAAGTATTTTTTTAATTCCTAATCTACCCCTAACTAATCAGGTTTAGTGGTTAATAATAATTAGTAAAAATCTTAACTATTTGTTAAAAGATTATTAGTGTGTGTTATTACCATTTTTCTAGTGACAACAATCAAATGAACAAGATCATTGGATCTTGATTTAAACCATAAAACAGCAAGTAAAAGATGAAATATAAACAAGTAAATAAGAGATTCACACAAAGATAATTAACGTGGTTCGACAACGGATTGTCTACATCCACGGGAAGGTAAAAGAAAGTTTATTATGTTTTTTATTTGTTACAAGGTATATGAACTCCATTAATGATAATGAAGTTCAGTGAAGGTTTCTAATAACGAAGGTAGAACAAAGGTGGAACGAAGGTAGTAATCCAGCCGAACCATTATTCCTCTCTTCAGAGGTATTGGATTTACTCCTCCTTTCCTGGCTCTAAAAGTATGTCCCCTTTTTCTTACGCCAAACTCGCATGCTCAAAAGAAAAAAGTGTTTGCAGCTATTTTCTGCCAAACACGGAACTTGCACGCGTGAATTAGAATCATTCGCAACTGGAGGGCAGTGGTTGCGAAATTAGCAACAGCAGACGGCTGTTGCAAATTTTTAGCAACAGAAATTCGCAACTGAAAATTCGGAACAGCTACATTTCAGTTGCAAATCTGAGATGCTATTTACTGAATTTGGTGTAGTGAATACATTTATCAGAAAGTTGATGCCCGTTGTTGGTTGAGCTCCAGTTAGGTGCCTCTGTTGCTGGCCTATAACTCGTCTTAAGGGTCAAAAGACTTTTGACATATCTTGTAACTTGTAAGAAGGATGACCAATATTTGCACCTAATGAGGAGTATGGACTTCCATCTCTAGTAATTTCAATTTTGCTGAAAATCTTCTTCTTCTGATTGTAAGAATGGATGGAAACAACATCATGATAACAAGCTTCATAACTCTGGACATCAAATAGTTCTAAGATTAAGTAGTATGTTCCCTCGACAACGTGAAGCCGAACACATTGATAACTCCAACAACGAGGTAACATGATAATCTCTTTAGTCCATTTTATGTTACTAATTTATAGTACTTGTATTTTTATCGCAGTCATCATCAAGTATCCACAGGTTGACAATGTGATTATCTTCATTTTTTATAATAGCTAGATGCCCATCCAATTCTACTAGATGATAAGACAGAGGGCGTCCAACAACGCCAATCATATCAAGGTCTGGTATAACTCTATACTCCTCGGTCCGAACATCAAATGCCACTAGCATGAGGCGAAGACCCTCGTACGTCGTCCAATTTATATATAGAACCATTCGAACAAACAGAACCGTGTATCTCTTTGTAGTGGTTATAAGCTGACAGTGGTACCTTATCAATCCTTCTCCAAGCAGTGTCCTTACCAAGAGTTAAGATCTCGCACATTTTGTAATCTCCTTCGTACCCTTCGTCGTCTTCTTCGGATAATGTGTACTCCATGTAGCCTTCAAATTTCTGAAGTTCCCATCCGTATATGTGCCACATGCAAATCACTTTGTATTCCTTGGTTGTAGAATCAAATCCAAATTCATAAGTACAAGATACATTATCTAATTTGGATAACTCACACCATTGCTTTATTCGTGCTACGTAAGTTGATCTGATCCAATGTGTTGCTTCTTGGGTGATGACATTGTATAGACAAGCAGCGTGATCTTCTTTAATCTTATCATAACCACAACTTTCTTTTTTGTCGATTAAACAGATCATGCCGTTAATGGGTTTTTGTACTTGCTCACAAACCAACAAATCTTTATTCGATATGGCTTGCACGGTTTTTATTGATGTAGTTATTTCTTTGTCCTTTGTTTCTATGCACAAGTTGGATGTACAGTGACTCTCAAAGTTAAAGCATTCGTCCCGTGGAAAAAGTACCATGAGATTCCCGATGAAGAGACGTGGACTTTCTGATATATCTTTGTTGATCGAATAAAAGAGATGTGGACTTGTTTTCAGTTGCCGGTGATGGTGTAAATTGATCAACCACTGATATTTTTCAATCAAGGATTGCCAAGATTTGCATACGCATATGAAATGCACAAGTGGTTTCAATGGGAGTCTGCTCAGTATGTCGCATAGTATTTGCTCATCAATATACCTATTACCCTTCATCTTTTTCATGGTGGACGAAAAAGCTTCTCGAGAAAAAACTATACACCGAGTTTGAAACTATTGATACTACTACCTATTTTTATCCTGGCACTTTTAGGGGCAACCTCAACACAATTAGGGGCGACACAAAAGACAAAATAGGTTAAAAATACGTATATGCCCCTTCATAATCGGGAGGTTAATCCATAATCGGTAGTTTGGGGCCACTCTATATTCGGTAATTATATGAAATATTTTGACTACAGATTATGGTAAGATTTCGACAAAGATTATACTGTATAATCGGAAGTCATGATAACTTCATTTACTACCGATTATAGGCTCAACCAAATAAGAAAAATAGAGGATTTTTGAAAAATCTCATTTTGGGGCAACTCTATATTCGGTAGTTATATGTGTTGGATATTTTCAAGATTGTTTTCTGCTGTCCAGGGGGTCCGGGAGGGTGTATCCCCTCCCGGCTGTAAATATCAAAGTTTGCATTTTTAGGTAATTATTTGGACAAAGCATTTTCAGGAATTATGGAAACCGAATTTGGAATATATTGCATATCTTGAGAATATTTTCGGTTTTGAAAATTCCTTGGTGTCCAAACTTCCTAGGTCTATAAATATCAAAGTTCGCATTCCGGTCAAACTAATCCTCAGAGCCAGCAAAACTACCTAGTTGTGTTGTTACTGGTGGAACCACCTATTCAGAGAGGAAAGTAACCTAATTAGGAGAAATCTCTTACGACTGCTCAGTTTAAAGACTTCTTTGGGATTGATAAGCTCTATTAGTACCGTTGGTGGGAACTAGATAATTGCGGTTTATTATTAGTATTCGATTGATTTGATTGACTAACAGTTGTTGAACTTTGATTGCACCTAGTTTGTTTATGCTTGGGAATCTTCTCTTATGGTATAAGATTAACTCAAACTAGATCGAAGTTTTGACGGGGATCTTTAGACTGTTTGTAGATCTAAAGACGTCTTGTGATAATCCATTATTAACAGACTCCGTTCTGTGTGTGATTGATCACAAGAGATTCAAGTTGATTGTTTGTAGTTTATTGAAGATCTAAGAAGATTTGAAGACAAAGAAGACTTTGAAGATTTCTGATTTTGATTCATAATCTTTTGTGTGCACAATACTTGTTTCGGGTAAAGTGGATCCAACTATAATCGGTTTATCCTTGTGGTAGATTGGATTGATTAGTTGATTAGATCGGAATCAATACAATTCTTTGCGATTCAAAGTATTGATTGCAAAATCTTGACAATTACTTTGGTAGTTGTTATTTGATAGATCTAAGGACCTGACAAAGGAGTTTATTGGGATAAATGGAAGAGCCTTTTGTCGAACTCATATCACTTGGTTGAAAAGAGTTGTTACCGAACATATTTTTTGTTCCTTTACTGTTTGGAATACGAACCAAAGGAATTGTTCCAAGTGCGTGACTTATTTACAAGTTGGAGGCGCAGGGATACAATCGAAACTAGGTGAACTATAGTTTTAGTTGCTTGGTCTCAACTATACGAAGTTGGTTTGATTTTGTATAGCGGCTTCATCCTGAGAGTATTCAATTCTTGATAAGGTCCCGGGGTTTTTCTGCATTTGCGGTTTCCTCGTTAACAAAATCTTGATGTGTCTTTTACTTTTCTATTTTCGCAATTATAATTGTTTTTATTATGATTAGAAGTAAAATACACAAACGTTAATTCCTATTTACTTGATAGTAATCCTATTGTGTTTGGTCAAGTCCGAACCATTTATCAAGTAAACATACTTCGTTGTTGTATTGTCTCGATCTTGTATCCGTAGTCAATCACACAAGTTATCTTGTTGTCGTATTGTCTCGATCTCGTATCCATAGACGATCACACGAAGTGTGAACCGATTTGTTGTATTGTCTCGACTCAGTCCATAGACAATCACTTTCGGAGAAAGGACTTATAGGTAGAAAAGTTTTAGATTGAGGTATATTTAGGTACCATCGTCTTTTCAAAAACGAGTCAAAAGATGGAAGAATGTTTGCTTATTCATGAGTAGTAAACTTGAGATGTATCTCAGGTAAGAAGAACTTTCATTTACCATTCAATAAGACAATAATCTAGATTATCTACATAATTCACAGTCAACTATGTAAGGGTGATCAAAAATAACTTGATTGTAAACACTAACGGTGAAATTAAGAGAAGAAAAAAATAATTAGAAAATGTTTTCGTTTAATTAAGTGATGTGGCAAAGATAAAAAAAAGTCACTTTCCGCCAAATAAGTAGCCACGTCAAAAAACGTTGTTATTCAGCAGGTAATCGGATGGCTATATAGCCTGGGGTTTTTAGGGGCGACCCCAACAGAATTAGGGGCGACACAAAAGACAAAATAGGTTGAAAATACTTATATGCCCCTTCATAATCGGGAGGTTAATGCGTAATCGGTAGTTTGGGGCAACTCTATATTCGGTAGTTATATGAACTATTTTGACTACCGATTATAGGCTCAACCAAATTAGAAAAATAGAGAATTTTTGCAAATTCTCATTCTGGGGCAACTCTATATTCGGTAGTTATATGTGTTAGATATTTTCAAGATTGTTTGCCGCTATCCAGGGGGGTCAGGGGATAGTTATATGTGTTGGATATTATGCAAAACATATTTAAGATTGGAAATTTTTTCGGTTAATGAATTTGAAAACCTATTCGGTTTTCCAGAAATTTTCACAAAACATGTCTTTTCCCATAGGGTTTCTTCATTATCGGAAGTCATGATAAATCTGATTTTGGGGATACTCTATATTTGGAAGTTATACGAAGTATCTTGACTACCGATTATGGTAGGATATTTGCAAAGACAGCCACTGTATAATCGGAAGTCATGATAACTCTTCCTTTCTTACCGATTATAGGCTCAACCAAAATTCAAAAAAAAAAGTGGATTTTTGCAAACTCTGATTTTGGGGCTACTCTATATTCGGTAGTTATACGAAGTATCTTGACTACCGATTATGGTAGGATATTTGCAAAGACAGCCACCGTATAATCGGAAGTCATGATAACTCTTCCTTTCTCACCGATTATAGGCTCAACCAAAATTTAAAAAAAAAAAAGATTTTTGCAAACTCTGATTTTGGGGCTACTCTATATTCTGAAGTTAAATAACCTAAATTCCCTACCGATTATGGTAGCATTTTTTCCAAAGGTAAATTGTATAATCGGGAGTCAAGATAACTTTATTTACTACATATTATAGGATAAATTCAAAATATATAGGATTTTATTTTGGGGATACTTTATATTCGGAAGTTATACAAACTAAATTTACTCCCGATTGTTGATTAACTACCGATTGTGAAATAACCTACCAATTGTAAAGGGTAGTTTGGCCATTAAAAAATGCCCTGGAAATAACCTACTGATTGTGAAATAACCTACCGATTATGACCTATTTTGTAGTTTTGTGTCGCCCTTAATTGTGTTGGGTCGCCCCTAAATATCCCAGGCTTTTATAGTCTCGACTCGAACTTTACTACAAAATAGAACGGAAAAACCACTCCTAATGGGATTGGGAATGGGATTCCTACCAGACCTCTTGTACGACTCCTAATTCCGATGCACGTGAGAAACGACCTTTTATAGACCATGCAGCATTCTTATTTCCAATTTTTTTTAACTTAGCATGAAGAAGATCATGTATCATCACCCAAGAAAGGAGAGGTGTTAATCAGTATCAATTTGTTCCGGAGGGATGGTGCATACTTTTAGTAGCTCTTCTTCCAAGTCTTCGACAAAATTCTGGGGAGAAAAGTTGGAAGGAACCACATCTCCGGCGTAATCATAGATGCAAAATAAGAGACACATAAAATGGCAATTGCGAAACATATCTTTCCTTGTTGTTTCTAATTAATATACTTGAATCTGTGCCACAAACTGAGCTTCATCCGAAGAATTATCCGTCTTAGCGCTCAACTCAGCTTTGACAGAAGGCAGGGCCGTTTTAGGGGCAAGGCGACCTAGGCGGCCGCCTAGGGCCCAAAATTGTTAGGCGCCCAAATTTATTTATTTTAAAAAGCTAATAGATTAGTAACAACAATATAAATGTAACAGTTATAATTGTTACTAAATTTTCTGTATCAGTTATAAATATCACTAACAACTAACTTTTGGGGCTTATTTTATGCCAAATAACAAGCTTACAAACAAAAATCTAGCTTAAAACAGCTGGAAAAAATTTCTCAGCCTTCGACCGCATAATTGGATCCAAATTATCACTTTAAATACATAATTTCTCTCACCCAAACTGAAATTCTAACTTCACTTTTGATCTAGTAATAATAAACAAAAACCCCATATATCGGCTCGCCTAGGGCACCCAAAAACTGTAAGACAGCTCTGACAGAAGGTATCATTTCTTCCGTAGGAGTAACCCATGTAATTATTCAATCATGGTTTAAAGTCGACATATTGATGGCCTGATCAATCTTTTTTTATCTAATGATGTTGTCTGCAATATGTTGCATGCTGCTATGAAAAGTAATAGACAGAGAAAGGAAAACTAGCTCTAATTGGACATGGATTATATTAGGCTTCTCTTAAACATAACCCACACTTTTATTAACCATAGCCCTTTTTATTGATAACCCACATTATTTTTCAGCCCATACCATAGCCCAAACCGAGTTAGCACTAAACGGTGTCCAGTTAGAGGCTTATATTACCGATCCAATATATTTGATTCAGTTGTTAAAATTAAATTCTAAATCTAAATAGGATATTCACAAAAACTTCTTCCTCTGAACCCGTCAACCATAAACCCTAAAATTTTATTTTCTAAATTTGTGGAAAAATCAATCAACCAAAATCGTGGACGGACTAAGGGAGAAAAAATCAAATGAACTTCATAAGATATTTCAAGGTTAGTTGTGCTAAAAATTATAGATTTTCATATTAAAACCCAAATGATATTTGGCCATGGAACCACCAACGGATCGTCTAATGGACAGAGCTCCAGTTGGTCGAAAGGAACCATTCATTACAAACATCATGTGGAGGAACTTATTTGTGCAAGAAATATACCTAGTGATTGTGTTTTTCGTCTTTTGCTACAAGGGTGAGAGTCTTTTGCATATTACCAACAGTGAGCATGATATCCAAGTGAAGAATAGTTTGATCTTCAACGCATTTGTCCTTTCCCAGTTATTCAATGAGTTCAATGCACGAAAGCATGATGAGTGATGAGTTATACGTCTTTGGGGGAATCACCAAAAATCGCCTCTTTATGGGCATCGTCTCAGTTGGCCTTTAGCAGCAGTTTGGAAGTTAATTATACCAATTCTTGTAACTCCCCTAAGAGCGTCTGCAGCGGACGACCAAGAGTAAAAATTTGGTCTTTAGCAGAGACGTAGTGTGACGGAGTAAAGATTAAATCCCAAACCATGCCAAATTTCCAGACTAAATTTGGTATGCGACCAAGACCAAACCCAAATTTAGTCGGGCGTACGTAAACTTAACGCCCTACACCGAGCGCACCTGAAGTCACCGCCCCATTTTTTCCTCTTTAGCATGGGGCGTTAACTATAACAACGCCCCATTTTTTTTTCTTTTTTTTAATTAGTATGGGGCAGTAACTATACCTCCGCCCTATATTTTTTTTTGCTTTCAGGCGTAAACTATATCAACGCCCCACACCGAGCTTAATCTTTACCAACGTCCGCAACAAGCGTAAGCTATATCAACGCCCCGCAACAAGTGTAAGATATATCAACGCTCGACTAAATATACTCGTCCCCCACTGCGTCACTCAACGGACTAAACCCAAATATGGTCGTTGATTTTAATCTTTACTCTTTTAGTTTTACTCGCACCGCTGCAGACGCTCTAAGCCATTACTTCACAAGACTATTTCGAAAATTGTCTTGCAAGTTCTGAATGAGGTTCATAGTTCTGTAGACCTAATTTCTTAGATGTGATTATGTTTTTATTTATTCTTTTGCCCAATCAATTTATCAAAAATGAGACCTAAAACGTTTTTCATAAACGTTTCTTATTGATCCAACGGGTCACTGATTTTTCAACTCTCTCTTATTCACTGATTTACTAGCCTAGTTTGTGGGCTATGGATAATAATTAAAAAAAGTCAAACTTCGAATTTTAGTAAACATAAATTGACCAAAATCAAATGTGCTATGGTTATTAAAACTGTGGGTTATATCTAAGAGAAGCCTTGTATTATAGAGATATATCATATTCTCTATATAAAAATAGAGTTTTTTCGAGCGACGTGGTTAATCGGAGTTTCTGGTTGATTCTGGCCCCGCCATTCTAAATTTCAGCCAATAGAATTTCAAGAAAATCTTTAGGGCCCACGTAATATTATTTAGCAATCACATATTATGAAAATAATTACCTAAAATTACTAAATCCTATTAATCTAGGAAACATAACAAAACAAATATAAACAACTTAAATATTACAAAAAAAAAAAAAGATAATAAAATCCAAAAAAATATCTTTGGCCCACGATATAAGAAAAAATATTTCCTAAAACAACTAAATCTTATAAATTACCACATAATTTTTCAAAAATAATTAAAAGTCAAAATTAGATGCTATCATTGACCTTCATCACGATCAAACTAATATCAATAAATTATGCATCATAATCGTCATCACAAAAATAAATAACTATAAAATTAAAAAAATAATGTCCAATGTCCAATTACACTTCAAAAAAAAAATTAAACTAATTCTAATTACAATTCCAAGCTAATGATAATTAAACTAATTTTAATTAAGATTGTACAATTACAATTGAGACGAAAATAAATATACATCAAAATTAAATGATCAATACCTGTTGATGATCGAAGTGTACTTCTTCCTCCATATAAAAATTGACAAAATCCTGTCAAATAGTTAAAACACAAAATTATTAAATGAAAAAGAAAATATGAATCGAAACTTTAAAACATCAACCTTAAGAAGAAGGGGAAAAAAATGGAAAATCGATTTTGTTACAATAAAAAAATCGATTTTGTTTCAATGCATTTATTATTGATAATACGAAGTATTGTACATTCCAAAAGAAAAATAACAAACGTAAGACAAAATCATTTCTATTCTTAGACTAGATTCTCAATATTTTGTGTATACAAATGTCTCCTAAACTAAATAAAATTAATAAAATATTGGTAAACAAAAATCTTTTGAGAAAAAAAAAAGTATTAATATTATTTATTCACATAAAATTTTAAATAAAAAAGCTTTCCGTGAATAATATACTTATCATTTAATGAACCAAAAATAATAATATTTTTCCCGAAATAAATCGATAGATTAAAAAAAATTCTATATTTAGAGGTTTTTTTGGTAAAATATAAAATTTACTTCCAAACCTTTTAATACGCAAAAAGAGATTAAGGAAGGAAAAATCTCTACAATTTTATTTTTGGATATTTTCAAATATTCCCAGGATTTCCAATATTCATAGGATATGCTCAATATTTATTGCGAAAAAAAAGAAAGGTTGCATTTCTAGACGACTAAGATATGCTCAATATTTTTTACAAAAAAATGTTGCAGCCAACATATATGAGTATCTAATTTTATTTTATTTTGAAGCATATTGTCCAAAAATATAGTAGCTATTCCAAAATTATGACAAGGGTGTAAATGATAAGATATTGATTGATATTAGTTTCCTAAATAATTATTTTTTCTAATGGAATGTTGGGATTGATGGCTCGCTATATAAAGGACTAGGAAGGGACAAATTTCATTGTGTGCGCGTTGCTGGTTTCTTTTGATATTGCATTTTTTTTTCTTATTTCCTTCTTCCCTATGCAATCTAGGGTTATCTAATCTTTCTTTTTGTTGTTTTGTTTCATGTAATCAGTTTACAATGATGGTTGCGGCAATGAGAGAGGTCGGGTTTAGTGAAATCAGTTCTTTTAGAGATCTATGGCAATGCGATATAATCACACGGTGAGATTGAATATTTAAATCTTTTTTTTTTTTTTTTCAAGTTTAGGTTTTGTTATCCGATCTTTCTTTTTGTGAATGGTTGCGGCAATGAGAGGAGTCATGAGTAATGATATCGTATCTTTTGCAGCTCTGTGGCAATGCGAAATAATCACACGGTGAGACTGAATACTATCTTCTTCTTCTTTTTTTTTTTTTTGTATTTCTGATGAGTTAAATAGGTAAAGATGTTTCAAATAGGTAAATCCTGATTTTGATTTATTTTTTTGAGCAGTTGTTGGTGATACCTCTCCTTTGTAAATGAGAGACTACGAAATAAATTTCACTTTTTTTTTTTGGCGTGCAAACTATATAACCAAAAGATGTAAAGCTTAATTATTTTTTTTTCCTTTGTAGGTTTTTTTCATGGGTTCTTGGTTTTTGAAATTAGATCGGTAATACCTTATATCAATGAAAAGTCGGGGTTAAGAAATTTATGTTAAACTGGATTTTTAATGTTCTTAACGAGTATGAGTACATATTTCCTGCGTTCTAGGTAACCGGTCCATGCCTTTGAAAAAACTGGTATTAATAAGTTGGAAATTTTTGTGTTTCATGATATTTGTGGGTATTAGATTTTATATACCCGCATATATGGTTTGGGATTTTTGTCCGGCTTGGGTAGTCAGCGGAGGATTAGAGGCACAGTGTGGTTTTATGTTACTTCCGCTAAAATAGCTATGAGTAATTTAGAGTTTGGAAGATGGAGTGAAGATGTGTTTTTACCGTGAGAAAAAGACTCGGCATTTCTATTTGGATATTTGTGTATGCTTTAACAAACAAAAATGCAAGATGAATAAAATTGTTATTGTACTTATACGTGGCATAAGGGTTCTAAAAAGATTTTTTATTTTTTTGGTAGTTATCAAACCCCACTCAGTCGTCTCAGTACGAGACCAAATTAGAATAAGTTTGTATATAGCATTGTTGGCATAAGTTTGTATATCACCGTTGGCAATTTTAACAAGGATATGTGTCCATGTAAATCGTGTTAACAACGGTTGTGCACGACAATTAGTCATCGATTCCATCCGCGGGCCCATAGTTGATATTAAAGAAATATGTCATGATCTCGATGACAATTCTGTTAACGAAATGAAGGCACACAGTTTATGATTGCGTAATAAATTATATAAAAGTCTACCTTAAGAAATTTGAAGAATATCAAAAACTGCAAAAAGATTGGAGCGGCATAATTTTTAATCAATTTATAAAGCTCAAGTGTTATCACTTTCGAAGATATTGGGACTATAAGCCCATGACATTTTAATTGTCATTTTAATGACATCGGGTTTTTATTAACTTATACATTTCTTTTTGCAAGGCCAAGTACAATGGTAAGAAATTTCGCTTCGTGATAGTTTAATTGTAGCTAAGAAAATTTTAAAAAACTACTATTTTAAGAACATGCAATTGGGGGATATTTTTACTGTTCATTCCGGCATGGTTATTCATTGTTCTATTTTAAGCGGATATTTAGTTTCCCTTTGAGAATTTTTTTAATTTTACTCTTCATTTTTCTTTTTTTGACTCTTTTATTTTACTAAAGCACTTTTTTTCCTGTGATATATCCTTTTTTTTAACCCATAAATAATACTTATCTAAATCCGTGTAAAAAAAAAGTTTTTGCACCTAATTATGCTAAGGGATGCCTATCACCCATAGTGGGGTTGGCTTCGGATCCATTTCGCTTAACTTCAAATAAGCTATAGTCAAGATAAATCCTTGACCATTGAGCTTGACCTAAGATTACGAACGTATTACCAAATGTTTGAACTTATAATCGAATATTTTATAAGCGAAAAATAAACCCGTGCGTAGCACGGGTGACAAACTAGTTCACTTAACATTCGAGCTAAAAGAAAATTACTCTAACATGATACTACCATTAATTATCATCCAAAAATAATTAAGGGCATAAGCATCAAACAACCCACAACATAAATTTCTCAAAAGAAAACATACCGCCAAAACTTTTCCTTCGGGAAGAAATTGCAATGTCTGAACATTCATTACTATTGCCACCCAATTATATATCTTCAATTCAATTGTCAATGTGACATGCATCCTTAAAACAAAATAGTCTAACTTATTTGGTTCGCAAGACCATCCAAGACGATGGAGCAAAGGAGGATAACAGAATTGTTCCTATATTCATTCATTGTGCGAGCCCTTCATTGTTGCTGAAAGCATCTGGAGCTTTGGTATTTCTGCAAGAAAAAAAAATCATATAGATATCAGCTAAAAACTCATGTACAGCAAGCTTTCAATTCGATGAAGATAAAACATTGTATCGTAGCTAGTAGTACCAACTTCCCAGTTTGTTGCATATTCTCCTCAGAAGAAGCAACTATTGCTAATCTCCTCGTAGCAATAAGGGCATGCTACGTACTGATATGTGGACATGCATATATAGATCGCAAGAAATATCTATTTAAATACAAGATTGTTAATAATTAAGCATTCAAACAGCTTTGAGAGAGAAACCTGTTGATCACGTGGATCTTCTAGCTGCTGGTCATCCGTTTGAATAAAATCAACTTGTAGTGAATCAAGAAAGGAGAGTGATGTCTTGAGATCATAGGGAATAGACTCCTTTAGTTTGTCGCACTTCCATATGAGTAATTCCCGAAGAGAAGTCCATAATCGTAAATCCGGCAGAGAAGTTAAAACAGGGCAACTATATAATTTCAACGCGTGGAGACAATTGTAGCTGTTGCCGTTGTTTAGATCACCATCATCACGAAAACCTAGAAACTCAGAGCAATCTTTGACTATTAGAGAATGAAGATTCGGAGTATTTTTCTGGAGAAATATGCCCTGTGGGAAATATATCAGCTCCGGAGATCGTTCTATTTTAATAAGTGTGAGAGAGGTCAGACATACTCCTGTACTGGCGGAAAATATCGAGTTTACTGCCTTGACGCTAATACTGTGTAATTTCAATACCTTAAGAGAAGGAAACGAGTTTGGTGCGCTTCTCAATTTTGGACAACCCTGTAGCTTTAGGTTCCCTAGGAGAGGGAAGGAATCAACATAAAGATTAGATGAAGGAGAAGCAACCCATTCTTCTAGATTTTCCAGAAAAGAGATTCTCAACCCAAATAAGGAGGGGAATAATGATGATGTTTTACTTTTAGTCTTCTGGGTACCACTACTTTCTTGTTTTTCTTGTTGCTGGTAATAAAATTCTCTACCCAAACACTTGACTGACTTCATGAACCGAATCGTAAGATCCCTAAGACATGGGAGCATACCTAATTTTGGACAACCGTACAGCTGTAGGTTCCCTAGGAGAGGGAAGGAATCAACATAAAGATTAGATGAAGGAGAAGCAACCCATTCTTCTAGATTTTCCAGAAAAGAGATTCTCAACCCAAATAAGGAGGGGAATAATGATGATGTTTTACTTTTAGTCTTCTGGGTACCACTACTTTCTTGTTTTTCTTGTTGCTGGTAATAAAATTCTCTACCCAAACACTTGACTGACTTCATGAACTCTCTCTCTTATTCACTGATTTACTAGCCTAATTTGTGGACTATGGATAATAATAATAAAAAGTCAAACTTCGAATTTTAGTAAACATAAATTGACCAAAATCAAATGTGCTATGGTTATTAAAACTGTGGGCTATGTCTAAGAGAAGCCTTATATTATAGAGATATACTCCCTCCGTTCCACTTTACTTGATGTTTTAGGGTTTATTTTCTGTTCCAAAATAGATGAAAGTTTTAGTAATTTCCCCACATTCTTTCTGATTTACCCTTGCTTTGGAATCACACCAGAGCATAAATTCTCATCGTACTCAACACATAAACAATTATTCCAATTTTTAAATATTTCTCATGGAAATTATATACTCTAATCTATAAAAATTTGGTACATCCCAAGTAAATTACAATTGGATTAGTAACTTTCTCTAGAATATAGATACTAAAAAGTAGATCATTTAATTTTTCTAAAATGTATTAATATGGGTAGAATTGGAAAGATTTAATTCTCTGTGATGTTCCTTAATCTGCGTGAAAAACTCTACAACATCAAGTAAAATAGAACGGAGGGAGTATATATTCACTTAACATTCGAGCTAAAAGAAAATTACTCTAACATGATACTACCATTAATTATCATCCAAAAAGAATTAAAGGCATAAGCATCAAACAACCCACAACATAAATTTCTCAAAAGAAAACATACCGCCAAAACTTTTCCTTCGGGAAGAAATTGCAATGTCTGAACATTCATTTCTATTGCCACCCAATTATATATCTTCAATTCAATTTTCAATGTGACATGCATCCTTAAAACAAACAACCCTTCTAAATAAACAACCCTAAAACAATATCCCCTTTTTCTCTCACAAATTTTTTTGTGGGTCCCGTGGGCCCCGCGGAAGCTAGCAGGGGGTCCCGCCATTAGTGTTGGTTATGTGTGTGGTTGTTTTAGTGTTGTTTTTTGTGTTGTATGTTTAGAATTTTTGTAAAACAAAATGGTCTAACTTATTTGGTTCGCAAGACCATCCAAGACGATGGAGCAAAGGAGGATAACAGAATTGTCCCTATATTCATTCATTCTGCGTGCCCTTCATTGTTGCTGAAAGCATCTGGAGCTTTGGTATTTCTGCAAGAAAAAAAATAAAATCATATAGATATCAGCTAAAAACTCATGTACAACAAGCTTTCAATTCGATGAAGATAAAACATTGTATCGTAGCTAGTAGTACCAACTTCCCAGTTTGTTGCATATTCTCCTCAGAAGAAGCAACTATTGCTAATCTCCTCGTAGCAATAAGGGCATGCTACGTACTGATATGTGGACATGCATATATAGATCGCAAGAAATATCTATTTAAATACAAGATTGTTAATAATTAAGCATTCAAACTTGACTTTGAGAGAGAAACCTGTTGATCACGTGGATCTTCTAGCTGCTGGTCATCCGTTTGAATAAAATCAACTTGTAGTGAATCAAGAAAGGAGAGTGATGTCTTGAGATCATAGGGAATAGACTCCTTTAGTTTGTCGCACTTCCATATGAGTAATTCCCGAAGAGAAGTCCATAATCGTAAATCCGGCAGAGAAGTTAAAACAGGGCAACTATATAATTTCAACGCGTGGAGACAATTGTAGCTGTTGCCGTTGTTTAGATCACCATCATCACGAAAACCTAGAAACTCAGAGCAATCTTTGACTATTAGAGAATGAAGATTCGGAGTATTTTTCTGGAGAAATATGCCCTGTGGGAAATATATCAGCTCCGGAGATCGTTCTATTTTAATAAGTGTGAGAGAGGTCAGACATACTCCTGTACTGGCGGAAAATATCGAGTTTACTGCCTTGACGCTAATACTGTGTAATTTCAATACCTTAAGAGAAGGAAACGAGTTTGGTGCGCTTCTCAATTTTGGACAACCCTGCAGCTGTAGGTTCCCTAGGAGAGGGAAGGAATCAACATAAAGATTAGATGAAGGAGAAGCAACCCATTCTTCTAGATTTTCCAGAAAAGAGATTCTCAACCCAAATAAGGAGGGGAATAATGATGATGTTTTACTTTTAGTCTTCTGGGTACCACTACTTTCTGATAGTGTGAGGTACTCTGTAAGAACCCATCTGTAATTGACCTTTGTTCATTCAATAATAGTTTCTATTCAGTCAATTCACAATGTAGATCTTAGGTTATCACCATGGTATCAGACCCTGGGAATTTCAATTCTCAGGGGGTAAGATTCTAGGGCCTAGTTTTCTACACCACCACCACCACCACCGTCTGATTATCATCTTCATCAGCACCACCACCACCATCTTCATCTTCATCAACATCAATTCATCATCATCATCAAGAAATTTAGTGTTTTCTGTTTTGACTTGGTTCTGCTACAACAAACACAACTCACAGTGCGTTCATCTCGATTTCAATTTCGGCTGCTGCAACAACAATCAGTTTTCGTTTTCTTTTCTCAGATTTTCAGATCTATTTTCTGGTACAAATTTGCTTTGCTTGTTACCTTCAGCTTTTTAATTCTCGTCCACTTTAAATTTCAATTTCGTTTCTCAATTTCAATTTCGATTTCGTTGCTTTTTCAATTCCTGTCATCATGTAAGACTCGGGATCAGCTGAGCATTGATTTTATCTTTTCAGTTTGTTCGAGATAATGCCTTTCTTCATCATGTAAGACTGAGGATCAGCTCAGCATTGATTTTCCTTTTTTAATTTTTTGTTTTCAATTTGGTCGTTGTTGAATCACAATCATCTCAGTTCTTTGATCTTTTGTTTTTGGCTCTTTTGATTTCAATCTCTCGTTTTCTACACAATTATTTCGATTTTCTACTCAACTCTCCTTTGATTTGTCACTTCGATCCTCAATTCTCGTTTACTGTTACTTTGATTTGTCCACTCGATTTTCTTGGTCCGATTTAATGTTCTTGAACCACATTCTTCAATATTGATTTCCGATCCCTTTCTTCGTGTTTTCTTGGATTTTTTTGCTTCTTGTTTGAATTTCTTGCCTTTGTTCAAGGCTAGCGACTGAACTGCAGTGGATTTGATTCATCTAAAACCTTCAATTGGATACAGTTAGTGAGTATGTCTCACTTGTCAAACTCTGTGTTCTATTTTTACAGTGTGAGATGTTATTCCAGCTTGTTGTGTATATAAATAACTAGCTCAGTGCGGTTCTCTACATCACCTGTGTTTGTACATAAATAAGCTTTGTATGAGTCAACCAAGAATAGTGGTGCGAGTTCATTTGACCAGTGAAGGTGCACTTACTATTGCTCCTACTTCAACACATGTTTGTGTATGAATAAATGCAACTGATGCATAAAAGGGAGTTTGGTTGGGTACTGCTAGAATCACCTTCTTATGCCTGTGTATGGAGCTGAGTAGAATGCAGACCTTTGGCTTTCCACTCCACCAGGTATGCGTTGTCATCTATTGCTCCATTGACTGCAACAATAACTATTCCCAGCATTGTGGTTCATCAGCAACTACTCCTACTATGTTCATCAAATAAAGGCACAGACATATTTCTGTGAATGGTTCAGTAAATCGTCTACACCAATAGTTTGCAGTGCTTCTCAATAGCATACAAGGGTCATCTTTCTAGGTTCAGCTATTACCTTGTGCAGAATAACTTGTCTACTCTTTACAGCAACCTGCTACAGTACTAAAGTGATCAGTTAGAGTTTGAGGTGGAATGCTACTTCATCTACAATTGCTCCTGCTAAAGTTGTTACAACTGCCATACACCAGTTGAGTCAACTGGCACTGTTGATCCTGCTTCAGCTCCTTCTGCTATGCCTACAAGCTTCTCCCATCAGGTTCACATTCAAGTCTACTTTATTGACTATCATCAGGTTCACATTCAAGTCTACTTTATTGACTATCAATCTACACCACCTACTCCTATCACATTAGTCATGCTTATGTGATATTCTCTCTGCACTATAATACATACAACTGTTGCTGCTGCTATGCTATCTCTTTTCCTTCACCAACTACAATACCTACTACAACTAGTCATCAGCAGGGCCATTATTTCCTGCTGCTATTGTTTTTCACTTCAATCCTACTGCTGCAACCCTGCCTACTAGTAAGTGTGAAAATGAGTGAGACTGCCCATCATTGGTTAATCAGCACCTGCTACTTCCATCTGACGTGTTCTCTCTTGTCCAGCAGTCTTGTGTGAGGTGTTATGGTGTGTCCAAGCTCAATGTGTCTTTGCAAGCCACCTTGACCTTGAAGGGGGATGATAGTGTGAGGTACTCTGTAAGAACCCATCTGTAATTGACCTTTGTTCATTCAATAATAGTTTCTATTCAGTCAATTCACAATGTAGATCTTATGTTTTACTTTTAGTCTTCTGGGTACCACTACTTTCTTGTTTTTCTTGTTGCTGGTAATAAAATTCTCTACCCAAACACTTGACTGACTTCATGAACCGAATCGTAAGATCCCTAAGACATGGGAGCATACCTAGAGATGGAAGCTTGTCACAACTGTTGCAATTCGATAAATATAATTCCACCAAATTTGGAAGCATGCAATTAGAAGTTGAACCCATCCACTTTGGAAGATTTAAACCCAAGAATCCATGTATTTCTAGCATTCTCAGATTGGGATGAGGCCGAAGACCCTCCAAAACCATATCATCATCTTCATCATCTACCCTGGTGCTCCACACAAGATATAATTTTCTCAAACTTGTCTTACCTTGTAACTTTGCTCTTTCTGCATCTTCTATTCCTCCTTTTACATTTTCTAGACTTCGTATGCGTAAAACTTGAAGGGAGTTAAGGGATGCTAACTCTTCTATCCCACTATGACCACTTCCACATATCTGAATATCAGCTTCTTCCCTTACCACGTATGGATACAATGTTTCAAGGCCAGTTAGCTTTTCTATACCTCTCGGCATTGTATCATCATATCTAGAGTGTCTAAATTGTCTTAATTTCGGCCAATTCTTGATTTCTCGAGGAAGCTCACATCCATCTCCAAAATTCACTATCTCCAAATTACACAGGTTTCTAATGCAAGATTCAGGCAATACTCCGATCTTAGTATGTGACAAATCAAGGCACCTTAATCGTGTCAAAGCTCCTAGTTCTGTAGGCAAGCCTACCAAGTTACTGCACCACCTAAAATTCAACGTCATTAAATTGCTAATGTAAGTGATGGAATTAGGTATTTTTGTAATCGATGAAGATGAAAGGTTAAGGTAACTAAGATTTTTTAACAACCCAATTTTTTCGGGTAAAGCTTCAAATTTGCTGCACCAATGGAGATCCAACGTCTGCAAATTAGTAAGGTTACCTCCACGGACCGCCGCACCCTCTCCGGGCACGACCACATAGCACCGATAGTTCATGAAGATCCACGTGATTCACTCGAATTGGTTTATTAGAGTCTTCGAATTTAGGTCGTAGCAACTCTTAGTTGTGGGTAAGATAATCTAAGGGAATCAAGTACGTAGTATCCTGCTGGGATCAGAGAAGTAGGAGCATAATTGTACCTTGGATCAGTGTGAGATTGATTGGGGTTCAACTACAGTCCAGACCGAAGTTTTCTTGGAGTAGGCAAGTGTCTGTAGCGGCTTAATACAGTGTATGTTTAATCTGGATTAGGTCTCGGGGGTTTTCTGCATTTGCGGTTTCCTCGTTAACAAAATTATGGTGTCTGTGTTATTTCATTTTCCGCATTATATTGTGTATTTTTATAATTGAAATAATACAGGTTGTGCGTTGAAGTTCAATCAATTAGAATATCCAACCTTTGGTTGTTGATTTACATTGATTGAGACTTGGATATTGGTCTTTGGTACCATCCAAGTTATTCCTTGTATTTGATTAAAGACTCACTGATTTCTATTAGCTTGAGTAAATAACAATAGAGAGATAATAACTCCGTGAGATAATTTTATCTAGATTGAGTCTGACTGTCTAGTTGATTCTCTAAAAAGAAACTCGGAGTTTGTCCATACTGATTGCTAATTCTGGTAGAGCATTGCTCGGTTGAACCCATCAAGCGTTGGTATGTCAAGTTTGGTTATGATATTTTAGTGAAACAAAACTCATTTAAGAGTCACTTCGTATAGGTTAGCTTGAAAGTATTAGGGTGAGACATTACAAGTTGTAGGATCAGAATATCGCCATGACATTATTTCTATGAAATTAACAACATTTCTTCGAGTACTTCTGCAACACTTTGCGAGCATAACAAGATAACTTAAAGAGTGACGTAATAGATGACGATGGGAAAAACACGAGAAGAGCATGATGATCCCGCAAGGATTACAATGTTAGATCTGAAATTAAAGGACAGCTTAGTTGTCATCCATTATGTAACTACCCTATATAAAGAGACCCAGTCGATTCAGAGAGAAGGGATGAATTTTTTAGCGTTAAGAAAGTTTTGAGGAGAGAAAATCCAAGAGAGCGGTTGTATTCTTGATTTCTTCCATTTCTTGTAAACATTTCCGAGAATCAAATAATAAAGTGTTGTTTTTAATCTTCAAATATGTGTTGACTATTGTGAATTCTTGTGAAGGGTGTAGTGTAGGTTTTCCTACAACTACATTTTGGCGCCCGAAACAGGGACTGAATTAACGAAAATCATAGAAAAAGCGAGGTTGAAGATGAGAATTATTCAATATTAAGAATATAATTGAACAAATCGGTGAAACAGTTGAAGGAAAAATGATTAGAGCCAAAGAGAATTGTAGGAAATTGGAGTGTGGTATGATAACAAGAACAATGGTCGACAAATTCCATGAAAACAATAAAGGGAGGATACATAAACGAGATTTTGAAGGAAAGAAAATTATGACGGTGGAGAAAATATCACCGTTGAAGGATTGGGAAAAGCAGAAAATCACATTTATAGCAGCAGAAATACCAACAGAAAATTTGAATCATACATCTCCTTTGGTAATTACGGTATCCGTTATACAAATGAAAAAGAGAAAATCAACAAGATCTGCGGAAGAATGGGCTGTAAATAAAAATTTGGTGGATGCAGGAAGTTCCGTAGATATAATATTTTATCGTGCATTTAAGAAAATGGGATACAAGGATGAAGAAATGTCTTGTTCAACATATCATATTCATGGCTTTGGAAAATCTTTAACAAAACCTAAAGGCGAAATAGTGGTATGAATTCCTCTAGGAAAGATTGAAACACAAGTAACATTATGTGTGATAGACGTGGAATCACCGTATAACATGATATTGGGAAGACCATGGATACATGCAATCAAGGATGTAGCATCAACATTGCATCAATGCATCAAATTTCCTATGCCCAGTGGAAATGGATAAATTAGAGGAGATACTGATCTTGCGAAGCTGTGTTATCAAATTGAAGTTAGAAATTATGAAGGGCGTCCAAAGCTGCGAAAAGCTCGCAGAAAAATGGCGAAAGAGATGAAGAAAGAAGAAGAATTTAAAGTTTACATGATAAGAGCAAAAGAAGGAAAAGGAATACCCAGAGAAATCTCGCAAGAAGGATATGAACCCGCGAGAGTTGTGAAAACCTCAACACCAATGGGAGAGCCTGAAGCCAGTTACATCGCAGCAGAACCAACAAAGGAAGTAAATATTGGGAGTAAAGAAGAACCTAAGATACTGAAAATTGGAACGAAGATGGACGCAGATGAGGAAGAGCGAACCATAAACCTCTTGCGAGAATATAAAGACATCTTCTCATGGAGTATGGATGAGATGACTGGAATAGACCCGTCAATTGCATGTCATAAGTTAGAAATTAACAAGGATGTACGACCATTTAAACAAAGGATAAGAAAAATAGCAACAACATACCATTCCCAAATAGAAGAAGAATTACAGAAGATGCTTGATGCAGAAATTATAAGGCAGGAAAAGTACCCGGAATGGATTGCAAATATGTTGGTGGTTCCAAAGAAAAATAAAGGGATAATAATTTGTATAGACTTTACTGACTTAAAAAAAGCTTGTCCTAAAGATAGCTTTCCATTACCAGATATTCCTAAAATGGTCGAATCAGCAGCGGGAATTGATAGAATATCTTCATTAGATGGGTATAAAGGGTATAATCAGATTCCTCTCGTTGAAGAATATCAAGAGCACACCACATTCTTTGCTCTAAGAGGATTGTACTGCTATACAAAGATGCCTTTCGGTTTGCGAAATGCTGGTGCAACATATCAAATAATGGTGGAGAAAGTGTTTGCGAAGTGGATCCATAAAACATTAGAGGTATATGCAGATGACATGTTAATCAAGAGTAAAGAAGCTAAAAACCATGTGCAGGACTTGAAGGAGATTTTCGATTAAATGCGACATTTTAACATCAAGGTGAATCCCGAAAAGTGTACTTTTGGAGTAGCTTCAGGAAAAAATTTGGGGTATATTGTGTCAAAAGAAGGAATACAAGTTGATCCAGATAAAGTACAAGCAATTCGCTACATGCCAACGCCAGCAACAGTAAAAGATGTGCAGAAGTTGAATGGGCTTTTGGCTTCGTTAGGGAGATTCATCTTGCGATCATCAGACAAATGCAAGCATTTCTTTGATATACTCAAGAAGGGAACAAAGTTCAAGTGGACAGATAAATGTGAAAAGCTTTTCAAGGAATTAAAAAATATTTAATGAACATATCCATCTTACAGAAACCGGAGCCAGGAGAATAAATATTGATCTACCTTGCGACAACTTCGCACGCATTAAGTGCGATATTATCATGAGTGGATGCAGAGAACAGAAAAACCAATTTATTTCATCAAGAAACATTTAATACTGCAGAGAGAAAAATTATTCAAAGATTGAGAAGTTGATTCTAGCATTAGTTTATGCAACATTCAAGCTTCGCATCTATTTTCAAGCACATAAAGTAAAAGTACTAACAAAGGTGCCAATTGAGTCAGTAATGAAGAATTCCAAAAGATCAGGCAGAGTTGCGAGATGGAATGCACAAGTAGGACACTTCGATATTAAGTATGAAATCCTATCTTTGCCAAATCACAAGTTGTAGCAGATTTCTTTGTAGTACCAGAATATCGCCACAACGATATTCTCGCCAGAATATCGACACTTCAGCGAGAAACCCAAACATTTCTACAAATATTAACAACACTTTGATGAGAATGTCGCAAGATTCTTCAACAACATTTGGAGAATGTCACAAAAGAGTGATATAATGTTCAACGATTGAAGATATATGAGAAGAATAAGTTTGCTTCACGACGATTACAAAGCTGGCGATGGTGAAGACTAAAGTTATGGCGATGAGATCACAGAATAGATCCGAATTAATGGGAAATCTTAGATGTCTTCCACTATGTATTTTCCTATATAAAGGGTTCGATTAAATCCAAAGGGGGATGATGTACTTTCGAGAGCTGAGAGAATTTTGAAGAGAGAGAAACTCCAGAAAGAAAGTTGTACTTCAGAGTTTTGATATTTTTTGTAAATTCTCCTGAAAGTGAATTAATAAAGGTGTTGTTGTTCATCCACAATTATGACTTAGTTTTCATAGATTCTTGACAAGGGTGTAGTGTGGGAAATCCTGCAACTACATTTTGGCGCCCGAAACAGGGATTGAATTAACGAAAACAGAAGAAAAAGCGAAGAAGAAGATAAAAATTGTTCAAGATTAGGGAAATTATAAAATAAATCGGTGAGAAAATTGAAGGAAGAATGATCAGAATCAAAAAGGATTGTAGAAAATTGAAAGGTGATGTAATAACAAAAGAAATGATTGATAAATTTCATGAAAATATCAAATGAAGGATACATAAACGGGATTTTGAAGGAAGGAAGATTATGACAGTAGAGAAGATATCATCATTGAAAGATTGGGAAAAACAAGAAATCACGTTTACAGCAGCAGAAATACCAGAAGAAGATTCAAGTCATACATCTCCATTGGTGGTCACATTGACCACTATACCAATGAGAAAGGAGAAATCGATAAAATCTTATGAAGAATGGGCTATGAATAGAACTTTAGTAGACACAGGAAGTTCTGTAGACATGATATTTTATCATACCTTCAAGAAGATGGGATATAAGGATGAAGAAATGTCTCATTTAACGTATTATGTTCATGGCTTTGGAAAGTCTATTACAAAACCTAAAGGCGAGATAATGGTACGAATTCCACTAGGAGAAATTGAAACACAAATATCATTATGTGTGGTAGATACGGAATCGCCATACAATATGATACTAGGAAGACCGTGGATACATGCAATCAAGGCTGTGGCGTCAACATTACATCAATGTATTAAATTTCCTATGCCTAGTGGAATTGGAGAAATTAGAGGAGATGTGAATTTCGCGAGATTGTGCTACCAAATTGAAGTACGAAATTGTGAAGAACGTCCAAAGCTGCGAAAGGCTCGCAGAAAATTGGCGTCAGCATGATCTTCTATATTCTTATCATAACCACGACTTTCTTTTTTGTCGATTAAACAGATCATACCGTTAATGGGTTTTTGTACTTGCTCACAAATTAACAAATCTTTATTCGATATGGCTTGCATGGTTTTTGTTGCTGTAGTTATTTCTTTGTGGTTTGTGTCTATGCACAAGTTTGATGTACAAGGACTCTCAAAGTAAACGCATTCATCCCGAGGAAAAAGTACCATGAGATTTGTGATGAAGAGACGTGGACTTTCTGATGTTATATCTTTGCTGGTCGAATAAAAGAGACGTGGACTTGTTTTCAGTTGCCGGCAATGGTGTAAATCGATCAACCACTGATCTTTTTCAATCAAGGATTGCCAAGATTTGCATAGGCATTTAAAACGCACAAGCGGTTTCAATGGGAGCCTGCTCAGTATATCACATAGTATTTGCTCATCAATATACCTATCACTGAGGCAACAGTTTCACCAACAGTTCCAAACTTGCCACCACGCATATTTGGTTGTGTAGCATTTGTGCACTTACACAAGAACCAACGGAGCAAGTTATCTCCACGAGCTTTAAAATGTGTCTTCGTGGGATATGATGCAAGTCAGAAAGGGTATAGGTGCTACCATCCTCCAACTAAACGAATGTACATCACATTGGATGTTAAGTTTCACGAACACGTGATGTATTACTCGAAGTCCGAACTTTGGGGAGTATGAAAAAGAAATTCAGACTCTTGACTATGAAGAAGACATAATCGAAGAAGATGTTGTTCTTCATATTCCAAAAGAACAGAAAGTTAGTGGGGAAGAAATTAACACAGATGGTGAAATTGAAGCTATAAATGAAGTTGAAGAAGATAATGCAGATGGATCAGAAGATAATGCAGATGAAGTTGAAGAAGATAATGATACATCACCAACCCCAATCCAACCGTTCGCTGAAGATGTTCTTGAACCTGCAAAGAAACAATTGGCGAACGTCGGAATAGAGGTATCCCTAAAACTATGTATGAACCTCGATATTTCATCAAAAGCTAAATATCCCATGAGTAATTATGTCTCTAATCACCGTCTGATGAGTAATCAAATAAGTCATTTGTGAATCAATTATCTACTCGTAGTTATTCCTAACAGCGTGCAGGAAGCATTATCTGATCCGAAATGGAGGGAAGCTATGATCGATGAGATGAAATCCTTACAAGAAAATAATACTTGGGACATGGTTGAATTTCCGAAGGAAAGAAAGTCGTGGGATGTCATTTGGTTTTTACAGTCAAATACAAGGCAAATGGTGAAATTGAACGCTTTAAGGCAAGATTGGTTGCTAAAGGGTATAGCCAGACTTATGGTGTAGATTATAATGAGACATTCGCACCTGTAGCTAAAATGAATACAAGTCGAGTCTTGTTGTCTCTTGCTGCAAATTTGGGTTGGCCATTGCAACAGGTTTGATGTCAAGAACACATTTTTACATGGAGATTTGTCGAAGAAGTGTATATGCAGACTTCCACCAGGAATGATGGAGTCGAGTTGCATAACGAAAAAGTTTGTAGGTTAAACAAGTCATTGTATGGTCTGAAACAATCTCCGAGAGCGTGGTTTGGAAGATTTACCAAGTCTATGAGAGCATTTGGTTATCGCTGAGCAAATTCAGATCATACTTTATTCTTAAAAAGAAATCGAGGTAAGATTACGACTTTAATCATATATGTAGATGACATGATAGTTATAGGAGATGATCCAGAAGAAAGAAAGGCTCTCCAAAATTATCTATCAAGTGAATTTCAGATGAAGGATCTTGCTTCTTTAAAATACTTTCTTGGAATTGAAGTATCTCGATCAACAGAAGGAATATTCTTGTCACAAAGAAAATATGCCCTTGATTTGTTGGAGGAAACAGGTATGACAACATGTCAACTTTGTAGATACACCGATAGAGCCAGGGTTTGAAATTATGTTCGGATGGCAACCAAGCACTGTTGATAAAAGAAGATACCAAAGGCTCGTGGGTAGACTAATGTACTTGGCACATACAAGACCCGATCTTGCATATGCATTGAGTATTGTTAGTCAATTCATGCATAATCCTGGAGAACCACATATGAATGCGGTAATGTGAATCCTAAGATACCTGAAGTCTGCTCCAGGAAAAGGGATCTTGTTTAAGAAAGGTCAAGACTTCAAAAGTATGGAGGCATATACTGATTCTGACTATGGTGGGTCATGTGATGATATGAGGTTTACTTCAGGATATTTTACCTTCGTTGGGGGTAATCTTGTTACATGGAGAAGCAAAAAACAAGGAGTTGTTTCACGATCAAGTGCAGAGGCTGAATGGCGAGGTATATGGCGGGTATCTCATGCGAAGTTATGTGGTTAAACGTCTGTTAACTGAATTGGGGTATCCTCTAGGAAACCAATTCGTTTGTCTGCGATAACAAAGCGGCGTGTGATATTGCACACAATCCAGTTCATCATGATCGCACAAAACATGTGGATATAGATAGGTTCTTCATTAAAGAGAAGTTGGATAATGGGATCGTGGAGTTACCTAGAATTAGATCGGAAGAACAGGTAGCTGATATTCTAACTAAAGCAGTTCCAAGTAAAATATTTCTGAAGTTTGTTGGCAAGCTAGGCATGAGCGACATATATGCACCAGCTTGAGGGGGAGTGTTAGAATTACCTCTAAACATGTTCTAAACATGTAGATTATTCTAGAAACAAAGAATATAAGGTAAGCCTCCATAGGCATAGTTGTTAGCCTCCAAAGGCATAGTTGTTAGCCTCCAAAGGCATAGTTGTTAGCCTCCATAAGCATAGTTGTTAGCCTCCAAAGGCATAGTTGTTAGCCTCCATAGGCATAGTTCTCTTCTTCTATTTGTAAGCCTATAAATAGGCATTTGTAGTATCATTTGTAATCATCCAAAAAATATCAAAAACATTGTATTCTTGTTATCTAAACACTCAATCAATGAATCTCTCTATTTTGGTTCAATCTTGATATATGAAAAAGAAATTCAGACTCTTGACTATGAAGAAGACATAATCGAAGAAGATGTTGTTCTTCATATTCCAAAAGAACAGAAAGTTAGTGGGGAAGAAATTAACACAGATGGTGAAATTGAAGCTATAAATGAAGTTGAAGAAGATAATGCAGATGGATCAGAAGATAATGCAGATGAAGTTGAAGAAGATAATGATACAGCACCAACCCCAATCCAACCGTTCGCTGAAGATGTTCTTGAACACACAAGAATTAGGCCAAAAAATAACAACACAATGTAAGACTTTAGTAATTTGGGAAACTGATAATAGATTATAACTTAGAGAGGGAACGACTAAAACCGAATCTAGACTCAATGTATCCGTAAGATTTAATGATTGTTCTCCAATTACTGGAGCCAAAGATCCATCTGATATGCAAACGGAGTTGTGTATGGATGTTTTAAGAGGAGAAACCTGTCTGGAATCAAAAGTCATATGGTCTGTGCAACCCGAATCAATTATCCATGAGTTATTAGGAACAACTTGCGAAACATTAAAAACCTTACCATTGGTTGTTTCCATAGCGGATGTTAGATTGCTAACCACATGTCTTCGCCGCAACGGAGTTCTTTTTCTTGGGATCGCGCTTATCCCACCAACTGGATACCCGACAATCTCAAAGCGATTGTCTTTGGTATGACCACGTTTATTACAATGAGTGCAGGTGGCGGACTTATCTTTAATGTTGTATTGACGACGGGTTGCCATTGCAGAAGTATCAACTTGAGTTCCTTTGTTCATTGTAGTATGCCGGATGATTCACGTCGTACCAAAGCATAACAAGGTTCTAATTCAAGTATGGGATCCTTCCTTAGAATTTCCCCACGTATTTGTTCAAATTCACCGTCTAAACCAGCAAGAAAAATATGCACCCTCATACGTTGAACCGATTTTCGATATAGTTCAACATCTTTTTCATTTTCCATAATCACCTTATCACGGTGATCTAGCTCACCTAAGATTTCTACTAATTCCCCATAATAGACCGGAGTGGTCTACCATTTTGCCCTGGCAGAGAAAGCCCTTTGATTTAAGATATAAATTTGTAGTTCATCTGCTCCATCATAGAAAGCCTTAGAAACAAGCATCCCAGATCTCAATGAAAGAGGTAAACGAATATATCGTTTCATTATTTCAGTGACATAGACATTAATAGCCATCTCTTGACCTTTTGATTTTCTGCGTACCATTTATCATACTTGTCATCATTTTTAGATGGAACTGGAGACGTACCGCGAATAAAGGAGATCTTCTCCTTCTCAAAGCAATATGCATCTCAATGATTTGAGACCACAGATCATAATTTGATTCATCCAAAGTAATTCTCGCCTTGAACGATGACCCATCGGATTGAAAAATAATTGTGTCGGAAGGTTTTGTGGTTTTAGAATTTTTCAGTATCTGAATCTCCCATGGTTCAATACTAGATACAAGGATCCTTAACCTTGCTCTGATACCATATCAAGATTGAACCAAAATAGAGAGATTCATTGATTGAGTGTTTAGATAACAAGAATACAATGTTTTTGATATTTTTTGGATGATTACAAATGATACTACAAATGCCTATTTATAGGCTTACAAAGAGAAGAAGAGAACTATGCCTATGGAGGCTAACAACTATGCTTATGGAGGCTAACAACTATGCCTTTGGAGGCTAACAACTATGTCTATGGAGGCTTACCTTATATTCTTTGTTTCTAGAATAATCTACATGTTTAGAACATGTTTAGAGGTAATTCTAACACAATATACCTATTACCCTTCATCTTTTTCACGGTGGACGAAAAAGCTTCTCGAGCGAGTTTGAAACTATTGAAAGTATTGCCTCTTTTTATAGCCTCAAACTTTCTTGCAAAAGAAGAAATCTCTCCTCATAATCCTGGTGGGAGTGGTATTCGAACCCAGTCCTCTTGTTTAACCATCTACCGCCTCATAGAGGCTCCATGAATATTTTAGGAAACTAAGATGAATAGGGAACTGAGAGTTGAGACCTAGTAGTGTTCCTTTTTCTTTTCCGATTCCAAGACCGAGGGATATTTTAAGACGAGTTTCTATATGCATGGCTACTGGCATTAGTAGTGCAGAAGTACTCGATCGGAGGAGTTTGATGGTTCGAACAACATGGATCGGCATTAGCACAACACTTGCCTAACAAATCAGCACAAGTACTTCTCACCCTAACAAACTCCAAACTCCAAATGGATAGTAAGGAAGTGACAAATTCAAAAGGATAGATGTCCACCGTTGTCTGATAGCATAAGCGAACAACAAGCTTCTTTGCGTTTTCAAATGGACTTCGTATGTGTTTTATTTTTATGGGCTCCAAAGCCCATTTCGATATTTTTTTGTCTACCCTAAAATTTGAATGATTTTTCTTTTCCCTACACAGATGAATTCCTAAACTTCAGTTGAGATAATATGTACCATTTGGTCAGATTGATGGCATTGCGACCAGATTAACGGTGATTCCTGGTTAGGAGACATAAATGAAAACTCTTTAACTGAATAATCTAATTCTGCAGAGTATCCCATGTCATAGTTGAAGGATTATAGATGTAAAATATCAGCTCTGAAGACATTCACAAGAATAATGCACCGTTAACAAAATCCGTTTTCTAAGGAACTTCAACCAAGTTGTGAACAGACTAAACAAAAACAAAATAAAGGCACGCCAAAACAAAAGACCCAGCTCATTTCATTTTTTGGCAGCAGAGTTGGTGACTTTGGCTCCTGATGGGTCCTTTTTCTCGACATTCGAACAGCGAAACGTCCAAGAGGCCTCCACAACAATAGGCTTAATTTGACGCAACTTAAATAATACCTGCACCACCATTCTTCAAGAACTCACTTCCAAACTTATGATCACAACCTACAGTAATATGAAACCCATCATACCCAGTCAGTAATATATTATATATATATATATATATATATATATATATACTAGGGCTTAACCCGTGCCGTAACGGCACGGGAAACGATATATGTTTCAAATATATCCATCGGTTCATACATATCATAACTGTTGGCGAAAAGTTGATCCAAGTCTACATGTTTTTAAAGTGTTGGTTAATAAACATGTCCTTAGCCTCAAATCTTTTAATATTATGTATGTAAGTCATACAATCCTTTAGGAAAAACATAGTTAATCGTTAACAAACTCCTCACTTTCCTATGAACCTATGGGTAATAGAACACTACTTCATTCACTTCTCCAAAACAAAGTAGTGTTCTTACTTCGAAAACAAATAAATCATCAAAGTTTGTTCACCAAATTTGTAATGAAACTGAAAATGCAAAATTACGTCAAAAATCAATCAGATTAATCTTACAAAATCTGTTAGTTTCAAGAATTAGTTTTCTCCCTTCGATTGTATAAATTATTTCAAAGTTACATAGATTTGTGTTCATTCATCTTCCTAAAGTTTAATAATTTATAATTCTTGATCCATTTTGTTTCTTATCCACTTATCTTCTCTCCATACCTATTACCATGAACTATTTCTCAAGCATGCATAATCACATGAAGTCGAGGAGAAATGGCTGAAACAGAGATCATAACAAAATGAGAATAAAGAGAGATATGAGAAACTAAGTCAATTACAATTGATTCGTGTGTAGCCTTGTATATGGTCATTTTTTATAGGTTTCATCTTCTTTCCTGCCCCGACCAGACAAATCTTAAAACCACAGTTGTTGATTTATCTTCTCCCTTGAATAATCTGTCCTTTAATATATATTTTTATTTTAAAAAATAAATAAAATATAATAAAAATAAATAACCAAGGGTAACTAAATAATTTATCTACCTTAGGACACCTTCTCATCCCACTGCCACTACTTCTTTCATCACCACCACTGTTATCGTCATCACTCAACCATTCTCACCAACACCCACTATCATTATCCCCACCGTCGATCCACTACCCTCGCCCACCATCACAACCACCATTAATGCCTATGGATTTAATATAAAAAAAATTTATTATAAAAAAAATTTGAAGCATATAAATTTATTATATACTGTATTAATGAAAATATGTTTATTTGATTAATTAAAGAAACATTTTATTATGAAATATATCAATAGAAAGCTTTCCCAAGATTGAATCCAGAGTGTCCTTTATCTTGCGTAAGTTGTATATCAATCAGATTAATCTTACAAAATCTGTTAGCTTCAGGAATTACTTTTCTCCCTTTGTTGATATAAATTATTCCAAATTTACATAGATTTGTGTTTATTTATTTTTCTAAAGTTTAATAATATGTAATTCTTGATCCATTTCATTTGTTTTCTACTTATCTTCTCTCTTTACATATTACCATGAACTAATTCTCAAGCATGCATAATCACATGAAGTCGAGAAGAAATGGCAGAAACATAAATCATGACGAAAAATGGGAATAGAAAGAGATATGCGAAACTAAATTATCTATTACAATTGATTCGCGTGTAGCCTTGACCTGACCTAACAAATCTTAAAACCACTGCTATTGATTTATCTTCTCCCTAGAAAAATCTGGCCTTTATAATTATTTTGATATAAAAAAAAATTTAAAAAAAAAAGAAAAAAAAATTTAAAAATTAATATCAAATAAAAAAATTGACCAAGGGTAACAAAATAATTTATCTACCTTAGGGCACCTATCTCATCCCACTACAACTACTTCTTACACCACCTCCACCATTAACATCATCACTCCACCATTCTCACCAACACCCACCATCATATCCCCACCGCCAATCCACCACCCCCGCCCACCATCACAACCACCATTAATACCTACTGATTTTATATAAAATATATTTATTATGTATTGTATTAATAAAAATATATTTATTTGATTAATTGGAGAAACATTTATTATGAAATTTTAATAGAATATTTATTATTGAACGTTAATTAAACCGATCATTTTGCAGTCGTAGATTTAACTTTCCCAGGAATGAATCCATAGTGTCCTTTACCTTGCCTAAGTTTTCTAAACTTTGTTTTATAAGATGGTTTATAATTTCACATGTGTGATAACGCCACGACCTCCATAATAAGTAAAAGATGTCAATTTTGACACTTGTCATTTTTTTGTTGGCTCTATATATATAGTGACAATTTGTTTCCATGGTTTTTTTTTTTTTTTTAGAATTGCTAGGTTGATCGTAATAGGTGTCTCGAAAAAACCACTGAGTGAAACTTGTAGTGGGACCAACTGAAAACTTTTATTATCCCAATAGCAGATACATTACCCTATCATCGTTAAATTTTTCTCGGTTTTGTTTTTCGGGAAATTGCGGTCAGCCTGTGCATTTTTATTTATTTTTGGTATTATAACCAGCTTAATTTCACATAGAGTAAGAATTCCCCACTACCTGACTACCACACTGACCACCTACACTACCATCACCAAAACCGCCTATCACCACTACCTCATCACCGACTCCATGGAACACCACCCACAAATACTACCCAATTGATAAGATTATTAACAAATTTATTATTTATTTAACTAAAGTTTTTATTAGATAATCATATGACATTTATAAGGAAACATTAGTAAAAATATTTAATGATGAAAGTATGTTCATTAAGAAAATTGTACATTTATAATAAAAGACTAATAAAATAATTAATGAAATTTCATTCATGAACATAATTTTAAGATATTTATGGTGTAAGAAGATATTTACAATGAAAAATTAATAAAAAAATTTAGTGTAAGTATATTTAATAATATAATTGTAAGACATTTATAATGAGAGATTAATAAAATATTCATTATAAAAAAAATAATGATACAATAATGATGTAAACAACCATAACCATAGATTTAACTTTCTCAAGAAACTGTAGTTTAGCTTTCCACCGCCACTGATATTATCGCCTCCACCACCACTGCTTCTACCAGCCACCACTTATTCCACTATAACCACTAATTTCTATTGATATAATATTTATTAAAATGATTTCTAATGTAAAAATACATATTTGTTAGATTAATTAAGAGGACATTTAATGATTAAAATTAAATAAATTATTCATTATGAGATATTAATTAATAAAACACTCATAATGATTAATTTTAATTAGAGCAAACCACAACCATATAATTTTTATTAATGTAAAAATACATATATATTAGATTAATTAAGAGGACATTTAATGATGAAAATTAAATAAATTATTCATTATGAGAGATTAATGAGACACTAATTAATAAAACACCATAATGATTAATTTTAATTAAAGCAAACTACAGCCATAGATTTAGCTTTTCCCAAACTAAATCCCCACCATCCTTTATCTAGGCTAAGTTATCCCTGCTTTGTTTTATAAGGGAGATATGCTGCAGTTGCAGACGAAAAGAATACAATATGGATGAGCAGCTACAGGAAACAAATGCTTCACACAAGAGGATAGGGAAGAAAAGAATCTAACTGAAGTAGACCAAATAGTCAAACTCTTTGAATCCCTTCGTCTCTAATTTGTTTCTGTTTTCTCAAGGTAAATACCACAAGGAGAAAAAACATACTAGTGTATTTGGTTTGGCTTGTTTTTCGGCTACAGGCTTGGATTGTTTTCTGATTATAAACAATATTCCACATCGTATAGACGGGAATACTGAGGTTTCTTTTTAAACTCCAAGACCGCAAGACGAACAAGTTAAACCTGACTACAATAATGAATACAGCTTCACATAACTACGGTTAAATCTATGTGTTTGATGACATCACATTTACTGGATCCGATGGCTGTGGACATGCTAGTTCAAAAACGCTCTAGCACTGCTAGAGCAAAATTTCTTCCCGGAAGAACGACCATGAGGCAAGTTTAAGGAAAGGATGTACTTTGGATTGTGCTGCTAGGACAATAGCTTTCCATGTGCCTTTTTGTAGTATTACTAGGTATCATCGGGCCTTACGGACCCGACTCAACCTCCCGTTATAGTCTTAGGTTTACATACATTAAAACAGACTACATCTTAGTTAATGTATACATGCCGATATGAAAATACATGACGATATGAAAAATTATTGGCATGGAAGCATGCCGATATCGACATGGAAACAATCATAAAGGTTAACGTAAAACATAGGATAACATTATCTGTGAATCCAATTCGACATGTCATATTCTTTATTCATATTTATACACTGTAACCTTCCTTGCATTTTCATTCTTTCTCGACCCAAATTTTATCCATGTTAACATTGTATTAGTTACATATTTTCTTTAGATGTTAACATCCTACGTTATTTTCATTTTTATTTTTACTTTTCGTTCATCTTTGTAATAATATCTACCAAATCCTTCTATTTGTGCTTCAGCTGCATGGTTTAGGAAAAGACTCATATTATTACGCTTTTTATATATTTATTTATTTTACGTGTTCTCCGAGGAAAGAAATAACTTTTTTGTCTCTTTCTTTTAGTATTTTTTCTTCAATACCTTTTTTTAATGTTGCAAAGATGTATCCATGGTTCTTTTGCATTTGACCCTTCGTTATACTCTCAATCTTCTCTAAAAAAAATCCCCAGTAAATAAGACTCAAGCAGTTACTGTCACGCGATAATAGATGAGTTGTGAAAAAAAAATCCTGCATTATTGATTCGTCAGTGTCATCCAAGTTGGCTAAATGTGATGTCATTTCATTATTTTTCTAGTTTTTGAGCCTAACCTGGTCAAGATAAGGCGAGATCACATAAAGGACATGAAGTAGAGAGCAGAGATTACACATGATAACACTTCGTATTGAACTAAGTTTGAACAATAAGTCATATTCCTTCAACAAACAGACATGTGTTCAAAGGCTTGATATTAACAAAACAATCTGACAATAAATAATCAACAAAAAAACTCGTTAAGTAATATGATTCTTTATAAAAAAAATTGCAGAAACTCATTAAAAAATTGCGGACGAAAAGTTTAACCCTTATAAAAATTAAAATCCCTAGATAGATACATTGTAGTTTAACCCTTATTCATACCTATTGTAGTTTGCATTTTATTATTACTTGACTGCAGAAGTTAAATAGAATTAAAATATAATGTCAAGCTACGATTTATGTCAAATTTTGTGGTTGTTTTCATATCTTTTTTTAATCAACATATATCTCTTTTGAGCAATTTGGCGTGCATCGAATATAAACAAACAATTTGTATTATCCAATAATCCATATGGGTATAGAACGACAAAAAGTAATCAACAAAAATTCGTTTTTATCGATAATGTAAAAAACCAAGTTGATTCATTTTCTTTCTTTCTTTTTCGCGAATAAAGCAAATTTAATTAATATGTATGTAAATAAGGAATGCATCCCCTTATTATGTATAGTGGAACTTTGATAAATTGATCCGCAATAAATTAATAATTTCGTTAAAATAATAAAATTTTCTGCTCCGAACTAAACTTGCATAATCTAAACTTTTAACTTGATAAACTAATAATTATGATAAAATAATAAATGTTTTTAGTTCCTATACTATTAATTTATAGAAGTTTTATTGTTCTATCATTTCAGAAAATAAAGAAGAATATCGACATTTTTAAAGAGCCCGAAAATTCTTTGCCTTTCCCTCTTTTTATATTAGGATTCCTTTATTTATTTGAAGCATGTATATGTTATGATTCTTAATGTTATACGTTAGGCTTATGAGAACTCCTTTTAATTATAAAGGAAAACAACATTCAAAGTAATAATGTGGATGGCATGAATTTCTTACAGATGTAATTTTATCGGTCAGTATAACTTCTTTGTGGTTTTTTGTTTATTCCTGTTAATTCATATAATATTTCTTTTTGTACTTCGGCTGGAGTCGTCCATTAAATGCATTTCAAGTCCACATATTTCAGCTTATGTTGGGTTTTCAGGTGCATACTTTAAAATTCTTACCTGGACAACCTTTTGTTGGGCTTGATAAACAATGAGATTAGGTTAACTTTCTTCCTGCAATTGAAAGAAAATTGTAAAAATTACTTGGCTAAAATTCGAAGAAACGAATCTAAAGAATGGTACCAAATATGCGCTACTCTTCTACTTTGACTCACTTTCATAGACCCAAACTATAATTCTCTTTCTAAACCGGAAAATCCTAGTCGTCTTCGACTATAACTTTCAAACCCATCTCAAACTTTTTTCAGCGATCACGTCCTATAAACATACAGCAACCTTTTAATTTCGCGCAACGCCTAGACAATGAACATCACTGATTGTTTTAACCAACTAAAGTTTATAAAAAAAATTATTTTTCCGGATGTTGAATCATTTGAGATTATGCATGCATATGAGACAACTCATTCTAAAACAAATAATGTAAATTCAAAGTTCATGTTTCGTAATTCTTTGTTTTGATGACCAACTATTAAATCTGAATTTGTAATTACCACTGAAGAGTCATCCCATATTTCCATCATGACTGCCAGACTTTAGTTTTATAGATGAACTGATAGACATTTGTCCTTGCAAATGATATCGAAATTTCTTGACAAATGAATCATCTTAACCGGGGAAAGTTGTTTTTCGGCGGTATAGCTGTTAATCATCCCTATATTGAGATACTAAGCATACAAAGCAAGCCAACATTTAAAGTTTTCAAATCATAACATAATGGCTACAAACCCCTTCCATGCCAACTTCTCTAAAAATGTCAAATACCAAACTTCAAACATAACAATCAAAATATCAAAGTTGAGATTGTAAGTGAAAAAATTGTTACCTGAAAAACGATGGGTTTTCGCTTAATAAATTGAATAATTCAGATGGGGTAGAATCAAGATCTTTATATAATATCTGTTAATAGAGGCCTTCCTAACTTCTAAGATATTCACTCACGGCACTTTTGCTAGTGCTGGTGGTACAGGTACAACTAAACACAATCGAGGCCTATGATTAAGTAATTTAAGTTGGAAGATCGAAAAAGTTGATACAAAAAAAAAGAAAAAAGAAAATGAAACTTACAATATCTCAACATAGATTATTCTTTCATGAAGTTGAATTTCAACTTTTCCAAGCACCGAGGTCTTTGCAGTTGTTCTACAAAATGCATACGAAAAACATCATCTAAATCCATTCGTATATTTATTCCTATGCATATATATTTATTCAAAGGAATAAACATTTTGTTGCGGAATAAATCAAGTACAGAAATTTGAGTAGTTTGGAAAAATTTTTGTTAAGGATTTTCCTGTCAAATCATCATATGCATCAGCGAATAGATATAATAGTCCAATTTTTACTACCAAATCAAGTAATCTCCCTCACCGTAGCACTCTTTGCGAGATTATGTGATAATGGAAGTGTCCTACAACTAATGAATAGAGAAAAAAGACGATCCCTAAATACTAAATTTAATTCAAGATTGATTAGTAATAAGAAAACAAAATTAAGTATGATAAACATTCTTAAAGTGGAAGAAATGTTACACTTACCGTCCCACAATTTCTCAATATTCTTATAGCAAACTTCGGATCAAAGTTATAATTTTTGGTTAAAACATCTACATAAGAGTGGTAGAAGTTCTCAACAACAGATAATTCACGAAGTATAAGATTTTGTGAACACATAAGATTAGACCGCTCTCTTCATTTCATGTTTTAATAATTCACTAAAGCAAAGCAGGTGACAAAAAAAATATCTTTCTCTCTTTCACCGGCATCTGAAAATGGTGACAGAACTGGCATCCCCAACCTACATGAAATTGGGTAGAGGTTGAATATTTGTTTTCTTGTAACCCAACTCCGTGTATTATTGAAGAACACCAAAATAAGAAGTAATTGGCATGTTGAAGTTGTTTGGGTTTTAACTCCAGTATTTTGTTAGCCGGACCCACAACTCACTTATTAGAAGAAATCTTTTTTGAAGACCGGGAAACTACACCAATTAAGTTGGGGAGACCAATTTTACCTCTCTAGGGCACCTTCTTTATACTCGACTATTACCGGCTTGCCATCTGTTAAAGCCAGAAAATTACACAATTAAGTTGAGGAGACCAATTTAGGGAACCGGAAATGATATATATCCTGACAGATTCTCCTACATATTATCCCGCAAGAGAGCAAAAAGCAGGGACCTACATTCTACTGCACCCATCCCAATGCTAAGAACTATGTCCAAAGACGTTGGATTGGCACTCAAGACACACTGCAGGAGAAAAACTCTGGATTGGCACTCGGGACATATTGCGGGAGGAAAGCTCATTCAGTGTATCACTTCCCCTTTAAGGATCCTGCTTTATACTATCTTTACTACTACTGGCTTGCATTGACTTGGAGTACCTATACAAAGATGCATAATAAACAAAACAATACCAATTTGTGTTTAAAGTAAACCTATATCTATCCTTATTTTGAAGGCCAAGAAAATGTTACTGCAAAAATTATATCAAAAAATAAAAAAAAGATTTACATTTGCTACCCTAGATCATCACCATCTTGAAACCCACAGATTAAATCTCACGCGTGAAATTAATTCTCAAAGTTTTCAGTACTCAGATTTACCAAAGTTCTCTATTTTACAACAAAGAAAGAGATGGTTTTTATAGTGATAAATAAGATATGACGTGGCTTAGTTGTTATTTGCAATTCGCAGTTTCTGGGAAAAAATTGGAGTTCATAAAAATAAGACTCAAGATATTTGTTGATCGATGATGCGAATTACCTTGCTCTATGGATATTGTAAAGCTAAAATCGCCATAAAAAAATATGTAAGGTTCCAACCAACTCAAATAATAGTGCCATATGTAGGAGTTGAACCCACAACAACATGGTTGAGAACCACGTGCTCTTCCATTTGAGCTAAGATGGAAAGTATCATTTTCTAATGCAAAGTGGGATTTAATATAGTGATACTTAACCACATATCATTCATAAGAAGAGATTTTGCATTCGACTTACTTATCGAATGTATACAGTATCTTTAGAAATAAATCATGAACAGCCTATCACCTTTGATAAAGTAGAGGATCAAGCTCTTGAAAGTCTTATAAACCCCATTAAGGGATCTCCAAATAAGATGATTGGCGAATGAGAGGAAACTTTATTCTGACATGGATCAGTAGAAGTTTACCCACAATGAAATTTCCAACTGAATCTTACACTAAACTTTTGAATATTAACCAAATCAAATCTTTAATGAACTATAAGAGATTATAGTTTATTAAGAGATTCATGCTAACAAATTCCAAGATATACAATAAACTAATCACTCTTTTATATTTACTTAACAATTTATGTTTGTTCCTTCCAATGTAGTACTAAGAAACATAATTAATTTCCTTTGTCCTCCAGACCCAGGTTTTTCTTTTTCTTCGGGAACCTATAACAATGAAACATGAATAAACTAATGATAAAGATTTATAATCTGCTAAAATACATAAGTAGTCTCACTTGCAAATATTTATGTCATCGCGCCCAAGGAAAAGCCAAAGGAAAAGAAAATCAATGCCAAAACGAAACTGAGTTTGTATAATTTGTTAAGAATTAACGTACCCCAATGTGGATGCATCTATTTGTTCACAACTGCTTGTCTGGGTGTATCTCATCTACACAAATTGAGATTAATAAAAGATTGGTGCAAAGAGATATATATCAACTAAAACTAAACCCATAAAAATTTAGGTTTAAATTTTTTCTAAATTCAAAGTTATTATACACCACTAGGGATGCAGTGTTTCACCTCTGGAATACCCCGTCGTTCGACTATTCAAAAGAGGATAACAGGAGTAGGAAAAGGTAATAAGACCAAAGTAAAAACTCACCGTGCATAACTATGTGCCAGCTACTGAAGCATCCTTTCAAAGGTGATATGGAAACATAGATTCAACTGTTGCTATGTTGCTTCAAGAAAAGAAAAAAAAAAATTCTATGTTTCTTCTAAGAGAACCCAAGCAGCAGCATGATTCGTTGGCTTCTTGATTATTGTTTTCGTTATATGCACAATAATTTGAACTTCTAGGTTTTCCCCTTTCATGATTTTCAACATTTCACATGAACACTCTGTAAGAACAGAATTCACTCCCTTTTGGAACTCTCCAACCAGCATCCAGGGATCATATTTGTTTGCATAAATAGGTACAAAATTCTGAACTATTATAGCCTTGACTCTTAAAATAATATTGAATTTGAACATATCATCTAATGCCTTGAAAATCTTTTGATATCCCTCTTACAATTTAAGATCAATATTTCTAAGGTAAGGAGTTCTATTCATACTAATTTTCATATAACAATATGGTCAAACATGATTAATATACTAAAAAAAATAAAATCTCTCCGGTAGCCATCCAACTACTTGTTGCCTACAATGATCATACTCAAACCCCGCTAGTATATGATGGATAATATACCACATTAACAAAATACAATATATCAAACCATATAAATGTATAATTTAGATGGAATTGCATTAAAATCGAATAAATATGCGATGGCTTACTTGGTATGTGGGGCGCAATTAACCGGTAGTTATCTGTAGCTTCTGAACATCTGAACAGTTGCTTTTAAAATAGTAATAAAAAAAATAGTTTCAAGATTTAACCTTCAAAGTTACAGTACGGAAAGCCGCAGACCGGTCTTTGCTAATTTGCTAGACGACAACAACAAAAATCTCAACTGAAACTGCTATATATATGACTACATTCGAGTTGTTATCAATAATATCTCCACACACTGGAGTAGCCTACGTCATCTAGCTTTCTAGAAGATTTTATAAAATTGGAATAAAACCCCAGTCCAGCTTCAAGGGGTAATTGTATTTGCAAGTGCAGGAAATAAATAACCAATCTCTTGTAAATGTTAATGGGTGTGCCCAATGTTCCGCTGCAGAAAAAATATCTATGTGATCATGGGCATAAGCCTATATAGTTGTTGAGTGTACAACTATATTTCTAATTTGTGATAATCACTTACTTTCATTTACACACCTTGCCAGTAACTACATGCAACATAAACTTTTTACAACTATATTTAAAAGTTCAGCATATTCAAGATTTTTCACGTTAAAAGACTTAACATCCTATAAATATTTCCCAGGTGGGGCAGACATGATAACTAACTTATCAAATATTTGATAATCACTTAAAATCCGACATTTCAAATTATCAACCCTGAAAAAACCCAAAACGGGATAAAAAAAAACAATGGGAATAATACATAGGGGGAAATCTCTCCTTATAGCCATTTTCTTTTATAATGTTGCTAGAAAAGAGAAGCAACAAACCTAATGTTAGGATTTTTGGCTCTCTTTTCTTCTGGGATGCACGGACGCACCGATTTTGGTGTCGTGTCCGCGTCCGACTCACGTCGGACACAGGACGCGCGTTTGACGCTGACACGACGCGTGTCCGACGCACCAAATACGCATCCCGCGCGCGTCCTTTTTGGATGCACCGATGACTTGGGTTTGAAGCATTTTTTTTCCATTTTCATTTAAACTTCTTCCTTTATTTTTACTATTATTAACTAAATAAAGAAAGACAAACATTTAGATCAATCATGTAACTCTTTATTAGGATTTTGTAATTGGAAATACATCACATATACCCTTGGTTGGGCATGTGTTGTTCTAAAAATGCAATTTGATTGTGCCATGTGTTTGATAGTGATTGATTGCTTGACCTTCGACGTGTATAAACAAATGATCTTTCATTTTATTTTGAAATTTATACACATGTAGCATTATTTTCTAATTTTTAGGATGTAAATACTTAACTTTGCTGTATAAATACATAATTATATATATAAATAATATATAAATAAAATATGTATATACGCGTCTGCATCCTAATATTTCGAGAATTTTGTAGTGTCCGCGTCCGCGTCGTGTCGTGTCCGCGTCTACGCGTCCGCGTCCGTGCAACCCAGCTTTTCTTATAGAAACCAAGATAATATATGGCCCGCTATTTAAACATACCTGTGTGTTGCACTATTTATTGCAGATCTAAGATTTCTATCAAAAGCATTTTAAATTTTATCCTACTCAATTAAGTTTACCATCTTTGTTGGGAACCATGTGCTCTTCTATTTGAGCTAAGACGACAGATATCATTTCCAACCTAAGTGGAATTTAATATAATGACAATCAAGTGCAATTGATTCATAAGAATAAAAGGATACACAATTGATTTAAAATAATAAAAGGATATATAACAGAGAATTTACCTTTAGCTTACTTATAAAAGTGAAAGCGGAGCAGCTTTCCACCTTTGGCAAAGTTGAGAGTAGAGCTCCTGGAAGTTGATTAAACCCTATTGAAAGACCTCGAAGGGAAGCGAATGTTATCAGTATAGACCCTGTCTTTTCCAAATAAGTAGCGACATATTAGCAAAACATATTTTCTTATCGCTAAACCAAAATAAAAAGAAAAGAAACAAAATATAGATTATTGCATACGTTAATAAAGACCTATGAGTATACAATATTATTTATTTATATTATGTTCCTTCTTTAAACCTGTCAAAATATGGAAATGTAGATTTTTTCCAAGCATTTATCAACAAATAATTAACGAAAGGACATAATTACTAATCGATTAAAAATAGAAATGAAAAAAAGTGAAAGAAGCTTGATACGGAACAACTTGAATATGGTTTCAATTAAATTATTTTAATGACATCACAAAATACTCAGTGCGATTCCAAGCTATAAGTTGGTGAGATGTGGATGCCAACTAAGGAGAGAAATTCTTGAGGCAATCTCTCTTACAAAGAGAGAAAGATGGTGGGTGACGGTGATGCCGCAACGCTATCAATTTTAAACTACACACTTTCTACGGTTCATTGACGAGAAAATAAAGAGTGTCTTCATCTCCTCGTCCTTGGATGACAATCGTCATTATTTGCATAGACGGCACCATGAATATCTAATAATTGGAAATTTCTAATGGGAATTGAAGATATGAAAGAACGAGCTACGATTACCACGATTCTAGGAAATAAAAATTTCTCATAAGCTCTACAATAAGTTGGACAATTCTTTGGTTAACTATCCACAACCTAGTTAAGAAATCATTTGATAATTTATTAAAAATAAATACCCAAACATATTTAAGAAATCATTTGATAATCTAAACTTAAATACACAACGAAAAAACAAAGTTAAAGAGAGCAGAGTTGTTACCTCAGCGGCGAGAGCAATGTTGAGACACTACAATATAAGAAATATCAGCAGTCCAAATTAGAATCAGTAAATCAGTATATATGGTAAGACCAAAAATAAACCAAATGGTCCAAATCTAAATGAATAAACCAAATGGTCGACATATGAATGAGTTTGCGAAATAATTAATATTTCTTCCATGAGGAGGGGATTGAGTATTAGCTTTCAAGTGTAAAATTTCCAAGAGGATGATTCAAAATGAATTACTCAAACATCAAGAATAGTATTATTTTTTCAAGAAGGGCGCATTATTGATGGAGGGTAGCAAACTCCTGATCATCCCTCTTAAACTCTTCTTCTTTTTAGATTCTTTTTAAGTTAGCAATAACAAATAATATGAATCGGATTAAAAAAGAATCCTATAAAGAAGGCTTGCCTAAAAAGAAAGCAAGAGATAAGTTGGTGTAGAAACATGTTGGTGGTCCTAAAAACAGTGTCATCCTACAAAATCCAAAACAACAAAATCAGGGAACAAAAAGAATTGGCATCTTAAACATTATCCGGGATTGGAATTGGAATATAAGATCAAGCGGTTCCTGGCTCATACCTGTTAGATAACTTAGATTTAATGATTCAATAAATATCATTTGAATTTGGAAGTGGTTCCTTTCTATTTGGTAGAATATGTGGAGGAAACTGAGACACCTAAACTAAACCTTTCTTATTCTTTTGATTCCTTCAACTACAACTTCAATTCTCACCTAAAAAGAAGAAAAGCATATAATCCAGAAAGTAAGTTATTCAATTCACGGAAAAGCTCGAACACGACAATGTTTCCAAGAAAATACCTTTATAAGTTCAAAATTATCCTCCGTAAACCATTCACCATCCAAAAAATCGTAAGTCCTTTTTATAATAAGAATTATGGTGTTGTCATAGAAAGCTCTATTCTTTTGACATCTATAAAAAGTTGTGATCTGTTTCCAAGGAAGAAGAAAATTTAAGTTTTCGACATCAGAAAAATGACGCAAAATGAGTACCTTCGATCTCGTGTGACTAAAAACGACATTGTTAGCAGCAATTGTTAAGTCAAAAACCCATTGCAGGTTCGGGGAGATGTCATATTTGTACTTGTTTACAGCCAAAAATAAAGCATAAGAAAATTATAATTTAGAAGGACATTATACAATATTGTCTGCCATTGAAATATGCTTATCCATGTTTACCTCTTAATGCCTGATATCCACCACTACAGAATGTTTGGGTACCCTACAGAACACACCCAAAGTATTAGTATGAAACTGAAACTGGCACTCATTCATAGATTAGTATGGCAGCTAAAATGAATATTTACCTCTCACATCTAAACATAAAGAAAACAAATATTTTTAGGCACTACATATATACCAAGTTTAGCCTATATTCATTAGATAACAACTTTATTGCATTACGCTGAATCACTTGCCATAGTGGAAAGTATCCTAAAATATAAATCTAGATAGAAAAACTTATAATAGTCTCAGTCAAAGCATCAACAATTTAAGAAAAGTCAACATAAATCACGTGATTTACATAAAAGAAATTTTGGAACAGGTAGAAGATATGATTACATTATATAATGCTCTTTATTCTATCGGACATGCCTGCATTAAAGGATAAAAACAACCCAATTTAGCCGAAAGACCCATGCTTATTATGATAAATAATGTGCAATCTAACAATTAACAATAAAATTGACCTTTTTTCATAATTGAACAAATCCATGTGCACCAATATCCCTGAATGGTACCAAAATAAAAGCTAGGATCAGATACCAAACACGAAGCATGCACATAATCGATAAAAGGATCCTTTATGGCAGCTCCTCTAGTGAACATGTGGCACATCTTTTTTTTCCTGACCCATCGAGTCGATACACCCAGCAATTGTTATTATTATATTTTGGTGGACACGTTTCCTTGCTACTTTTTCCGTAGCTGCAATCGACCCAACACCTCTAACTTCTACTATTACTCTGTTCCCCGGCTAGATCAACCAAGTTGTTAGCAATGAACTGAAATGCAAGAGATATTAATCGAACATCTAAATATAAAAGGTGTTCTAAGCAAGCATAATTAGTGCAATTCAGTGGTGGATCCATGTTAAAGATCCCCAACCTTGAGTGTTACTGGTAGAAGGTGGCATATAGGCTAGAACATAAATCTGTTCCAATAACGAACTTGTCCATGTCATATAATGCTTCTAAAATCTAAACCTTGGAAATTGTACAGAATCCATGATGAAGATGACTGACTGAACTTCCACGAATATCCAAAGAGTACATTGTGTTGATAGAAATATTAGCATACAACCATTGGAAACAAATTTCCTTTTTACCTATTAAGTAACGCGTAGATAGAATGACTTACCAATCATTTGGTATGATACTTGTGGTGAACAGTCTGTCCTTATATAAACATTCAGAATATTCTCTGCACTGGTGTTAGAGTTCGAGTTTTACTTCTTTTTCCCTACTTCGGTCCTAAGATGGAACTGTTACCATTACCTCAATAATTTGAACAGGGTTAGCACCAGCAGCAACCATGCCCCTATGCAGTATCTAGAAAGTTAGCGTCAAACACAAAAATTGCATATATTTGATCTTGAAATAATGCAAGGAAGTAGCATACCTATCATCCCACTATTGCTCAATATTTATCATCCCATTGTTTCTCAACATTCTTAGAGAAAACTTCGGTTCAACAATAATTCACAAAGTTTAAGATTTTGCAAACACCTGTGAAATCAAAGTGAGAAGCTAATTGTTCTCCGAAAACCCAAATTTATTTTAATATACTAAGAAAATCAGCCTACAACAATTAATTAAAAATTCTAGGGTTTGTACCTTCTTTTTCTGCGTATTTCTGATTCAACTTAGCCTTGTATATTTCTTACAAACATGAATTTGCCACATAAAGCAAACACACCGCAAAAATTAGAATTCCCTATCTCGAACAGAAAAGAAAATAGACGCTTCTCGTTTTTTTTTTTTTTTTTTTTTTTGCGGATATATATGATAAAACTTTTACAATCCGATATATATGGTAAAACCTCTTTGAGTACGGTTTGGTGATAAATTTGGATGACTCTTTGATAAAATCCTAGTTGTTCTATGACTCTCAAATCTCAAATCTCAAAGTCAAAGTGCATGTCTTTTTATAACATAGATTACTTTTATGTTTGTGTTTGGTTAAAAGAAAATGGAATGATGTGAGTAGAAAAAGATGTCGATTGACAAAAGAGTTTGAGAGAAGCCATTACCTCCTTATGTTGGAATTCATGGATCAAGAGAGGAGCGAGAGAGATTAGAAAAAACTCACATAAAGATTACATTACTAAAAGCCTCTGCATATTTCATTAACTTGAAAGAGACTTTCAATAGGCATGCATTACATAAAGATGGGACTCTTGTCCACTTACCCATTACAACTAAACCCCTATTTTGTAGGCATTATCCAACGTCTAAAAACCCACCAGTATGCGTACACATTAAGACTTCCTACATGTTAGGATTAATCCCCACGACCATATAAATTTCAAGACCAAATCCTCGAGCAAATCTTTAACCCAAAATGTCACTTCAGTCTTAATATTCTTAAACATTAAACGGGTTTGGATTATGAACCCCAATACCTTACCTTAATTCAAACACGTTTAATTCTCCGTCGTCACTGCATCATTTGTCATCCATCATCATAAATCAACAACATATTTGATATGTTGTTGCCGCCGCCATCATCATTATACATAATCATCATCATTCGTAATCATCATCATCATCATAAAATCATCATCGTCACGATCTTCATCATCATCACTGTTAGCTGATGAACATGTCACATCATTTAACCTAACATATTATGCAAGTTAAATGCTTGCAGCTTCATATATTTTTTTATTTGAAGCAGAATATCAAACACCTATAAGAAAAAATATCAAAACATAACTTGTAACAAAATATCTTGAAACCTCTACATATTTTGAACATACATCCTCATCATTCTTATTCATAACAATTTATCTTCACAAAAAAGACCAAATAAGCAAAACATATTTTTTCCGAATACATTTATCTCAAACACCATGATTTTTTTTCTTGAACTCTTCTCAAACTATTTTACTTTATTACCCTCTCCCTTAACTCAACTCTCAACCCCAGCTCTGATACCATGTTGGAATTCATGGATCAAGAGAGGAGCGAGAGAGAGAGATTAGTAAAAACTCACATAAAGATTACATTACTAAAAGCCTCTGCATATTTCATTAACTTGAAAAAGCCTTTAAATAGGCATGCATTACATAAAGATGGGACTCTTGTCCACTTACACATTACATCTAAACCCCTATTTTGTAGGCATTATCCCACGTCTAAAAACCCACCAGTATGCGTACACATTAAGACTTCCTACATGTTAGGTTTAATGCCCACGACCATATCAATTTCAAGACCAAATCCTCGAGCAAATCTTTAACCCAAAATGTCGCCTCAGTCTTAACATTCTTAAACATTAAACGGGTTTGGATTATAAACCCCAATACCTTACCTTAATTCAAACACGTTTAATTCTCCGTCGTCACTGCATCATTTGTCATCCATCATCATAAATCAACAACATATTTGATATGTTGTTGCCGCCGCCATCATCATTATACATAATCATCATTCATAATCATCATCATCATCATTGTCATGATCTTCATCATCATCACTGTTAGCTGATGAACATGTCACATCATTTAAACTAACATATTATGCAAGTTAAATGCTTGCAGCTTCATATATTTTTTTCTTTGAAGCAGAATATCAAACACCTGCAAGAAAAAATATCAAAACATAACTTGTAACAAAATATCTTGAAACCTCTACATATTTTGAACATACATCCTCATCATTCTTATTCATAACAATTTATCTTCACAAAAAAGACCAAATAAGCAAAACATATTTTTTCCGAATACATTTCTCTCAAACACCATGATTTTTTTTTTGAACTCTTCTCAAACTATTTTACTTTATTACCCTCTCCATCAACTCAACTCTCAACCCCAGCTCTGATACCATGTTGGAATTCATGGATCAAGAGAGGAGCGAGAGAGAGAGAGAGAGAGATTAGTAAAAACTCACATAAAGATTACATTACTAAAAGCCTCTGCATATTTCATTAACTTGAAAGAGCATTTAAATAGGTATGCATTACATAAAGATGGGACTCTTGGCCGCTTACCCATTACAACTAAACCCCTATTTGTAGGCATTATCCCACGTCTAAAAACTCACCAATATGCTTACACATTAAGACTTCCTACATGTTAGGATTAATCCCCACGACCATATCAATTTCAAGACCAAATCCTCGAGCAAATCTTTAACCCAAAATGTCGCTTCAATCTTAGCATTCTTAAACATTAAATGGGTTTGGATTATAAACCCCAATACCTTATTCTACACTTCAAATTATGTCCGAGAAAAAGAAGAAAGTTACCTAAATGCCGAAATAAAAAAAAACACACATACGATTATACTATCTTTGTTTGAGACTGGTTTCATGTAAGTACCAGGTTACCTGCTATCATCAGAAAGCTAGGTTTTCTAAGCTTCTTCTTGACAGAAATTCTGTTTTTATGTCTACTGTTGTCTGTTGGTCTGTTTGAGTAGATGATAACCAATACGCGTTTTGAAAATATGTATTTGCATCCGACTAGATAATTTCCACATGGATGTGGAAAACTTTATATTACTCATGATTAATCATTTGCAAGGAGCATCACAATGACCTAAAGCTTAAGTCTGCACACTAACTGAGAGCCTGGGACATTTTAGCATATTTCGAACTTAATTTGAGGACTTCTTGTTCTGAATGGCAAGAAACAAAACAAGTTCCAATTGAAGAGATCAGTATGCTATGGCAAGATCACACACTGGTTTTAGAATTTACCTTCAAATTTTAAACATAGATAGACGATTTATTGGGACAAAATTTGGTTATTCGTAGGATGATAGGTGGAGTCATGGAAAATCCACCGTAAATGATTTTTCTGGAGTTTTTTTAAAAAGAAGATGCGTACTTGTCATTAAAAATTGCTTAAGAAACAGGTTTCGACTCCGAACAGACGATCATTATGAGAGCATCTCCAATGCTAAGGGTAAAGGTCATCTTATGTGGGGGTATTATCAATATTTTTTTATTGAGGATCCTTCCTATGTGGCTAAAACAAAAGGGTCCTTCCTATGTGGCTAAAACAAATAAAAGTTGGACATTTTACCTCAAATTTCATCTCCAATGTTAAAATCTTCGATTTTTGTTAAAGGGAGATCACAACGTGATCCGAGGAGAGCAAAAGTTGTAGTCAACTCGGTGACTAAAGCATTTTTTTTTTACCTTTTTCCAACTCGGACTAAAATACCCCTCCCCACTCGGTAAGTTGATTTCCAAACATGTCTTTCTCCTCTTTCAAGAGTATGAAACCCTAAAAAGAGAGATTTGATCAGAAGGCCAAAATTCCAACTAATCGTGATTTGATCTCACCCAATTGATATCATCAAAAGAGAGACAGACAAGGTTCCCATCATATAGATCGGACATACACTCTTGAAGCAAGTCCAAGAACCAGTAGCACTAGCACCGAAAACTACTTCTTATAATATTATTTATGAGATGAGATATAACCCTGTGATTTGCAAAGAATTTCTTTGTAATATTCTCATCATGGCAATCAATCAAAGGAAATTGTATTTATTGTCTTCTTTTGTTTTTCACTTTCTCCACAAGTTTGATGTACTTCCTCCGCGAGCTCCACCTAACATATCTACACTGTATTTTCTTTCATACCCATCTTTGAATTCACCTTTCCTTTGTGTTTATCCTCGGATCGAGATTACAAGAATAATTGGATAACTAATTTTACAAGATTATTGTTTATCATCTGATCGAGATTAAAAGAATAATATTAGCCTATATTGTGTTTGCAACTATATTAATATTTGTTTCTTCTTCTGCGCAGCAGACACCTTAAGGAAAATGTTCATTCATGTTTCAAAATTCTCTCTATCGTTGTTATTATGTCTCGAAATTTTTATAGTATTGTTTGTACCGTTCTTGCCTCATGTTTCCTCTTTGAAACTCCATTACTTAATTAGAGGCTTGATGTGACGCCCCAATTACTAAGCCTGTTTAGCTAATAGGATTACAACCAAATCTAGATTATCGATTTTAAGAAACATGATTACATAAGCTAATCCCAAGACAACCCCATACACTATGATACTATACAAATGAAGATCTCGCAAGTGATATGAATGTTCTAATGTGTTGATTTATAGATTTAAAAAATATACCATATATATTTATAAAAGATTTACAAAATCTCTAACATCGCTAAGAGCTTTAAGCCACGAAAATGGTTATATTCACGCGCACCATATCTTCTGATTACTGAAACTGAAGTGGGAACGAGTGACCACATCATCCCAATGGGGTGCCCAATGGAAACATATAACTTTCAAGTAATCACTAATATGTTTCTCAGTTATAAATAGTGGTAATAAAACATTTCATCGTGCATAATATGCATAAGAGTGATTTCCCCAAATACCTCGATATAATATTTCTTCATCTGGGTCTTAACGACATAAATTAGGTTATAAAATAAAAGGTAATATTATTTCTCTTTACACGCTAGATAGTTATTATATGCACTTCTCGTGCTATGTATTGCCTCATCTGGGCTATAAGACTTAGCAAGGAGCTGTGGGGAAACCACAGTCACTCCTCACGGGGATTTCACTCAAACACACATCAAATTATTCACTCAACAAACAACAAGCATCGTAATATATATCATCCATGAAAGAATGTTATTATAGTTCCACTTCCTTAGATATTGCGTCCATAGTGGCAATATCCGTGAAAGACCACCACCGGATGAATCCACAAAAGTAAAACAAAAAAAACTAAAATATGTCACTCAGACCTCGCCAAACTCATTGGAGAAAGCGAAAGCAGAATAACTCCAGACTCTAATAATAGCCCATCCACACGGAGTTCCCATACAAACCATGATTCAAGAATCTACCATCACAAGTCCTGAAGGTTTTGCAATCAAGCATAATATGCAAACGAATGGATTCTCACAAGAAATTGCAAAAGGTAATATTCCCCTATATAACGTATTGCCTCATCTGGGCTATAATAATCATAAAAATAGATATAACATTTGGAGAATTCACACAATGCATATTACACAACATACCCAATCATTTACACACAAATATGCTCGCATTAAAAAGAATTCTCAATGATTACAAGAAGGTTACAGAGTTCCCACATGTTTTGATGACAAGCCACGCCTATCTTGAAATCCACATTCCACTGGTTCATTATTGGAATCGATCGTTGTTAATACAGATTAACTGTTAATCACACATGGCACTATAAGAATTTTCCAAAAGTCTCATGCAAGGCTCATAACATAAATTCATACCAGTATCTGGTATAAGGCTAAGTGGACTATGTAATGGTTCTAAGCCCATTTATGGTTCTTCATCATTTAACTATCTAACTCTAGCACATCTAAGGTTTACTAATTGTAATTAGGTTAATTAGATAGTTTATTAGATATGTCTTAAGGAAGTCTACAACTTGTAAAAGAAGTCAAAGGCTAATTCAGACCATAAGAGGTCCAAGTCATGATCAATATGAAAACTGTCTAAGTCTAAGCCCAACAAACCGGCCCGTTAAACTAAAGTCCAGTTCAGTTAAGTCAATTAACGGTCAATGACGATCAAAGGGTCAACTAACAGTCCACGTCTAAAGTCATGGTCAAGGTCCAGGTCAAATGGTCAACTGGCCAAGGAGTCAAATAGGAATCGGTGAGTCAACTCAGTCAACAAGACTGATACAGGTCAAAGGGTCAACTCAGTCAGATGGTCTGAGTTGGGATCACTAAAAGCCTAAAATCAAGATGCAGAAGTTTAAACAATCAACACTACTAATAACAATTCAGTAACAATGTTATCTCAACTTCAACTCAAACAATAAGCTCTCAGCTTTCATCTTACACAACATTACAACCAATTCTAGTTTCACAACTTTACTATCTTCATTATCACTAAGTCTTGTAATCTGTCTTGAGTTGTAGTACTAACAACATCACTAATACCTTTCCATATCCAGTTCCCCCCTCAACAGAACTTCCAAACAACTTCAATGTCATCAGTTTCTACATCTTGTACACATATAAACATCCACTGCGGCTCACAAACAAATCATACTCGTTCCCTGAGTCATACTAGTTCAACTCAATTCAATCCACTCAAACCTAAACAACAACAACAACACCTTCCTTAACTAAAGTTGTAACTACTACAACTACAATATTCATTGCACTAACACCACCCTTTTTCAGTTAATCCCATTCTTTATCAATTCCATAACTTCAACTAAGTCCACCACCACTACCAATAAAACTTCTTCATCAACACCTGTAATACCAGTACCACACACAGTTCTAAACATTCTCTCAATTTAGACACAAATGTATCCAAAACCACTAGCACAATTTCAATATGCAGCTCCACTGGTAACTTTCACCAATTCTGATTTATAAGAACCACCATTGTAACTCAATTCAACACAGCTATAAATCATGTATCATCCAAACTCAATTACCTAAGCATCAACACAAACACATGTAATTCCATTCATCTTCCCAACTTTATCAAAACCCAATCTCAATCTCAATCTGCATCTTCTAAACCAAACCCCTCATTCAAACTGTGGAGTAAATTCTATCACTTACAAAGGACCCTAATTCCAAATTTAAATTGCTAAAGAACTAAAATTAAATCTCTAAACAACTATCTCTACTCAATTAAGAACAAACCCATGAAACAAACCAAACAACAACAACAATTTCATAAATAAATTCAATAATTTAGAAACCCTAATGTAAATCCCTGATTTACCTTTTCCGTTGAGTTTTGAATTCGATTCGTCACCAGGACAGCCTCAAAACTTCAATTAAACTTCAATGTTAACTAAACCCAGTTCGCAATTCTTCTTTCACAACACGAAATCAACCTTGAATCAGTATTATAAGAAGGCCAAATTTAACCTTCTCAAATCCTAACTTTCTGCTTCTTCCAAACCCAATCAACAATAACATCTTCACCTTCACCCTCAGTTCAACAACTACAAGCTTTATATGAACTAATCACGAGAGTTTCAATCTCAAACCACTGAAGATGAAATCGACAGAGAGGAGTAGAAGAAGAACAAGGAATAAGAAATAAAGAGAAAGAAAATAAGAGAATGAAATTATCTTCGATCCGTATAGGTATAAGGCCGACCAGAATGCTAAAAGTACAAATAGATAAGGGCAGCATGGCGGTTATGATGAGAAAAGATAATTTTACTCTTCGTGCATATCTGAAGATATCTTCTTTGTCCGGTATCCGAATGACACATTCGAGTAGCCCATTTCGCATAACTTTTCGAGACTTATTAAGTGATACTAGTTTCGTATATAGATCATTGTTAGATTAATTTCTACTAAATAACGTTCATGTTAATCTAATCGAGTCATTAGCGGTAAATCATTTCTTGACCGGTCTAATAGCGTTGACGAGCTTGAGGGTCCTTACACATGATGGAGTATAATTTTAACAAATTCTATTATATTTGTCATCATGTACAAACTCATCACCACGAATCTACAACCCCAAGAGAAAAACGGAGACTACAACCCGCATCTGTTTCTGACAACTTGTAACTAAAAGCATATTATTTTATTTTTGCGTTTTAATACTTCCAAATATAATTTTTTTGTTGATTGGTTGGTTATGTAGCAGGTGAGGGAAGGGGAAGAGTAAGTTAAAATTATGGGTGTGCAGTTCCAAGATACTGGTAATGCGAAGTTCGATTTTTATGATTTGTGTGTCAGTTGTTGTCAAGAAAACCGAGTATCAAAAACAAAATGTACCAGGTGTCCAGAATTATGGGGATAAGCAAGTTTATGAACCTTGAGGTGATATAAGGACCTTCAGGGAAGTAATTGCGTTGGCAGGAAAGGACAAGCTTGACCCCTCAAAATTTGATATCGCATCTAATGAAATTTCAATGTTTCATCTAATTACATCATCAATTCTGAGTACAAAAAGATGTTAATCAACCGTGGAACTACTCTCTGAAAATTGAGCTATAAATAAAAAATGTATATTAGTACCGGTAAAGCAAGATTTAATCGTATTGGTCAAAAAAAAATTAAAAAATTATCTGATATTGTAGTCTGGATACCTCATGTGACAAAAGAATATCAAACATAATTGTGTAATAACAATAAGGTGATAAAGTACCGACTTCATCACATTGCAAAAGGGGACGAATATCACAGGGGCAATGCTTCTTCTACTAAGTTGGTATTTTATGCTTCCCTTAGCAAGTTCGTTGTGCAACAATCACTGCCTGCAGTATGCTTCTTTTAACAAAATGATGGCCAAGACTCAATTACTACGTCTGGGATGACATATATACAAGTAGTCTTATATACCTTAGTTTCCCTCTATCTTTAACATGAATGAAATAATGATTTCTTTCGTCTGTTTCCTATTGACACGACGAAAATTATCTTTCTAAGTCGTGTGAAAATAAAAATGTGATAGGGTTTTTCTCAAATCAAATAGAAGCCATTTTTGAAACTGAAGTTCCCATTTAATGATTAAATGGAGTTGAAATTGCAATCTTTTTATCTTACCCGATTACCTTTTCTCAAACTTTGATTCCATGAAAGCAATACCAATATATGGTAAAATAAATAGCAAATTTAGACAATTTTATGTTATGTATATTTCATCCTAACTTGCTTATAACTTCCTTTGGCTAAATGCTAACTACACTACTTTATGGTTTTGTTACTCATATCCTTTGAATATGGTTTTAATATTCCTTTACAAGAACGAATAGTATTATTATGGTATTCTGATGTGAATAAATCATTTTTTACCACTTTTCTAATCACTATGCTAACTGCAAAAGTCATATAACCTCAAAAAGGTTGATCCCGGCCGCAGGCTCTACCTTTCTAAGGCTCTTTATGGGGCTTTAGGTATATATTTTTGGTCATTCCTTTACATATATTTTCTGTGCATTTGATTAACAAAATCAAAATGAAATTATTTTGCTGATTTACGAAAAACCGGACATTATAGGGTTGGAATGTGGGTGGAAAGCTCAGTGTTGGTGAGTGCAAGAGAAATGTAGCCTTTGGTGCTACAGGTGTATACTCAAACTTAATGCGTACTCAAAATGTAATCACTTCAATGATTTAACACTAAAATCGGTTTTTTTTTTTTTGTTAAGCAAGATATTTTTGTTACTTTTTTCTCTGCGTTCTTCTTTTTTGATCACTAGATTTTCGAAAGTCTTCCTTGCTCCGATTATCTTTTAGTCGGTCTCAAAACTTGAACTTCCAACTTAGGTTCTTTCCATGTTATAGTCAACCTTCTTTAGACTGGAAATGTGTGTGTGTAAATGTGTCTCTATAGTGTTTACTTTTGAAAATTTCCTATCTTTGATTAGATCTAAAAAAAATTTAATGTATATAATCTTATATTTTCTAAAGTGAATAGACTATAAATATCCTGGCTTGATTGGGGTTTACCCGGATTAATTAGGGTATACCTAATACGACAAAATAGGGTTATTTGGAAGTAAAACAAGCCACCCATTAACCATATATTTTCTAAATGGCTAATATACCCTTGTTTAATTAACACTAAAAATTCTGATTAGGTTAATTAATTGAGTTTAGATTGATTAATTGAGTAGATTAAAACTTATGAAATGGAATTTTGTTTTTGATTAAACTTATTTGGGAAGATTTTTGATGAAAAAAAATTTATTTTGAGAAAATCTTTTGCAACGGAAATGAAAGCACACAACCCAAACACTTATAAAAAGGGGATTGCAAAACTGTTGAATGAAATCATACTCAAAATTAGATCAGAAATTAACACTTTCAGTTCCGAAAGTATAAAAAGTCGGCAAGGTCGACGAGTGAAGACCATGCCGACTATATTTGGCCGGCAAGGTATATGAATGAAGAAAATGACGACCAGATTTGGTCCGCGGGGTATTTAAATGAAGAAGATGCAGACTTTATTTTTTTTTACATACATGAGACGGCTATTGAAAAATATTAGTCGGCAAGGTCTACAAAAAAAAAAAAAAAAAAAACCGCCGGCTGTATTAGTCGGCAAGGTCTTCAAAAAATACCCTGACGGCTGTTGAAAAAATTTACAGTCTCCATGGTTGTTATGAAAAGTCGGCAAGATATGCATGTTATGACCTTGCCGACCAAAAACACATAAATCATAATTTTCGATTTCTAACCTAATATAACAATCAAATCACACAACACAATGATGGGTTTGAGTTTAAACATCATTTATAGTCTTCTTTTCGCCGGTAGAGTCAACATTTTTTTTTGGAAAATCAAAGTTGAAGATTTTTATATGGCTTTGGTCGATGGAAGATGAAGAAGAAGAAGAGAAGATTAAGAGTTGTTTAGTTTTTTAATTTTAGGGTTAATGAAATTAAGAAATGGGTTTATTTTTTAAGATTTAATTAGTTCAAGGATATTAAAGTAAAATCCCCCTTTTATGAAAATGTCGACTAGGTCCCCTTAAATTTGGGTATACCGCAATTAATCTGGGTATACCCCAATCTCAGCAGGATAAACATGGGATAAATTATTTTTGGAAAAAACTATAAAAACAAGGGTTATTTAACGTTTGGTACCCAATAATTGAAATATTAAGAATTGGTACCTTGACCACCAGTTCACTGTCAATGACTGTGATTAACCTATTTTTATTTTATTATCTCTAATTTTTATGAAAACAATATTAAAATTTACAAATTTGTCCCTATTTTCATATTCCGGATCTTTAAAGATCTCTTCGGTCTTCCTTTTCTTACGTTTTCATTTTTCAAACTTTCCTTCCAATATTTCAAACTCTATCTCAAATGATTTCTCATTATTTTCTTTGTTTTTGATTTTCTGTCGTATAACAAAAGGATTTCTTCACGTTGTCTACCAATAACACATCAATACATCCAAACATTATGCATCTCTACTTCTAGTTTCGGTTCTTTTTCAACACGCGATAGCAAGATCAACTTCTCCACTTAATTATTGATTGGGTTATTTAACGTTTGGTAACCAGCAAATGTCTAACACCTAGCTTTGATACCCAATAATTGAAATATTAAGGGTTGGTACCTTGACTAACAGTTGACTGGTAACGACTCTATTTGACCGAATTATTTTATTTATTTTTAAAATTTTCCATATTAAATTATGGAATTTACTACTTTATCCTTTATTATTTATACCGAAGGAAAATTATTTTCTTCTATTCCGTTCTTCTTTCTTCCCGTTTCTTCTCTTTTTCTTCCTGTTTGTTTTCTTCTCCACTGTTAATGACTTCGGTGATGGAGATATTGTTGTGGTTGAGTTTATCATGTAATGAGAAAGAATAGATAAAGTACAAAGTGCTACTACTGATGATGAAGAATCGACGGTGCGGTTTAGAAACTGAGCAATGAAGGGGATTAGGATTTCTTTGAGAATCAATGAAGGTGAGGATGATTGTGAGACTGAGATCAAGAGAAGAAGATTATATTTAGGTATGATTCATGTGGTGGAGTCAATTTGAGTGGTTGATTAAGATTCAACAGAAAAAAGGTAATTCAGATTTGTTTAATTAGGGTTTTATTTATTCAAATCTGTTTAAGTGAAATTGGGTAGGGATTGATGAATCTTTGCTGGGTTTATTTTAAATTGAAGTTATGAAGGTTCAATTTTAATTTAATTGTGAAATTGAGAGTCACAGATTAGGTTTTCTTGTGTTCTTCCCCAGATTAGAAACACGGGTTTCTGAGTTTGAAACAACATATGAATGGGTGATGAAACTGAACTGGATTTGAGTTGATGATATTGGAGATGATTGACAGTGAAGTTAAGGGTGTGAGATCATGTTGGTGGTAGAGTTGAAATGATGGTGATGTAGATGCAAGTAAGAGACACGAGAGTTGTTAATGGAGATTAAATGGTTGAAGGAATGCTTTGTATGGCAGAGGCAAGATAATATGGTTCATATTTTTATTTATTTTTGAAGGACATAAAAACTTGATATTCAAATCCATCGACCAGCCACAACTTGCAGGTGAACAAGTATAAAAGGGGATATATGAAAACCGACTAAGTAGCCAGCGCGACGATGTACTCATAGAGTCCTGCTGTGACGAGGTCACCCTCATGGCAGCTTTTGTAAGGGTGCACTTCTTAGCCTTTGGATATGATATATGCGCATCCTATAGATTAAATCTGGAAAATTAAAATATTTTTATTATATTTATTGTTTTTCTTTTTTATTACACATCCCTATATTTAATTAAATTTGCTCCATAGTCCTTCTAAATAATTACCGTAGAAAGTTAAAAAAATTTCCCCATTTTTGCTCACTAAGAGCGTCTGCAGCGGTACGACCAAAACCAAAGACCAAAGAGTTAAAAAAAAGACCATATTTGGGTTTAATCATTGAGTGACGTGGTGGGAGGGAACTAAATTTTGGTGGAGCGTAAAACTTTACGAACACTTTGGTGTGGGGCGTGAAGTATATCAACTTTGATGTGAGAGGCGAGAGAATAAATACGCAATGTAGAAAAGTTAAAGAAAAAAAAAAAAAAAAAACAATGGGGCGTTGGTATAATCCACGCCCCATATATGATTTCAAAATTTTGAGTGGGGCGGAGGTATAGACCACGCCCCACAATAAACTAAAAAAAAAAAAAAAATATGGGCGGAGTAGCTTTATTAACGCTTGGCGTGGGGCGTTAAGTTTACGTACGCCGTTGTGAGGCGATATCTTTACTTAACGCTTTGTGGTGGGGCGTAAATTATATCAACGCCCGACTAAAATTTGGTTTTGGTCTTGGTCGCGGACCAAATTTAGTCTGGAAATTTGGTATGGTCTTCGATTTAGTCTTTACTCCGTCCCACTATGCCTCTGCTGCGGACCAAATTTATACTCTTGGTCATACGCTGCAGATGCTCTAAAGACCTAGACCCTGGCGTGGGTTTTCTTTTTGATTCAAATATGTTTTTTAATGTTATGGGAGAAGATGACTTGATTAACTCGGTGTGTGAGGGCTTTAGAGGGATTTGATGATTATGGGGGAAACCTATAACAACCGCATATTGTCTTTCTTTAATTTTAGATTTCAAACATCATGTGATGATTTCGGTTTTCTGCATACAAAGTGACTAGAAACTCAATTTAGATTGCGTACAGAAATATTACAACGATTATAGTGAGAAAGACATCTGGTTCGCTAGAAGAACATGATCACCGTATTGAAAAGGTAGATGAAGTCAACACCTCTTACCTATGGACATAGGTCATATTGTGTCCAAGTGTTAAAGGCTATCTCGACAGAGCAAAGTAAAGAAAACAGACAAGTTAGGATTTAATCATCACGATATATGATGAAAGCAAAAGAAGCCGCAACGGAGTTCCAATTTTATTTTATTTTTTTTGATCGGGTGCGGAGTTCCAATTTGTGGCATTACTGTAACCTTCGCGGCCTTCACAAATCACAATCCAACTTAGATCGAATCATCTTCTTTCGTTGCTCAAAAAAAAATAAAAACTTCCATTTCTAAACGAAAGAGAACCCAGGTTTGGTTTTGGGAGGACGAAACAGCAAAAACAAACGAGTAACCCAAAAAAAAGAAATATCACGGGAAAATATCATTAATTAGCGGGGGATTAAGGTGTTAATAAAATTGAATATAAGGATTTATAAGATAATAAAAATATTCCTCATCGTTCTCACCTAAAATTAGTCGGATCTGAAAAACCATCTACTCAACCGAAATAAAATCGAATTAAAATCGTCTCTACAAAAACACCTATAACCCATCAATTCGAAATAACAATGCCAAAATACTCCGTAGTAACCTAACCTTTTTGGAAAACCATCAAGAAATGAGCTGTTTTTTTGCATTTCGTGGGTTCTTTTCGGAAAACCTGTTAATGGCGAGCCGCGAGTAGTCTCTCCTGGGACGCCGGACCTTGTTGCCGGGCGGGACAGAATCAGATGAGTTTCTCTATTCAGGTAATTTTCGATTAACGGCAAATGATGGATTCGATTTCTTTTTCCTTTTACGGCATCTGTTTCATCTCTTGCTTCTTCTATGTATTTAATTCTTTTTAATTTCCCTCTTTATCATTAATCTTCCTATTAGTTTGCCTTGCTCCTAACTTTGATGTTCATCTTTGGGTCGAGTTTTAAGATTCTGCTTTTAGATTGGGGATAACTGGTTTTTCTTCCGGTGATTATTGGTAACTGTTAGTGTTTGTTTTGCCTTGTTGGTATTGAATTCTTAACGAAAAAGCAAGTTTAATAGAGACCATTGTTGCGTTGTTCCTTGGTTGGTGGTTCTATTTACTTTATGAAAAGGAATTGTTTTTCCTGTTCTTTCATATGTAAGAGACTCGTCTCTTGGAGAAGATGATTTGATTCAAATCGGAAATGTAAGACCGGGTTGGTTCGTATGTAATTCGGTGTGTAAGAAAATATCATCATTTTTCTTGGTCTCAAAGTTCTATCTCGAGTTCTGTGCCTGTAGAAATCGAGGTGTTGTTTGTTAGAAGCTTTGCTTCTGTCGGTAATGTTTATTTCCTGTTTTGACTATTTAAGTTTGTAAGCCTTATCAGTAGTTTTGTTAACCTCGTGTTGGCATCTAAACTATCTATTCGTTGACTTGTCTTTGTAGTATAAGTTAATTTAATCACTAGCATAGTTGGACCTTAAAATCTTTTTTGGACCTGATTTCAATTTCGCTTGATGAATTTGCATGTTTATCCCCTTTTGTTCCATTGTTTTGGTGACTAAGCTACTGTTCTCTCGTTAATAAAATAAAAAAAATAATAAAATAATAATAATAACCGTTTGAGGGATTTTTTTAATTTTTATTCTTAATTTTGTTTTTGGACGTTTGTCTCGTTTATCATGAAGGTGCCTCCTTTTAGATCTAATCCATCATTTTGCTTGTTTAGTATACACTTATTGTTTCTCATCTATCTATGTCTCGTTCCCGGCGCAAGTATGGCAATCCAGCACTCCAATTTTCTTCTCTTGGCATTTCTAAAACCCAAACTTCAATCCCAAATTTAGTTCCCTTTCAAAACCTTCGTCACAGCTCTTTAAAATAACACAAAATCTCACAACTCCGATTAAATTCATTCACAAAACCTAACAATGACCATCCTAGCTCTAAATTGTCACGGTATAAACCTTCCTCCTGCTATTCAACATTTAAGAGGATTGGTTTCTCAATACAAACCTAGCATAGTTTTCCTTTCTGAAACTCTTGCCAAGGAGCAACACTTGAAAAATTTATCTTTAACTCTTCAATTCAATAACTACTTCATCGTACCAAAAATCGGAAATCGAGGTGGACTTTGCTTAATGTGGGAAGACAAACTTAATATCCGAATTCTACTACACTCATGAGAACTACATCCACATAAAAAGTAACACCACCACCCCCGAGAATCCTTGGTATTGTACAGGTATATATGGCCCACCACATCCAGATACTAGAAAAAATCTATGGCAGGAATTCCCGACAATATTCAGTAATTTCAACTCTTCAATACCCTGGCTCTTAATTGGAGACTTCAATGATTTCTTAGACCAATCGGAAAAAAAAGGGGAAGACAAGTAACGTATGCCCAATCTCAACCCCTACTAAATCTAATGGATCAGATGGGACTTATGGATTTAGGATTCCGTGGAGACCCCTACACATGGACAAACAACCAAATGGGAGAAGACAACATTCTAGAAAGACTAGATAGAGCTCTAGTAAACCAACACTTTGGAGGACGGCAAATCCACATGCAAGAAGTTACTCATCTCCCAAGAATAAAACGATCACGCACCAATATTATTACAAGAGAAAGTAATTGACTGGCAAGGAGAAAAAAATTACAAATTCGAACACTTATGGCTTTCTCATCCCCAACTCAAACAAGTAGTTCAATCGGCTTGGGAACAACAACAAGATAATGAACCAACCCTCGACCTCCAACTCAAACTCATTACAACCGGAAAATCTCTCATGGAATGGAACAAAGTAACTTTTGGTCACTTGCCAACTATGATAAAAAAATCAACAACCAAGATAAAGCATGCTCAACATCAATGTGCCACCAAACAAGGGACCAGCCTGGAATACTGGTTACTTCAAGAAAAACAGTTAAGAATAGCACATGAAGAATTGTTACAATGTCATGCGACTTACTGGCAACAACGATCGAGAATTCAATGGATACAATCGGGAGATCACAACACTACCTTTTTTCACACGAAAGCTACAATTCACAGAGCATGTAATAACATACAACAACTGCAAGACTCACAAAACAATTGGATTGATAAAAAAGAAGACGTTGTTCAGCTCATTCTAGATCACTTCTCTCAACAATATACGGCACAACCTACAGTAATAAACGAAGATCTATTTACAAATATCAGACCAAGATTAACTCCCAGACAATCATAACTACTTACAAAGGAAGTAACTATAACATAAATCAAGCAAGCTCTCTTTTCAATAAACTCTGAAAGTGCCCCTGGCCCAGACGGATATACAAGTAAGTTCTTCAAAGTTTTCTGGGAAACAACTCACACCCAACTAATAGCAATGGTTAGAAGTTTTTTCAATGATCTAAATATGCATCCTCTTATGAATCACACAAACATAACACTAATACCTAAAACCGACCATCCTCAAAACCTTCACGGTTGGACCCATAGGACTCTGTAACGTCACATATAAAATCATATCAAAAATCTTAGTCAACCGAATTAGACCTATTTTACCCTTTATAATAAGCCCTTTTCAAAGTGCTTTTGTACCCCAAAGATCAATACATGACAATATAGCAATAGCCGGCGAACTCTTCCACCATATCAAAACATCACACAGAACTAAAGATCCAAAAATAACCCTCAAACTAGACATCCAGAAAGCATATGATAGCCTAGATTGGGGATTCATCAAAACCTCCTTCACAAAAATGGGATTCCCACAAGCTTTTATAAACTACATTATGCTATGTGTTACAACAGTTACATACTCAATTAAAATAAATGGTACACCCCATGGATACATAACCCCAAATAGAGGTATAAGACAAGGAGACCCACTTTCATCCTATATTTTCATCATATGTGCTGAAATCTTATCTACAAACCTAGGAAACCTTCAAAATCAAAAATTAGTTCAAGGCCTTAACATCTCAAATAAGGCACCACCAATTCTTCATTTAATGTATGCGGACGATTTACTGATCACATACAAAGCTTCAAATAGGAGTAATCAACACCTAAAAAACCTCCTACACTCCTATAGCACGTCCGCCGGTCAATTAATAAATACCAGCAAATCAGTTATCATCCATCACCCAAACCTAGACCCGATCAAGATAAATCATCTTCAACATTTCTTCAACATATCAACCACATCAAAACCTCTGATCTATCTAGGAGTCCAATTCAAACAAGGACGGGCTTCTAATCAAACCTTTGCGCCACTCTTACAAAGATTAGCACGAAAAGCTAAAGGATGGATGACAAAATGCCTAACACCGGCAGGAAGACTAACGCTAATCAAAACATCTTTAATACCCACAACAAATCATATAATGCAAACACAAAACCTACCTAACAATATTCACAAACAAATAGATCGTATCACAAGATATTTTTTCTGGGGACACGACTCAAAAACCAAAAAACTCCACCCTATAGGATACGACAGAGTGACAAAACCAATATCCGAAGGAGGACTAGGAATAAGAAAGAGCAGTGATCATAATAAAGCTTTACTCATGAAGAGAATCTGGAATCTTCATGAACAACCTAACTCTATCTGCGGAAGTATCTTCAGTGCAAAATATCTTAACCAGCAACCAATACTAGAAGGCATTGATTATATACCCTCCTCCGCCAGTCCTCAATGGAGACAACTAGCAGCAATTGTTCCAACCATGCAAAATCTAATCTTCCACCGTATTGGAAATGGATTATCAACCCCAATAGAAGCCAACTGGATCCCACACTCGCCAAACGTAGACCCAACACAATGCTACCCAATCCGAATGGTAGCAGATATCATCGACCCAATAACACACACATGGAATCATGAAAAATTAAATACCCTTACCAATCATGTAGTCCAAAAAATCATAAACATCCACCTACCCCAAAATGGGCCCCAAGATAAGATTATCTGGCCACACTCAAAATCTGGAAGCTACACCACTTCTTCAGGATATAAATGTCTAACCCAAGGTCAACCAACACACATCCCATTACCTCATACCAAATTCATATGGACCTTACCATGTCCACCAAAAATTCGGCTTTTCTTGTGGAAAGCCATCAACGAAGGTCTACCAACCTTCTCCCTCCTACATCACATTCAATTGACCAACTCAGACATATGTCCGAGATGTAACACAGATCCAGAACTAGCAAGTCACATTCTAATTCACTGTCCAACGTCAACAAATTCCTGGAACACCTTATTTAATCAATCTACAAATTCTTCAAACTCCAATCTTCTCCAACCATTCACCTTAACACAACACACAACCATTTCCCAAATCCTTCAACAACCTGCTTTAACTCCGGTAATCTCCTCTTTCTGTTTTCTTTTCTGGACCTTATGGCTAGCTAGGAATGAATTAATATACCAACAAAAACAAACAACTTCGAAAGAAATCCTTGCATGGGCACAAAAACTGCAACAAGACTACTACCGGGCCATTCACTCCTCACCACCAGTTTTTCCAGGAGATACACCAAAATTTACTCACCCAATAAGAGATAGAGGGCTATCCACAATATTAGTAGGATGGACAATGCCGAACATCAATCGGATCAAAATTAATACGGATGGAGCAGCCGAGAGGTCATCCAGATTTGCGGGAGCGGAGTTTCATCTGAGGACTCGGACGCCCGAACTCTTTTAGCACTGGCTCAACCACGGGAATTACAACTGCTTTAACTTCGGAAACCTGGGCGATGCTCTTAGCTACAAGAACAACAGAAGAAAGGCCATGGCCAAAAGTTTTATTTGAAACCGACTCAGAAAACCTTTTGCATTTCATCACCTCATCTACCCCTCCACCATGGCACATAGCAGAAATGATTGAATAAATAAAAACGAGATTCCAACGGATCCCGCAGGCGACCATCCAACACAACTATAGAGAAGGAAACCAGGCAGCCGATTGATTGGCCAATCACGCGGCAGATGGAAGTCAAACAGGAAACTTAACAACCAAAATATGGGACCAGGCAATCCCATCTTTCATTTCTCAAATCTTATTCTCAGACTCAGTGGGTATCACCTACCCACGACAAATTGTAAACTAATTCTCTTAATAAATTACATGCTTCAAAAAAAAAAAAAATAATAAAGAAAATATGATAATCAGGGAATGAAACTTTTTTTCTAATTATGTTCTCGAGATATCATGGATGCAAAATTTTCCATTAGATATTGGTTTTAATAGTAATTATTAAGAGAATTAAATTGTAAAGCCGTGAATTTATATTTACTGAAGAATTGTATAAAATATTATATGTACGCATGAAATTTAATATTATATACTCTTATCAATTCAGTCGGCTTCATAGTCTACTACAAAAATTGACAAATTTGCTGAAGCCCATAAAAACTAGTAGATTTCACTTCAAAGATTCACAAATTTAAGAATAATTGGAAGTTTTTAGAGCAATTTGCATTTGCAACACACAACATGTAAGTTTTTTCACCATTTGGCAACTGCAAATTCTCCAATGACTAAAATATTTGGCACTGTGGTTTCAGACATTTAAATCCTACTGATATGGTATTATGGGGGGCCTTATTTCATGAATTATTTTCTGATAGGCCTTCCCGAGATCGACATAGAGGACAATTGGTGCCTCTTGCAAACCAATTAACGATGCATCCCATATGGAAGACATGGGAGCATGCCAACTCACTGATGCTAATCCCATTCTCGAATTCTCTCAAGCATATTGAACAACCACTCTTGTGTTCTTCACCGTCGTCACCGTTGAATATTTTCATGTCCACCGCGTCAAATATCGAAGAATTAGATGTTGGTGATCTTAAATCAATCATCTTTTGAACAAACTCCCTATTTCGCACATAATATTCTTCTCCCTCTGCATGAAGCTCTTCTACTATTCTGACCACTTGTATTGGTATGACAACAAAATAGTGGTACTTTGCAGTATCAACTTGTGCTGGTAGGATGCCGTTGTATATCTTATTCAGTAACTCGTCTTTTAAGTTTTCTATGAAACTCTCCGGAGTAAAGTTGGAAGGAAACATATCTCCAACGTAATCATAGATGCTTAATAAGACAGCCATAAAATTGCAATTACGAAACACATCTCTCGTCGCTAATATAACATGAAAACTAACCGGAAACAGTTTCGACATTATGGGTTCTTCCTCTTGTTGAACTGCCATAATCTTACTATCTTTTTCACCATGAGACCAATATTGTGTTGATCTTAATATTTGAATCTCTACGACAAATTGAGCTTCATCCGAAGAGTCATCCCCCTTCAACTTGGTTCTGACAGACGGTACCGTTTCTCCTAGAGGAGTAACCCATGTAAATATTATCCTCGGCATGATAATGTCTTGATCAAATCTTCTTTCTCTCAAGTCTCAAGCACAGTACAATTCTAATGTTACTGTCGACTGCAATATTTATGTTGCTATGAAAAGTTGTAGACAAAAATAAGAACCTCCCGGTGTATATTTAAAGAGAAAGGAAAACGAGTTCTAATTATACTTCGGTTTCTATTTAGAGATCCCTCAGCTTAACACTCAAGCCAATAATCTCTGGCTTATGTTCGAGTATATTGCCAATTAGACTTGGATTCTATTCTATTCTATTCATAGAGATCCCTCAGCTTAACTATTGTCGGTTTCAGAAAGGTTTACAGTAGCCATTAAGCGCATAAGAAAATCCTAATTACAAAAGGATTCTTATCCTCACATATCTATATGATGACGATGGCAGAACGAGGCAGTGGAGCAGGTGTACCCATGATGCCACCAGGCATGCCATTCTTGAATGCTGCTCTTCGCCGAATAGTTAACATATTTGAAGACTACATCGAAAATTTCATCCATCAACAAACGCATTTTAACAATGTGCTTCTTAAACACCGTTCTGAACTAACAACTGATAGTACTAGCTTAATGCAGTTCTTGAATGCTTCTCTTCGCCGAATGGCTAACATTCTCTTGAAGACTATTCGAAAGTTCCGTGTATGAACAGATGCGTTTGGAGAACGTGCTTCTTAAACACCTAACCGAACTAACAACTGATGATTATGAAGGTTGCCAACGTTTGGTTGACAAATGTGAGCATGAGATATTATGTTTGAAGGAACAGCTTTCTAATATGTCAACACCAATCCATGAAGAGAATTTAGAAGCTGATCCCTTGCAAAGCTATATTGAAAAAAGTATACCTCTTAGAGCGTCTGCAGTGGACGACCAAGAGTAAAAATTTGGTCTGCAGCAGAGGCGTAGTGGGACGGAGTAAAGACTAAATCGAAGACCAGACCAAATTTGGTCTGCGACCAAGACTAAACTTAAATTTAGTCGGGCGTTTATATAAACTGCGCTTCTCAACATGCGTTTGTAAAGTCTCCGCTTGACGTCAAGCGTTGGTAATGTCTGCGTCCCGCACTCGGGCGTAGATAAAAAGTACGCCCCAACTGGGCGTTTGTATAACGTGCGCTTCATTGGGCGTAGGTGAACATAACACCTCTCATGGGGCGTATATATAATGTGCGCGCGGGTCAGGCGGTTTTATAGTCCACGCCTATTGAGAGGCGTTATTATAGTTTACGCCCACTAAGAGGCGTTGATAAACTCCACGCCTACTGAGAGGCGTTGATAAATACCATGCCTACTAAGAGGCGTTGATAAAGTTAACGCAGCATTTTTTTTTTTGGTGGTTGAGCTTCAGATACAGAACATGGAGATAGTAATGGTTTGCTGCCATTGACGAGCAGAGAAGGGAGAAGTATGTCCGAGTTTGAGAAGGAAATGGAGAAGTTGGACGGTGTACTCAAGCTTGGCAGTGAAGACGATGGCCATTGATGGTTTTGCTCGAGTTTGTTGGTTGCGGCCAGGGGAAGAGATGGAGCTGCAGATAATGGCAGCAATGAAAGAAAAGTAGAGCGTCGAGAAGAACCGGACTTGGGTACTGGCTTAGAGCTTACGGTGTTGATGAAGCTCGAGAATGGATGGAGTTGTGAGAAGTGATGAGAACTCGAGAACATGCAGTTGAATGAGACTCTATAATGGACTTGATGGTTTCGCCGTTGGTTAACAGGGAAGTGATGAGACAGAGTGTCGGAGTTTGAATGTTTGGCGGTAGTGTTTGATGCAGCTGGGGTTAAATGAAGGAGACACCTCGAGTTAGTGGAAGTGAAGAAAAGGAGCTAGTAATGTTCAACTTAAGCTTAAAATGGAGTTGATAGTTTGGTTGTTGAATATGGAAGAAATTGACGATGTTGCCGTAGTAGTGATGAAGTTGTATGGGTTGGCAGTGACGACAAGTCGAGTATGGAAGCAGAGTTAGCATGATGAACGTAATATAAACAAATTAAAAACCAACAAATTTTAAAAAATAACATAACCCAGGCGTTAAGTATATGAACGCCCCATGAGGCGTTGAGTTTATATGCGCTTGACGTTAAGCGTTGAGTATACCTGCGCCTAACCAGGCGTTTGGTTAAGTGAACGCGCCATATCCAGGCGTTGAGTTTACGTGCGCCCGTCGTCAAGCGTATTCTATAACACCGCACCACATCGCGCGTTATCTTTATCCACGCTAGAACGGGGCGCAATTTATATCAACGCTCACATAACAGGCGTAGAGCATATGTACGCTTGACAAAATTAGTCGTCCACCACTACGTCTAAACCCATACTAAACCCATTTATGGTCTTTTTTTTTAGTCTTTGGTCGTGAGGTTTACTCGCCCCGGTACAGACGCTCTTATGAGACCTATGGCAAGAAAATTTAGAGTGTGCATGGGCTTGCCTATGTTTCTGTCAATTCCAAGTCTCCAACCTTGAAAACAAAGCAGAACAGAACGCTATTTGCATCAACTGTACCCCTTGAAGAGTTAAAAAGAGTTAAAATTTTGAATATACATTCTCGATTTCCCATTTGCCATCACAACAATGAATATACTAGATTTTTTTCTAGAATTGGACCCATAAATAAATATAATAAAGATTTCAACTTCTGGGTACACTGAGATTAATATCTTTCAGTTTATGATTGACCAAAAAAAAACCAATGCTTTCACTGTATCTCGAGACAGAGAAAATCTCAACTTATTACTGGAAAATTGATAGTTAATTCAAAGTAGATTGATGCGCCGGCCAGGAAGTGAATGGAAAGCAGGGCTTAGTTGGCTTTGGTCACAGCTGCATGTATAGCATCTGCAAGGTGAGGAACTGTTCTAGAGCTTAGACCTGCCATGCTGATTCTCCTGTTCCAGAAAAATAGGAATTTAGAGTGAGGTCTTGAAAGACAAATTAGAGGCCAAATTGTTAAAAAAGAAAGAAAAGAAAAATGGGACACAAGAAATTTGATGATTGTGACAATGTTCTGGAATGGCGGACTTACCCATCTGAAGTCATGTAAACATGGTACTCTTTGGTCATGAATGCAACTTGTTCTGTGTTCAATCCGGTGAAAGTAAACATTCCTATCTGTTTAATAATGTGACTCCAATCACCAGGTGTTCCTGCAAAATAAAATAAAAAATGAGCATGTCATTTTGTCAGTCCGCTGTATGGTTAAAAACCTGAACTGAGCCAACGTTACTGGCACTGGACAAATGACAAAATACACAATTGATGCATCATGGACAAGATATGAAGAAGAAAAACAATGAAGTTCACTTAAATGTGTTTCTAAGATGCTATGGTTTTCAATCGAACACAACAGTAAGTGCATACTAGCTATTTTGACATATAATTCTTTTAGTCACGGAGACACAGTATTGGCCCAAATCGTGGTTTTGATTTGGTACTTTAATAGTTCCGATTATCAATTAATTTTGTTTGTCTCATTTGCAATTATCTATAAGATAAATTTATAATTTTCATAATTTCAACAAAACAACTCTAATAGCTCAAATATAAGAAGCACTTGACTTCATTGTACCAAGGGGGTTACTGATACACGTTCATAAAACCATTTTGTTGGTGACTAACATAGAATTGTTCAAAACATATTCAAACAGAAGAAACCAGATACAGAATTTAAAAAATGAGATCTCATTACCTTTAGCAGTTAAAGCATCAAATAGTTGTTGTCGCATAGTGATAATTCGATCAGCCATCGCTTTCAACTCCACAGTCCATTCGTTGTACATATCCCTGCATACCAGAAGGCATTTATATTATTGGAAATGTTGGAACATCTTCTCTTTGGAAGTGACTACGAAGTCTAACTTTTACATTTCACAAGTGAAGTTACTACATGGTGAAGAGTAACATAAGATAAATACCTGTCTTTAAGAATGGTAGCCACGATTGATGGACCATGAATAGGAGGGTTTGAATACATGGGTCTGATCACAAGTTTGAGTTGGCTCTCTACTCTGCTAGCCACATCAGCTGATTTACATACCTATTACATTATCAAGATTATGCATTTTTCCTTAGGTTTTAGTCAGAAAAACGAGAAACACAAACACAATGCTTCTTTAATGGCATACTAATTTGCTCTTTTAAATATTTCCAACAAGCTTATTAAGTTTATAGAATCTTACAATGCTAAGAGCCCCAACACGCTCCCCATATAATCCCATGTTCTTTGCATAACTCTGAGCAGCAAAACATTCACCACCATCTGCTACAAACAGGCGAATGGGTTGTGCATCTGCGTCCAAACTACCACTTGCAAAACCCTTAAAGATGTCAAGTGTTCTATGTTAGTAAGCAAAGGAATTATAATTGTACACCCAGTCTCTAAATTACTATAAAATTATGATCCTCCTCTTGATTGTGGGGGCCTAACAGGCTTAAGAATACTAATTTGGTTGACATCCAGGTAAGCTTGAGTACCTGATAAGCACTGTCAAAGAAAGGCAGCAACCCTTGCGATCTCATTAACTGCCTTATTTGCTCCCACTGCTCAAGGGTTGGATCAACACCAGTTGGGTTATGCGCACATGCGTGAAGAAGCACTATTGCACCTGCTGGGGCAGACTTCAGGTCTTCTAGCAGGCCTGGTATTCACATACAAAGAATCACCAGATGAGCAGCAATAACCAATACTAACAGAAAACGCCATGATCTAAAGAGATGACATGAAGCAGAGAACAAATCATAAGAATTTCCAGGTAACTTCACATGACGTAAACGAGGGCAATCAGCTGAACATCAAAAAGAAGTAGAAAAAACAATGCCATAGAAGAGCGAAAGAAACCCATTTTAATCAGACAGCAGTATAAAGTCCATCATGTAGGAGACTAGACTTTGAATCATACAAATATGCAGGTTTGTTAGTATTGTTGGAAATAAATGGACAGTTTATTAACCTTGAAAGTCTAGTCCACGTGTGTTGGGCTCGTAATAGCGATAATACTCCACGGCTAACCCTGCTATAGAGAACACTTTCGGATGGTTTCCCCATGTCGGCCGAGGAATGTATATTGTGCGCTGAGAAACAAAGTCAATGTAAAAGATTAACTATATGATACCTCAAACAATATCATAATTCACAAATACAAGCAAAGAACTAAGAATTTTACTTGATGGTAATGTTTTGCCAGGAATTCAGCTCCAACCCTCAGTGAACCAGTACCTGATAGGCACTGGACAGTGGTCACCCTGTTTTCTTGAATAGCTGGGCTGTTCAAATGCAGAAGAAATATTTATTATTAGAAGATCATTCAGCTTCACAAGACAGAATCATTGCGTTTTTTGTCATGCGAAAAGAGGGGTTACCCCATAGCTCATCACAAGAAACAATTTTCACTAAAAATCAAGTTTGCTATTCACGAAACATTGCATGGCAAAATACCTAAATCACTATCACCAACTGGGAAACATGAAACTACAATCAACGAGGACATTTTAAAGGATGGAAACTCAACAAATCATTTCATGTCGTTATCTTGTTTCTTCTACAATCAAACACATCTAAACTTTTACACTGTTAGCATACTAGAAATGCCATAGAAATATACAATGTACTATCAAGTATCAAGCAATTTCCTTTACCTGTCAGCACCAAAAATGAGCTTAGCACTACACTTATTGAAATCAGCTAACCCAGTGATTGGTAGATATTCTTTGACACGAGACCTGAATTAAAAAACAAAAAACACATCATATAAACATTGGAAAATTAACTTCATATGGATTGAAAAATAATCCATAAAAAACCCCAATAAACTCAAAACAAGCAAGCCCCTTACTGATCATTAACAAGCAATTGTTCTGCTTTCCTCACTACATTCAAAACAAGAGGTTTCCCCTCCTGAAAACAAGAACAACCCAATTAGCCTAACAATCAGTTTCCATCAGAAGAATGACAAGGAAATCAAAATTGAATACAAAATCAAAACCCTAGACAAACCTCAGTTCTATAAGCACCAACACCCAAATTCAACTTGTTAGGACTAGTATCCTTGTTATATGCAACAGTCACCTGATCATCACGATTTCATAAAGTAAAAATCAGATTAAACAGATCAGCAAAACTATGGATCAAAATGACAAAATCAAATTAATTCAGATATAATCCTGATCATGTAATCATGAGATTGATTTTAAATTTTGATCAATACAACAAAGTATTGATTTTTACAATCAAAGTATTTAGAAATCAGGATTGCAACAAGAAAAAAAGGGATGAAAATGAAATAAAAAGTGATAAGAATCGAGGAATGGAGTACCCCTAAGATAGGATCTTCAGGACCTTGAGCAATATTAGCAAAGACGGAATCCATGATTGATGATCAAAATCGAGAATTAATTTCAACAGTTTTTTTGTTTTGTTTTCTTCTCAGTGAGTATTTAGAGGATGTGAAAAAATCTCTGTGCGATTTATTTATGTTAGTAATTTTTTTTACTTTTTGGTGTAGCGCCCACGGTTTCTTTCCTCAGATTTCATATAGACGGACGTGGTTTTAGTCGGTCAACTGTTTTTGCTAACATCTACATATGTTAATTGCAGCCAACTACTAGCTTTGTGGCTGAGTTTTCACAGCTTGAGAAGCAGCTAGGTATATCAACCGTGGTACCAAGCAAGGACGACCTGCAAAGTTGGCTGAAAGCGCAGACAATTGAGAATAGCCAATGAAACAACAAGCGCAAGAAAAGCAAGCAATGTTCAAAGAAGTGTATGGAATTGCAGAGAAGGGATATCAGAAGGGAACCTTGAAGGAACACAAGAATTCAAGATTCACAATTTTAGCTGCAGAATTATGAGAGCAATGGGTATTGAACCTTACGAAGTGACACATGAAGAGTTCATGCAACATGAAGATCATGGACATGGAGGTACTGAGCATGGACCTACTGAGCAGGGAGATGGTAGAGATGGAGGTACTGAGCATGAAAAAGAAGAGTCTGAGAAACAGACTGAGCAAGAGAAAGAGAAAGATGACACGCAAACTTCCTTCCATGATGAATGTAAGTAACTTGTTCATTTATAATATGCTTTAACTTCATAGTGATAATGATATATTAGTTGACATGTGTAGAGTTACCAAAATTAGACTTGGTAATTGTTTAGTACACAGATGATATGGATGTGTAATCCCTGTTTACACATGTTATATGCATGTGTAACTTCTGGTTACACTAGTTACACATGGTAGGTATCCAAGTAATATGCATGTGTAGCTGTCGATTACACATGATATATACTTCTTGAAATTGTTTAAAAAAAATTTAACATCATCAATTCAATCCTTTTGCAGTTCCATGTGTCAGTCTAGCAGATGGAAATACACCAAAAATTCTGCTGGCTCAAACTACTACAGAAGAGCTCAAAACGGCCCTAAGGACATACAGTTCGAGTATGAAGAGTGTCACAACATGCAAGACTCCTCCAAAGCTCAAAAGGCCCACTGCAAAGGGAAAGCGCACTACTTCAAGTCTTGTTGATGAGGCGCAAATGAAAGCTGGTGAAGAGACAACTGTTACAGATGATGCGCAGAAGAAATTTGCAGAATGTGGAGTTGTAGATGGGGCGCAAGAGAAATCCGCAGGTGATGATGTAACTGCAAAAGTGAATGAGGAGATACCTGCAACTGTTGGTGACGGTTTGGTTATCACTGCTTCAACTCAGCCAACATTGGGACTTTTGAAGACAGTTTCTCTTCAACACAGTTTGAGGAATCTGCGGTGATAACTGCTACAACACCGCCAACTTCGTGTGAAATTGCTGAGACCTACAGGTTGGTGCAACTAGGAGCTATCCCTGCTGACATGAATGTTGAAGATTTTGAAATGCTAAATGAAATTGTCCGCGACATCAACAAAAGCCAACATGGAACTGGAGTGATGGAGAATGAAGAAGCTAGTTCTAGCGGTAACCACTCTTCCTTGTGTAACTTAATTCTCTTTTTCCTTACTTTTCTCCGTTTGTGTTTTGTTTGTAAAGCAAGTGTAACTTGAAGTTACACATGCTATGCAAGGAAAGTGTAACTTCAGGTTACACAATTATTACCATGTCCAATTTTCTTTTTGATGATTCCAAATTTTTGTTTTTTCACAGCTCAAAATCAGCTGAACTTTGACACTGATCAAATAATGGAGAATGCACAACCTAGCTCAAGTTGTAAGCACTCTTACTTGTGTAAATTGTTGTGATTTTTTTTCTTCCATTCATGTTTTGTTTATAATGCAAGTGTAACTTAAGGTTACACATTGTAAAAGGCATGTGTAGCAGTATGATGCAAGTGTTGCTTTCTGTTACACATGCTATGCAAGGCAAGTGTAACTTCAGGTTACACAAGTGAAGCATGTGCGATATTTTCTTATTTTGAGGATACTTATTTTTCTTTGTTGCACAGCTCAAACTCGTGGAGAACATTGGCAGTCTTTGGGGTAAATTTTAGCCTTGGACTTGATAACACTCCGAAACCAGTTGGAGAACTAGTCAAGGAAGCCCAGAAACGTGTTTTGAGGAACAAAACAATAGATCTGAAGCAGTATGAAAGGAAGCCAAAAAAGAGTAAGAAGACTGCAAATGAAAAAGCAATAGTCGCAGTTCCAGAAGTAGAAGAAGGAAGAATGGACGCCGTTCCAGAAGTACAACTAGGAGCTATCCCTGCTGAAGAAGATGATGGCACAATGAGAAAGTATGTCGAAGATTCTGAAGTTATTGAAAAGCTTAATGGCGAACAAAAGAAGAAAGTGCTTGAATATTTCAACACTCATCCCCAATCGTAAAAAACCTATAACCAAAACTCATGCTTTACTTTGTTGTTGTTGTTTGAATTTAGATTCGTTGTATCTTACTATTTGATTCTGCTATGCTATTTAATTGTTTCCTTGTTTCTAATATAGGCACATTGCTTGGATACTGCACAACGATGACCAGAGCCAATTCTGTAATATAAGTGGAGAATTAATGCTCCAACTCGCCAAGAGAGAAGCCTACTTGGAGGCTGAGTTCATTGATTTCTACATCAGCAGGTTGCAAACAAAGATGAACTCAAACAACAAGTATGAGAAAGAGATATTCCTCTCGCCAAAAGCATACGTAAGTACTTAGAAATATTTAAAATTTTATTGCATTAATAATGTGTAGTGGGTGTTGTAAGACTATGATAACGCGTTTTTTTCCATGTGTAATCTGAGGTTACAAATGCAGTTATAATGTGTAACCAGAAATTACAGATGCAGATATAATGTGTAACCTGAAGTTACACATACTTGTTTTTCTTTTGTAAAATCCAAGTATGTCAAATATGTAACTTGTGCTTACATAATCACTTGTGCATTTGTAACTTTTGATTTAAAATGGTTTTTGCAGAAAGCGTACTTGGAGGATGGTGCTGAATTCAATAGATTTTGGATTCCAAGGCTTGCTAAGGAGTTTGAAAAGTACAAGGACAGTGCAGTCAGACTTTTCGCCCCAATGTGCAACAACAACACACACTTCACACTGCTGGAGTATGACTTGGGGAGCTCTGAACCTTGGTCGTACATGAACTCATCAAGTGTTAAGGAACTCAGGCGTCAACACCTAATCGATGCCAAGAAATATGCATTTGCAATAAGTAGAGAACTGTCATTGCGCTGTCATCTAGCTCTTGGGATGGATGAAAGAACCAAGTACCTCGCTTCTCCCCCACAAGGTTCCATTCCTGACTGTCTTCTATTTTTATGCAATTACATGAAGATGAGGATGAAGGGTAGACAGATGGACAAAAAATACACATCAACTATGCAGTTATGGTGGACTGACAAGGTGAACAAGATGAGAGGGAGCATGCTTTACAAGATCCTTTCGGATCCATCCGCAACTGTGTAAACCAGTCGTCAGTCTTAGGAAAAGATTCTACTACTTGCAAATATGTTGTTATCCACAAGCAGATGTTAGACTTGGAAAATATGTTGTTAGAAACTTTTAAATTTCATCAGTTGGTAGATTTTAGCAGTTCTTGGTTTTGAAAATATTTTTGGATTGAAATTCTTTGAATTAAAAACTTTTATCTTGTTAGAAATTTTACTGCTGTGTGTACAGGTTTCAGAAAGTATGCAACATGTTAAGTAACTATACATCTTAACTTGATGCAGAATGTGTAACCAGAGTTTACACATGCATCCACAAAAGTGTAACTTGTGGTTACACATGCATATATTTGAGTGTATACTCAAGTTACACAAGCCATTGATAGGACTTGCCCAGTAAATCAAAATAAAATAATACATTTATCATGTGTAACCTAATATTACACATGCATTCACAGCAGTGTAACTTCTGGTTACACATCCATATAATAACTGTTTCTAGACAACATGTAAAGACATTAAATAGTAGAATGTATAACAAGGTCAAATCTCTGAAACATAGGTTAAGTAAATCATAGTTACACATGCAATTAAGACAAAGCTAAACCCCAAAAATGAAAAAATTACAATGTGTAAGCAATAGTTACACATCCATATTTTATAAGTGTAAACCAAAGTTACACATGCATTTCCCTTCTGAATAGAAACACATTTCACCTGTAAACTCACAAAAATATAAAAAATCAATATTATAAAATATGAATGAATGATCCCTGCACATAATCAACGTTGCAGAAAAATAAAAGCGTTTGGTCCATGAAAACCAACATGAAGTAAACTAAAAAAACAAATAATAAAAGACAAATAAGAATCCGCACATCAGATCATTACTATCAGAACTAGTGAGGTGTGAACTTCCGAGGATTCCTGCAACCTGCCTTGTTGTGACCAGTTTCCTTGCAGTTGCTGCAACAAACTTTTCTCTTCACCTTTTTCTCACGTTTACTTATAATCCTCTTTCCTGGGGGTCTACCCGGTTGCTTCTTCACGGTAGGCGGGATGACGATGTCGTCTGGATGATATTCAACAGGCCTGTTGTGGTTGGGGATCGGCTAGATGGCATGCATATAAGTCTTCCGAAAATAGTCGCTTGTAAAATACGATGAAATGAAATCAATAGACTCACGTTTAATCTTCCGTATGGCTGCAAGAGCATGAGCACAAGGAAAACCATATACACGCCACCTTGAAAAAAACAAAAACAAGCAAAAAATCAGTTTGTTGCACATACAAATCATAAAACAATCAAAATTAGCTAGTTACAGGTGCATATACAGGATGTGTATCTTTAAGTTACACTTGCAAAATAGATGTGTAACTAGTATTTACACATGCATATATCTAATCTGAAAAGGAAAAAAAGAGCATACAGAGAGAAGAAAAAGCATAAGAAACCAAACCTTTGACAGGTGCAAGTCTCGTGTTCGAGGTCCACCATGTGAGACCTTTCGCATTTAACATCAAACACGGTAGGGCTAGCAACCAATACTTCCCAAGCCAAACCTTCATCTTGAAGAGCCGCAAGCTTTTCCTCATACTCAAGGGTTAATGGAGTCATCATATTAGTGCCAATTTCACGACGCTCTGCCATCAAACACATTATTTTCCTCCTAATCTGGAAAGGGAAAAAAACATATGAATACATAAAGTGACAAAACAAGAAATAAAAAGACAACAAAACAACTAAAAACACAGACACTCAATTAACCTGATCAAGAAGAGCAGATGCAAGCATCTTCTTGTGAACAAGAACCCAGCTATTGACTGATTCTGCTAGAGTACTAGATGTTCGTCCATACCGACAACCTTTGAAATAGGCATTCGAATATGCTTCAGGTGGGATGGTCTCGATGTTATCAGCCACCCAATCACAGTTCAAGTCTCTAATCTTCTGTATGGCTTTCACATGGTTTTCAGGTGAGATTGCGTATGTCGCCTCTCGGAAATGGTCCATAACAAGAGAGTACCTAGGATCTGTTGCAGTGATGGGTATATTTTTTGTCAAATGATAGTAGCAGAAGATGTGGAACCCATCTGGATAGACAAGTGGAACACCCTGCAAGATTCCTTCATGGCGATCCGAAAGGAAGGTGATTGGCCTCCCATCACTAACAACTTCAGTCAAATTCCTCAAAAACCACTCCCAGTTGTCAACAGTCTCGGAATCGACTAGTGCAAAAGCAAGGGGGAAAAATCCTACAAAAAAAATTTGTGCAGAATCGAAAGAATAATAAGTTCAACACAAACAGAAAACAATGTGTAAATACAAGTTACACATGCTAAAACAAATGTGTAACTTAAGGTTACAAATCCTATTTTCTTAGTTACACACTGAGTAAAGTAATGTGTAACTCTCAGTTATTTGTCAACTGAAGTTGTTAAAAAAAAGAAAAAAAAAACATTAATAAAAACATACCTTTACCACCATTGATCCCAGTAGCTGCTATCAAGCAACCTTTGAATGTACCAGTAAGGAAAGTAGTATCCAAGTATACCATTGGACGACAAAACCGGTACCCTTTGATGCATGCAGCAAATGCGATGAAAATCCGTTGGAACTGTTTATTTTCACGTTCAAAATTTATCACGCTACCAGGGTTGGTCTCCCTTATAGCATCAATATACCATACCAAGTGCGAGTAGGACTTGACATCGTCGCCGTAAATCGTCTCATAAACCTTTTCCCTAGCATTATAGGCCTGATAGTACTCCATGTTAATCCCGTAGTTGGTCTGGAAATCAGCAGCAATTTGCTTGGGCTTCTTGTGAGGATTTTTGCGAACTTCTTCCTCAATCAAAGTATACGAGAAGCTGGTGGAGTAAGTTTGGTTCAAGTTGCGGCCACCAGCACCACAAATGTTCTTAGGGTTATAAGACCTGACCTGAAGAGGTTCATACAAAATATAAAGTGAAAAATTCAACCAGAAAACAATATGGTGCAAAAAACATCATGTGTAAACAAAAGTTACACATACTGTAACAAAAACATAACAAATGCTAAGCATTAGATGACATAACATGGAAAACCTACGAAACATTTCGTTCCTTTCATCGATAGAAGCAAGATGGAATTTCCAGCCGCATCTTTCATCTCGCACACTTAGCCGTGAACCTAGAACGCTCATTGTGAGTTACAATCATTTGAAAACCAGTGCGAAGACGATACTTGGTGTAAGCAACCCTGACTTGCTTAACTCCTTCAACAAACACATGACCAATCTCACCAAGAACCTTGGGCCAACCATCCGATAACAAAGGTTTCGCAGGCTTGCTTTTATCTTCCAAATATGTTGCAACAGTAACATTGTTTCTGGACGAAGACATACTACTAGACTCATTAGAAATAGAAGAATCTTCCCTAGAGATGGAGGAAGAGGCCACACAAGGAACATTTTGCAAGAAAATATCAACACTGGTCTTATGTTTACTATTTGTGATGGATATAAGAGCTTGCAATGAAAAATCACAGTCAAGCGGGAAATATTTCCCACTTTCTCGAAAGAAGAAAGTAATACCAAGAGGAGTAAACTGCTTCCATTCCCGGCAAACTTGTTCCTTAAACTATTCAAGTCTGATCTCAGTGTTAACACGCAGGGTAATAAAATCTTAAAAGTATCGAACAACAGAAATGAAACTAACAGCACCAGCGCAACTAACAGAATCCATGACAACCTAAAAAATATCAAAATTTTAAAACGAACGCAATTCACTCGGGGGCTACGCCCCCTCGTGAGAAGTATATTCTATGCGGCAAGCTAGATATGAGTAAAAGATACAGACGATACAACTATTTACACATAAACATGTTACAGGACATATATATGTAACTTCAACTTACACATGCTTAAAATACAACAAGATACATATGTGTAACCTAAAGTTACACATCTTGTAACAAAAAAAAAATGTGCATCTTCCTCACACATGCTTAAAAATACAAACAGGATATATGTGTGTAAACTAAAATTACACATGCTGCAACTAAGACACATCTGCATCTTACTTAAACATGCTTAAAAATACAACATGATATATATGTGTAACCTAAAGTTACACATCCTGTAACAAAAACAAAGATGTCCAACAAATTAAAATTGAAGTTGTTCTACTGAAACAAAATTGTTTCTTCATACTCCTCTCAGTATCAACAAAAAATAAAAGATCGGACATGCAAGAAGAACAAATAATTCAAAAAAATAAATTGAAACAGATCTGAAATTAGAACAAAATAAAATTCTTACCTAGATTTGTTATTTTCTTACTTCTGAAACAATGTTCTTACTATTCCTTTTCTCGGTATCAAACAAACCTGTTTAAGCATCAACAAAAACATACTCAGTATCAAAACCCAAAAAAAAAGTGAAAAAACCAGATCGCAATTGTAACATTCTGACAATTTTGAATTGAAAACTAGATCAAAAATCAGTTGAATAATTCGTACCTACGTTGATTTCTCTATTCCAACCTATCTTCTTCCTCTTCTCAGACTCAATAAAATCGAAACAAAACAAAAATCATCCATCAGTAGAAGATAGAAATCAAACAATCAATCGGAAAAAGTAATGAATCAAACCTATTCGATTCAAACAGAAGAGAAAATTGATACTAACCTATTTGTTGTTCTTCAAAGCATCGTCTCAAACTCGTCGATCTGAAATCCACCTGAATAACATCAATAAATTGAGAAAAAACAACAACGAATCCTTGTTCTTCGTCTCGTCTTCAACACATCAACATACTAACGAACTCTTGTTCTTCAATGCAAGCAATTGTGTAGAAGAAATCAACCTAATTCTTCATCAAGAAAAATAATCGAGAGGAGAAAAATAATCGAGAGCTAAAATTGAATTGGATTTTGTTTCTTTTTCCGTTGTAAAACAACTATAAATACTGGAGGTTATTTTGGGTATTTTTAGTTTTATTAAAGAAAGTGCTGACGCGTCAAGAACTGGGAAAAATTTAAAACCTGGCCCCAAAAATAAAAATTCTGGGCCTAGAAATATGAAAATGTAAAAGTATGGAGTTGAGGGTGGAAGATCCATTTTGTGGGGCTTATATATATTGAACCCATATAGTAGGGGATTCTAGTATTTTTCACAACTCAAAAATCTCCCGTGACGATACTGTTTAATGTGGCTAATTAGTGCATTACTACCGAGTATTCCACTGTTACTAATTTGTTTATCCTCTAGTTCTTTTTTGTGGGGTGCCTTCTCCGATTTGAGTGTCCCTCGGAATAGTGGAATACAAGTAATCATGCATTATTCCAACATATTAAGTAATCATATAATCTTATCTTTGGAATATAATAATCGTAATCTAGTGTTTGGATCAAGTGTGGTGTTTCTATAAATAGAGAGAACTTTTACTTGGTATACTTCAATAGAGAGAACTTTTACTTGGTATACTTCAATTTTGTGACTAATCAATAAGCCTACACAGAGAGGGAGAGAGAGATTTCTTTGCAAGCATAGTAAATTATTTGTGTAACACTTGGCAGTGGCGAATCTAGAACAAAATTTTTATGGGGCACATTTTATTTTCGAAGAAGATAACTAAAAAATCAATATTAAAGTAAACTAAATACCATAAAGTTCATCCAAACCGGAAATTACGCACATTACCGAATAAAACTTGTAAAGAAAATAAAATCTGATCTAGCTAAATCACCAAATTAACATAACTCAAAAAAAAAAAAAATGCAATACGAGACCCTTAAGTTACTCACTCTGCCAATGCTTGTCATCAGCAGACCCTTGAATTACTCACTATGACCATTACTTTCAGGGGTCATAGAATAGTTGCTTACCGTAGACCGAGATGAAGAGTGTGATTTTACTTTGAATATGATGTTTAATTTAGTGACTGTGTAAGATGTACTATGTCAGTATGTACTATGGAGGGGTCTCCGTTAGGGACTGCTTTGTATAAGACGGAGAACTTGGTTGTGACCTTGAGATGGCAAAGAGATATACATAATGATTGCTCAGCTGAAAACTATGCAACTAAAGCTAATCCTGAACACATCAAAGTGCTTTCCCTTTAATTAACCAGTAAAGATAAAATACATAGATTAACCCACTAGTAAAAAAAAATCCAAAACCCACTGTCATAATAAGACTAAATTTAATCAACCAGTGAGAAAAGAAACATTTATTAAGTGATTGAGGAAGAAAAAAAATCAAAAATTAGAGTGCTTAAGCCTATTCCTATGCACATGCCAAAAAAAATGGTGTTTGGCATGCCACCTGTCATGCCAAACCATTTGCGCCACTATGGGGAAACCGTTGAGCGATCGAATTCCTAGCGAGCGATATAGTGAATATCGACAGCGATATTCACTCTAGCGTTAACGGCTATTTCTTCATCGCTATAAATAGGTAACTTTCAAACTCAATACTTACCTCAAATTTTTTACACAAAAAATTTCTCTTCTTCTCAATCTATTATTCTCTTTTCTCAATCTAATTTATTTCTTCTATTTTCTCCAAATGGCACAATTAAGCCAACTTGATTCGGCAACACAACTTGATTTTTCTGGAGTAGTACTTGAAGGTGCCGTTGAGAAGATATGTGATAGATTTAAAGAAATAAGTAAGAAGCAAAGAAGTCTCCAAGTTTTGGATATCAACCAAGTCAAAACCGCAACTAAGAGAAGGCCAAGAAAGGTTAAAGGCAAGGAAAATCAAGGCAAAACAAATTTGAAGCCAAAGAAGAAGATAAACAAAGGAGACTCCGTTCATGAGCGCATTGATTAGAAGTTTAGTGAAATGAAGAAGATGAAGAACATTGTTCCAATTTTTTTTTTTTTAGAGTCTTTCCAATTATTGTCTAGTTTTATGTCTTGTAAAATGTCTAATTATATTGAAGTTTTTAATTTTGTGAAGTTTAATGAATTTGAAAATTTGACGAATATTGTTGAAAATTAATATTAATTATATTCTTAAACATTAAAAGTATTACAAATATTTAAACTTAAACACATATTAAAAATATTAATACTTTAAAAAATTTAAACAAATATTAAAACTTTAAAAGTGGACAATTGAGAAATTACAACACAAATGTTGGACAATATTGGGACAAATATCTTAAAACCTCGAAACAACTTTCAAAATGGAATTTTTGCCCGTATATGTTGTTGGAATATGTTGTTGATACTTTCGAGATTATAGAATCTGTAGATGTGGAATTCTTTGAGAACTTAAATAGGAACAGTTCTCAAATGCAACCCATGGAGAATTCATTGTTACCTAGTCTAGAATCTGAAGAGACTAATGAGAATGATGATCATTCTATTCCTACTCAAGACATAGAGGATATTTCTGAACCCATAGAAGATATTGAACCTAGAAGGAGTAAGAGAGCAAGAAAAGAGACAAGTTTTAGTCCAGACTTTATAACATATCTTGTAGAAGGTGATAAGAATACAATTCTTAATATTACCAAATATGTTGCGCATGTTGATGATGACCCTAAAACTTATGCTGAGGCTATGAGTTCCAAATATGCTAGTTTTTGGAAAGAGGCTATCAATGATGAAAAGAATTATCTTTTGACCAACGGTACTTGGATATATTGTGATTTACCTCCAGGCGTAAAGCCTATTGGTTGTAAATGGATTTTCAAGAGAAAGATGAATGCCGATGGTTCCATTGATAAGTTCAAAGCCATATTAGTTGCTAAGGGTTATAGGCAAAGACATGAAATTGATTATTTTGATACATATGCTCCTGTTGCACGCATCTCATCTATTCATTGTTTAATTGCACTTGCTTCTATTCACAAGTTAATTATTCATCAAATGGATGTCAAAACTGCCTTCCTAAATGGAGATTTGGAAGAAGAGATATATATGGAACAACCTGAAGGTTTCATATTTCCAGGCCAAGAAAAGAAGGTTTGCAAGTTGGTTAAATCTCTTTATGGCTTGAAGCAAGCTCCCATGCAATGGCATGAGAAGTTTGACGAAGTGGTTTTGTTATATGGTTTTGTGGTGAATGATGCGGATAAATGTATCTATAGTAAGCATGATAGTTCTGGATGTGTGATTCTCTGTTTATATGTTGATGATATGCTTATTTTTGGATCTGACATATCTGCGGTGGAAGAAACAAAAACGTTTCTTGGCTCTAACTTTGATATGAAGGATTTAGGAGAGGCTGATGTAATCTTGGGAATTAAGATCCTAAGAAAGGGGAATGAGTTGGCTTTAACCCAATCTCATTATATTGAGAAATTTCTCAGAAGGTATGATCACTTTGATGATGATCCAGCACCTACTCCTTTAGACCATACTATCAAGTTAAAGAAGAACACCGGTCGTACTCATGCACAACTTGAGTATTCCAGTGTTATTGGGAGTCTTATGTATGCTATGCATTGCACAAGACCGGACATAGCCCATGCTGTGGGGGTATTATGTCGTTTATCAAGTAATCCTGGATTTGAACACTGGAAAGCGGTTTCCAGAGTTATGGCTTACTTGAAAGGAACAATTGATTTTGGTTTGCATTACCAAGGCTATCCCGTTGTATTGGAAGGTTACAACGATGCTACCTGGAACAAGGTAGAATCCAAGTCCAAGTCGACGTCTGGATGGATTTTTACTTTAGGGGGTGTTGCTGTATCTTGGAGTTCCAAGAAGCAGACTTGTATATCTGATTCAACAATGTTGTCAGAATTGATAGCTTTAACGAATGCATGTAAAGAGGCAGAATGGCTTAGGGACCTTCTTATGGAAATTCCACTTTGGAAGAAGCCATCTCCAGGAGTTTTGATTAATTGTAATAATCAAGCTACAATCTATAATGTCTCTAATAAGACTTATAATGGAAAGTGTAGACATGCGAGTATCAGACACCAAATGGTTAGGCAACTACTCAAGAGGGGAGTGGTTACGGTTAACTTTATTGAATCAAAGAGGAATTTGGCAGACCCATTCACAAAAAGTCTACCAAATTCAGTTGCTTCAATAAAATGTAATAAAATGGGACTAAGGTCTGTGAAGGAAGGTTGATCTCCCATAGCAGAAACCCAACCTATGTTTTGAAAAGGATAAACAAGGTTCAATGCGGTACCAACAAGTTATGGCTGTAGATTATGGAGCACTAACATAAAACCTCACATTTCAAGTTAGTGCTGGTTTTTCTGCAAGAAAATAAGATGGATGTAAATCCTTAATGAGTCTGTGATTAGTAAAAGGTGTCTCGCAGAAACACCTTCGAGACTTACCTATATGAGTATGGAAATGTGGGACGTTTCCTAAGAGAAGAAGATTGTTCTCTAAAGAAGACTCATGAATAAGGATATAAGCACAAGGCCTTTATAGTGCTTGGATACAGAACACATGATTTATGGAATCAATATGTGTGGAGACTCCGGTTTTATCATAAGGGATACTTGGTTCAAGACTAGTTTCACCATAGAATCTCGATATGGCTTTGAGTTTCTTACACTAAGTGAAGGTTCAAACCCAGAAGGTACCTATCATTTATGTATTGGTTTCAACGATGATGCTTAGTCTCAATCGTGCTAGAACTACGTTGGCTTGATCCCACTCCTGCACGTAGGCGATCACTTCGGTGATGCAGTCGCTCCGATTTAAAAGTTTTTAACTTTGTTTTATGGTTTTTGAAAATAGGGGGAGAATGTTGGAATATTTTCAATTGCGCTGCGAAGGGGGGTCCTGGGGGGCGTAGCTTTTAACTTTGACAATTGACCGACTTTGACCATTGACCGCTCATTGAATTTGTGTAATCCTGGGAAGACTGGTGGGCTGCCTCGGTTGACTGGTTATATGGCTTGGATGAGGACCAAAAGATGGTTCGAGTATCAATTGGGCCCATAAATGGCATTTTTATTTATGGTACAAACAGTTATGTGTAAATTGTAATGCTTGCAAAATGATAAAATGTGATGGTTTTGAACACAACTTGAATGATTTTTTGATCACATTGTTTGTGAGGCGAGTCAAGGACTCGACAATTTTCATTTACACTTCTATAAAGGTAGAAAACTTCAAGCTTCTCTCCAAGGAATTTTTTCAAAGCAATTAACTTATTTGTTTATCTTTCGTTGGAATATAGTTGTGAGATACCGGAGAAAACTTAAAAAGTAACAATTATGAGTCCATGATTGTGAATTTGGAAAGCACTGTAATTACATAACATTAGACATCAATATCCTTCCCATCAATAAAACAACATTTAATGACAGATGTTTTTGTCAAATAGAGGTCTCTATTAACAAATTTACCGCAAAGAACTTAGTTCAACATTGATCATGGCAGAACAGTTCGACTGATGGCAGAACAGTTCGACTGAGGATACATTAGTTACCCAGCGCCTGCTCTGATCCAGATGTAGTGAGATTAATTATTAATGATGATATTTGTTTATCATTCCGCCCATTTTCTAGTTAGGTAGAATCCCTAAACCTTTAACCCGCTGCTCCTAGCATTTTCTACTTGTAACGCCAGAACAATAACTGAAAAGTTTTTGTTCGAAGAGTTGAAACTTGCACACAAGTTCATAAAGTATTGATAGGACAAATCAGATGATCGGAGTCATCTGACTCCACCAGTCATACTAAGATTCAGAAAAATGTAAAAAAAATACAAAAATCAGTTTTAGAGCAACAAAAAAAATTGTGTAAAGAGAGTGACAAAAAATGGACTCTAGCCAAAGAAAGTTGCCATTTTTTGTGTCATGAAACAAGAGGAGGTGATTTTAAATCGAAAACGCAACCCTTTCCAACACAAGTAAAATCATGCTTCCCTCTGATATGCACTTTTGTTGGCACCAGGCCTGACGGATGATCAAATCGTGCCATTTTTTGCCGACGGTTGGGATGACACTATGGGGTTGAAAAAGATCGTAAAATGTTGGCATGGTATTGGGACATGACGTAAAATGTTGGCATGGTATTGGGACATGACAAGCAGACAAGTTTCTTTTTTACATCTGGAAGGGTTTCTGCTAGCTGACGAATTTGAAAATTTCTGATCTTTATCCTTTATCTGGTGTTGCAATGACAATGATGAGTCGGGATTTGAAGCTTCGGTTCCATCTATTGACGTAACGTGATAGTTACGTATATAAGATTGTATTTTAGGTAACCTTGTAACACACGGTACGTGTATCCCATGTATTACTTTGTAAAGAAGTCACCGAGTGTGTATATATAACACACGAGTATATTGTAATCAGATTATCAATCAATTAATAAGAAACCAGTTTTCTCTCTAACCCTAAACTCTTCTTCTTCTCTTCTATACCTAAGTTTCAACTAATTGATTGATAATCTGATTACAATATATTCGTGTGTTATATATACACACTCGGTGACTTCTTTACAAAGTAATACATGGGATACACGTACCGTGTGTTACAAGGTTACCTAAAATACAATCTTATATACGTAACTATCACGTTACGTCAATACCATCAACAGTAGTTTTATATTTCTCAATGCCGCTTAGCAATTTTGGATATCATCAGCTTGTACAACGTGACTTAGTATCCACGTTTCTCAACTTAGAAGTAGCTTATTTTAAGTATTACTTCAATTTGGAAATAGTTTATTTTAGGTATTACTGGTAAAGTAAATTTGTTACCGGACTAGGATATGTGTGCAGTATATATAAACAAGTTCTCTGTATACAAGTAATTAAGTTTTCTGTAGTTTTATCTGCAAATACTGATTGCTTAGCGCTTTGAAAATCCGGTGATCTAAGTAAAACCGCGTGGTTGAAGACAAGAAGGCTATTTTTGTTTGAATTGATAAGTATCCGAGGCCGAAATGTTTAAACGTTTAATTACCCAGAAAACTAAGCTTTTAAGAAATCTCGAGAACTTGAGACGAGGTGGGAAAAGCCGTGCAAAAAACAAGATTAGAGCTGTACAAGCGACACATTGAGAATTTGTATCTATCTTGGAGTTCTTCTGATGATGATGATTATGATGATATTAATAGAAGTCGGATTGACAGAAAGGTGTGGTTACATCTTCAACCTCACCGTAATCTAAAGATGCTGACAATATCTGGTTTCGGAGGTTCAGAGCTTCCACTGTGGATAGGTTCTCGTCATTGCCTTCCGAATTTGGTGAAATTATATTTGGAGAATTGCAACACTTGCGAGCATCTACCAGCGCTGGGTATGCTCCCTAATCTTAGAATTCTTCAGATAGATAGAATGAGTTCAGTGCAGTCTTTGGGTCAGGAGTTCTATTACGATCGGAGACCAGACGAACTAGAAGAAATAAATAGTGAAATATCCGTGTTCCCTTCGTTAGTTGAGTTGAGTCTTATAAATATGTCGAGTTTAGAAGATTGGGCTCCTCCTCCTCATTCTTTTAAATCTTTCCCGTCCCTTAAAAAGTTGATCGTCAGTGGCTGTTTTCGGTTGAAATCGATACCATTTACTTCATGTTCTTCTCTTGAGAGTTTGGAGTTACGTAATACCAACGATCCGGCCATAAACTCAATCATAGACGGTAGAGTATTCAACACCAATATTAGCTCTCTCTGCCCATTGAAGTTATTTGATTATCCTTCTTTGACATCTGTACCGGATTCAAAAGAATTGAGTTCTCTCACCAAATTATGGGTCGATGATTGTGATGAACTGAATGTTGGAATATTTTCAATTGCGCTGCGAAGGGGGGTTCTAGGGGGCGTAGCCCCCCAGGATGTGGTCGACCTGTACCGGATTCAAAAGAATTTTTTGATACGTAACTGTTTGGACCGTTAGAAAACGTTTCCAGAAAATTCTAAATCCAACAGACACCATTAATGTCTGTTGATGAAGGGACCTGACATTTCGTGAAGAGAAACTTGTCTGTTTCCAACAGACGTGAAAAACCCTATAAGTAGCATCTCCCAGAGTCGTTTTCATATCAATCGAAAATCTCTTCTGTTTTCTTTCTTAAACAAAGCATCATCGTAATCTGTTTTACATGTGTTCTTGATTGGGTCAAGGGGTGCAAACCTTGAATCCAATTTCCGGTTGTAGGGCTTTCATTGTATCCCGAAGGCGTATTTCACATACCCGTTGCAATCGCCAATTCGTTGGGAGGGTAGAAATATTTGTCTAAAAGAAATCATCCAGAGCCTTGAAAGTTTTAGAGTACAACCACAATCTGTTTCTGTTTCTCATCTCCATTGCAGCCCAGTAATTTCTAACATATGTGACGATATTCCACACGACACCTTTCGGAAAATTCGGGTTACATCAAATTAATAAAAAGTATATTTTTAAGGTTAGATTGAGTTAAAATTGCACCGTGGTTTCACCACTTCTCAAGGTTGGTCCTTCTCGCTGAAGTAAATAAAAATACCTAGTAACTTCCTTCTTAATTATACCGAAGCGTCGAACCAAATCTGTAACACTACGACCGCGTAGGTTCATTGTTTGTTCTTGAAATTTAAAAAAAAATCCTTTCCCACAATAGTTGGTGATCAAATACTGGCTCCATTGTCAAATCAATATAAATCCTGCAAATACATTCATCTTCTGCAGTTTTAAAATTTTAGGTTTCCCCTCACTTGACATCTCCTAGTTTCACTGTCTACAATTGCACGACAAGCGGCTCTTCGATTTTGGATAATACAGTGGTTTGCCATGCACTCAACCAGATTCATATTATCAGCTATGCTCTCTAAGGAATTGGAAGAGTGATGAAAAGAATTGGAGATTAAGAAATTCTAGAGATATTGAGAAATTCTGGTGTGAGTTGAAATGAGATTAAAATTAGGTATTTATAGAGGGGGGAAATATTAGCCGCTAGATGAAGATCTGATGAGCGATTATCATAGTATCGAGCGATAGCTTGACTGTCGTTGTCGAGTGAATGACCATCGAACGATTTGTTGACCATCGAGCGACCGAGACTCTATTGCTCGCTGGAAACTCTGTCGTGTATGCCTATATGCCAGGAAAAACATATTGGCATATGAGTTTGGCAGTTTGCCATACCCATAGTGGGTGCATATATGCCAAATACCATGTTTTGGCATGTGCATAAGAAGAGGCCTTAGGAAGCAGAAGTAAAAACTCTTTCTTGGAAACATAATCGATATAGATGGAAACCGATTAGCCTTTAGAAGTTCATATGAATCAAATACAGAACTCAGACCTAAGTAAAAACTAGAAAATAGATACGATATAGATGAACACCGATTAGACTTAGGAGGTAGAATATGAATTCTCTACATGTTATCCTAATTTTAGGGAAGTTTCTGGTTCGTGGAAGGTGTAAATCAGTTTCAAAGGTATATCCTAATTTTATGCATTTTTGATGTAATGAGTGACTTCTTTTGATGAAGTTAAAATTAGATTGTGTTTTTCGTGAATAGTATGCAGGATGGAGTTGTGTTTAGGATCTAGACATCTAGTTAATTCATCAATTTTCATTTGGGGTCATGCTTAACAGGTGTTTGACAGAATTCCTGAACTAGTCGTGTAGTAAAATTGTGCAAAAGGGATGAGAAATAGCAAGCCAATGCTACCAGTTCCGTATACCGGGTATCAGAGATTGAAGTGTGGAACTTAAAGTTTCATGGATCATAGAGCGGTACCAATTATATTTGAAGAATCACAAAGGGATGTATGTGTTTTGAGTCATGTTTTCAATTAAGTTTCCGTCAGAATTGTATTCTACTCTCTGAACATTTTTCAACTGAATTCAATTTAACTTTTCAACCATATACAATTTTAGAAATTGCTTTACATCTTTTTTACAAAAAAAAAATAATATCTTGTTTGAACATCTCTTTGCTTTGCAATTTCATTTCACAAATTTACAAGCTTGACTCCGTGCCATTATGGCGGAACTAAATTATGACTACAAAATTTCATTTTGCGTCAATTTTTTCGGCCGGCCGTCCTACCGTGGCAGCGATCATCAAGTGAAGGTTTTGGGCGTAATACTGAGGGGGCACAAGATAATATCTACAAATAATTAGATGGGATTTTTTTTCATCCAGGAAATTTAGGGGGGGCAGTGACCCCAATGACCCCACTGTGGATTCTCTCCTGGTCCTTGGTAGTAAGGTACTAGTAAATACGGGGAGGTTTTTGAACATTAATGTGGGTATATATGGTTTGATCTTTATCATGGTGTTGATGTTGTAAGTTGCGAAGATACAAGTTACGGCGGAAGGCGGGTTCGGGCATGGGTGAGGGTGCAGGGAAGGCTGGTTCGGGTATGGGTGTGGGTGCTTCGGGTGTGAGTGAGGGTGCAGGGAAGGCTGCTTCAGGTGCTGGTTCGGATATGGGTAATGCTACTGGTGGGACTTAATGGGATCTGGGGATTCTGGCAAATGGCTCCACAGGTCGTAGGGTATCGTTTAACTAATCATTCAGCTGTTGTGAATCCACTCCAATTTAAGGAGTTTGGAAGTATTCTAGGGTATCAATAAAATAAAATAAAATATTTAGCTGAAGATTTTACAATTCTAAAAATTATACGAATTAAATTGCAAGTGGATAATAACGAATCCTTTAATATAAAATTGAATGACTGTAAAAAAAAAAAAAATCTTGAAGAACACGAGAGAAATTATGGATTGTTTTTTCAATAATTTTTTTTTTTGACTATAAAAGGGCAAAAATTATTAGAAAAAACAACTCAACACCAAGAAGTAGCAATTTTTTTTATAAAAGCTCAATTATAACAGAGCTGACATACAATACCTATGACCCAAAAATGAATCCCAAACTAGCATAGCATCATTAATAGAGTCACCCTCAAAAATTGAAGTACCCACATGCCAATTGAAAATCAAACTCTTCACTTTTTCAATAATATTATCTAAAGTGTTATACTTGCTATTGAAATACCTATTGTTCCTTTCAATTCAGATAGCCCACCATATTGCAAATGGTATAATGTCTCATACCTTCCATTTGATTGCTGTATTTTTACGCTTCTTCTCATTCCATACAGATTCCTGGAAAAACCACCACAAACTGTATGCATTTAAGAAATGATGCCATATTTCTCTAGTTATCTCGCAATGTAAAAAAAAAATGATGATTGTATTCAGATGATTTCTTACACAACAGACATCCATGCACTCCAATGTTGTTCCTATAAATATCTTGTGTTGGTGAGGCATTGTAACAAAGGGTACAAACAAAGAGGATTACCGTTTGAGCAATTTTTTGACTCCATAGGCATTTATGGGGAAAAACCACCAATAGCGCCTCAGCAACAAATAATTGTTTGTTACCTTGATACCAAATTCGTTGATCCGTGCCTCCATCATGATTGATAACTAGAAGCATGTTGAACATATGTGAAATTTTATCAACCTCTTCGTCATTAAATGGTCTGCAAAATTCAAAATTCCAACTATTTTCAACACCAGCAATGGATATCTCTTGAATTGTAGCCTCCTTTAATCTACTAAGCTTAAAAAGATTTGGAAAGGTTGACATTATTGACCGATCATTCAACCAATTATCCTTTCGGGAGAGACATTTATCACCACTTTGCACCTGAATTACAAAGTTATCCTCCACTTAACTCTTACATTTCAAGATTCCTTCCCCCAGACTCTTACCAATTGTCTTTTTAAAACAATTAGGATAAAAGGCCTTATGATTACCACCAAATTTTTGATTGATAATTCTTCTCCAAAGTGTTTTATCTTCAACACCATATCTCCAAATTCATTTTGCATGAAGAGACTTATTCATAAGTCTGAGTTTATTCATTTTTATTTGGGTAATAGCACTCTATGATAGCCCACCCATTATTTCTTTGTTTATTATTGGAATAGCCCCATAAAATTTGTCACATTATCTTATCCATTTACTTCTCAACAAATACTTGAATTTGGAATAGAGACTGGTAATAAATTGGTAATAATGACACAACTGCATCAAGAGATGGTTTGAAACCAGAAATAGTATTCATAGAAGTTGCTCTCTTAATCAATAATAATGACACAACCTCCAAAACTATGATAAATAAAAAGGGTGAAATAGGATCACTCCTGAAAAGAGAAGAAGCAAACCCATTTATCGCTATGTTCGAAATAACGCACCACTTCTAGTTTCTCCACACATTTCCAAAACCAAATCTTATTAAAGTGTAATCCAAACAACTCCAACTAACGTGATGAGCACGAAAGTGCGACGCAGTTTCACCCATAAATACATTAGCTGGGACTCATTTTATCACTAATAAACTTGTTTGTATGTGTTTTTGGGCAATAAACATTATTGGAAAAATCAGCTCGAAAAGTTGTTAAAAGCACCACCGGAGGGCATTTGTCATTCAGACTCTCACTGTTGGTTAAGGGGAAGCTCAATTACTAAGGGGCACCCAATTGATATTCGCACCCCCATATGTTAGATAAGGGCTGACCTTCTTCTTCATTTCAAATTCTGTTTTTGGCGGGAAATCATAGCAGTGGAAGAACATAATTATGGCTTGCAATTTGAGCTAGTTTCAGTGCGATTAAAGCCCTGAAATTGATTGTGATTATTATTATAGGATAAACAGGGATGGTATAGGCTTTGGAATCAACTAAAATTAGTTGGATAATCCATTCGAAGCAAGACAAGGAGTATGATATTCACGGGATTTTTGGTCGGATTTCTGCATTGAATTTCAACAAGATTTGGTCGGATTTGTTGCCTGTTTTGGATTTATACCACCCTGTTACAACTAAACAGGGTTTGTAAGTCTTTTGATTTCGAAGGAATAAGCTTGGCACGTGGAATAGAAGAAAACAGATGAGTACATGCATGGAGGATATTCTCCATTAAACACAAGATGATTTGGGGAGATTTTCTCGTGTATTTCTCTTGAGATTTACCTGTTTGACTGAAACAGGGTTGGTAATCTCTTTTGTTTCGAAAAAGAATGGGAGTACACGTAGTTTCAAGAAAATAGATGGGTGAAAATATCTCAGATTTTCCCGAGTATAACTAAGGTTGGCGTGTGGCAGGGGAGTGTTTCACATGTTCTCGAGAGTTTTTTCAGTAGGTGACTGTGTGATTGAGATAATAGAAGGACAAATCAATTGCTGCAGATGCATAAAAAAGGAAAGAAAATATTTTCTTTAATACCGAGTTATGGAGGATTGTTTGTAGTTATTACGGATTATATTTGGTCATGTGAAGTATATAAAGGGTCTACGAGATGAAGAAAAGGGGTATCGAGAGTTGGGGGACAAGAATCGAGAGTTGCAGAGCAACTTCTCTGCTGCTGTAGAGAAGAAGAAGAAGAACAGATTACACTTGTAGTCTGTCGTTTAGAACTGTCACCGTTTCTTCCATGAACAACAGTTTTCTGCGACAGAACAAAACAATTGTTTTCTAAACAGTCATTGTAACAGTTTTGTAACGGCTCTACAGCGTTGCGATATCATTGTATTATTAGTTTTCTTCAATAAAAACACTATTTGAGTTATTAATTATATTTTTGAGTGTGTTTTCATTATGAGAAGCTAAACCCCAACATTGGGTCGACGGAGGAATCCGAACTTCATACATGGGTGAATTTATTTTATTTTCTATATGACTTTTGCACTAATTAAAATAGAATTATGATTTGAAAAAATTAGTTATCATTTTATTAGATGGGTCATGCTTGCTTAGATATTTGATGTCCCATGCTTACGATTTATAACTAATATTTAGAGAATCTACCTTGGCAAAAATAAGAGTCCATGTTGTTTTATTTATTGAGCGATAATTGCTAAAGAATAAATAATTGAACCTATTGATTTGAATGCGGTGGAATCTTAGGCCCAGTAACTCTCTCTTTTTTTTTTCTTCATTAAACCTTAAAATTTAATCTCAACAACGTCGGAGTGAACGATAACCTTACTACTACAACGACAAACAAAAAAATCTTATTAATTTTGGCGCCGCCGACGCAGACTTGTTTTTAGATTAATTTTTATTAATTTTGTATAGTAATTTTTTTTCATTTTAGATTTTGTTTTTCCTTTTTATGCGTTTCTTTTTTTATTTCTTTTCAGGGACTTTTTGAGGATGATGACTTCTTCTGAGGAGACGTCACCTACGATGACACCGGCGAAATATATGCGTAGAAATTCAAATTATCAGGAAAATTCATCAGAGATGACGCTTGGTGAATATATGCATAGGAAATGATATGGAGTTTTTGCTCCACAAATGGTAAGTGAAGAATCACATCAAACTATATATGAGAAGTATTACAAACACACACCACCTAGTTTGGAACAAAGAATGAGAATTCTAGAATGCCAAAGATTATTTAATGATGATGATCGGTCTTATAGTGACTCTCTGTTCCAAAAAGAACATATAGATGGCCCTGTGGATGATTCGCCTAATTCCATAGATGAATCTACCTCACAAGATCGTTCACCCAACTTAGAGGTTGTTTCTAGACCCCTAAACTTCCAAAAGTTGCCTAATTTAGGGTTAGAATTGTGTTCTTTTAAAGTGTTGTTGGATTACTTTGCATCTAAGTACCCAGAGGATTTGCCTATTTCTAATACCGTGCATGAGCCAGTTGAAAATTTCCCAGTCTCAATAGAATCCCCATATTTTGTTCTTTACGCACTTCCATGTGCAGTAAAAACTTGGTTTAGGGGTAAATCTTGGTTTCTGACAGTTTCAATGTCCCCATTTTTTCATAAAATAAGTGTGAAGCTGTCGATTGTAAATATTGTATTTTGGGTCGATCCCCAAGTTTTCTGGTTATTAGTTTATGGGGATCTGTTTTTGTACATTCCAGTAGGTATAATTATTTATTTATTTTTGTTTATTTTATTTTTGAATTTTCCATCTTAATTTTTACGTTGGATGACTCAATTACATTGAGGACAATGTAATATTTAAGCGTGGGGGAGTGGGTATTAAATTTTTATTTTATTTTTTTCAGGAATTTTCTTGCGTACTGTGACTAGCTCTTGAGCGGGTCTAAAAAGATAATAAAAATATAAATATTATGACCAGCTGTGTAGCGGGTCTAATTTTTTTTTATTGTTATAGTTGTTAGGCTTATGACCAGCTGTGTAGCGGGTCTATTTTCATGTATTTCCTTATTATGACCAGCTGTAGCGGGTCTAAAAAAATTGTTATGATTGTTAGGGTTATGACCAGCTGTGTAGCGGGTCTTTTCTTTTTTCTTGCATGTTATGGCCAGCTGTGTAGCGCGTCTCTAAAAAAAGAAATAAGAAAAAAACATTGTGTGTCTTATGTATGCCACTTGTCATGACCAGCTGTGTAGCGGGTCTAAATCTCTTTTATTATATGACCAGCTGTGTAGCGGGTCAATTTTCTGTTTTGCTCGAGGACTAGAAAAATGTAAGTGTGGGGGAATTTGATGAGAACGAAAGTGCGACGCATTTTCACTCATAAATACATTAGCTGAGACTCATTTTATCACTAATAAACTTGTTTGTAGGTGTTTTTTGGCAATAAACATTATATGGAAAAATCAGCTCGAAAAGTTGTTAAATGAACCCCCAGAGGGCATTTGTCATTCGGACTCTCACTGTTGGTCCATGGGCAGCTCAATTACTAAGGGGCACCCAATTGATATTCGTACCCCCAATTATTGGATAAGGGCTGACCTTCTTCTTCATTTCAAATTCTGTTTTTGGCGGGAAATCATGGTAGCGGAAGAACATAATTAGGGCTTCCAATTTGAGCATGTTTTAGTGAGATTAAAGCCCTGGAATTGATTGGGATTAGTAGCAGGAAATCCTACAACACACCCCTTATCATATCTTGATGTTAATTTCTAGATCTACATATAAAAATGGTAGTAAAATTGCTAAAATTATAAACGGACACCAAGATTTTTTACATGGTTCGATCAATTTGATCTACATCCATGATTCTTCACTATGATTGTTCAAATTTACATTTGATTTTACATTTGATAATCTTCATTCCTAGAATTCTAAATCTAGTTTTGGGGAAGAAAATGATAAAGAAAAATACATTCTCTCTCTAAAAATCTCTTTACAAAAATATTTCTCTCAACTAAAATTATGTACCCAACTTCTCTCTCCTGCTCTTCTCTTTATATAGGTATCTTCATGGTGGGTGACAGCTCATATTCAACTCATATTTCTCATTTTTTAGGATTTTTTCTATGCTCCTTGCAGGCTCTGCTATGCTCGTCGCAGGCTCTACTATGCTCCTCGCGATATCTGCTATCGTGCTCACGAGACTCATCTATAACCACAAAATATTTATTTCCTGCCTTGCTCTCGCGAGCTCCCGCCTTGCTCTCGCGAGCTCCCGCCTTGTGCTCGCGAGCATTCTCTCTAACTACAAAATCTTCAAATCTTTCTCATGTTTTATGCTGTCGTTGTCTATTACGTCATTCTTTGTATTATTCTCTGACTCTCGGAAAGTGTTGTTGAAGAGATTGCGATGATGCTCGCAGAAGTGTTTTTAATCCCATGTGAACATAGTTGTAGAGATATTCTGGTCCTACACACTTCTCATCTTGTTCAATCTCGCTATCGAGCAGAGAGAAGATATGACTATCTTGAATACTTCAAGAATATGGAGATTAGAAATCGCGATAGAGGTTTCCTTCGCAAAGTTCATCTTAGTGCTGAGGTTCTTGTGAATGATATTCTGATATCCAAGTCTCTACCTCCTGTATCCATCGAGCCTCTAGAAGTAGATGATGATGAAATTCCTCTTCCTATAGATAATGATCTAGATTATGCAAGCGGTGAAGAAGATATTTCTCAAGAAGACCCAACAAAAGAAGAAAAAAGCCCTCCTAAAAAAGTAGCTACTGGTGGTGAAGCAATTGTTGGTGAAGAGTTAGAAGAAGAACAAGCTCGAATCAATCGTAACGAGAAGAATATTGGTGAAGTTGATAACATTGGAAAAACTAATGAAGACGACGAGACCAATACTGAAGCTTGAGTTTTGTTTTTGTTTTCCTTTACTTCCTCTTTCTTGCGAGTAATGTAATTTTATGCAACTTTGGAATTCAATTACATTTCTGTTATTTTGAATATTTTCAAGAAAGATAATGATATTTTATTTATCAATTCCCATACTTGCCCCTCATTATCTTTCTTGTAATGGACAAGTGTTTCCTGCAATTTAGTATATTGCCGCGAACAGTGTTACGAATATGACTGCGAAATTATGGATAGTGCTACGAAATTGTAAATAATCCTTCTGAGAAATTCTGAATAATACTTGTTTCTCACTATCTCTTTTGCGATGAATAAATCTTTCCTCCATTCTTAAAAGAAAATAGTTAATGTTTGGGATTATTCTGTTGGTCTTATTTTGCCTTCCAAATTAAAGGTCTTATTTTGCCAATTTTTTGTTTCTGCGACAAAATCACAGGACGTCCTTACATTTGCATGTATTGACCCATTGATCTTGCCTTATCTTTATTCTTTTAATGTATTGCGACAATAAGACAAGTCTAAGCTCCCTTGCGAGAACAAAGCCTCATGACATTGCCGTCTTGCGATGAAATCGTAGGACGTCTTTACACTTTCATGTAAAAACCCATTGATCTCATCTTAACTTTTTCTCATGGCTTGTTGCCTCTGTATAATACTTGTCACGCGACAATATGACAGGCCTAGATGTTCTTGCGAACATAAATCCCCATGACATTGCCGTCTTTAGACACTTATCAGCTCCCTAATGGAGGGTGCCGCCCTTATCTTCCCCCTGGTTTCCCCTTCAAGGAGGGAACATCGGCCATACAAGACTAGCTCCTCCCATCCGGTCTTAACAACAACCAGTTATTTTCACATCCTCTTATACTTTTTGCCTATATGGCTTATAGTTACGAGACTGCACCCTAAGTGGGGTTTTCTTCGGGCCGAGTGCATCATAGCCAAGACTTGCCAAGGTTGGCCAGGGTAGTTTCGTACGCCCCGGGCACCCTTGGCTCAACCGTGTACCTCGGCGCCTTGGTAATACTCTGCACTCCTTAGGAGAGACCCTCGGTCGTCCAAAAAGGGTATAACCTTATATATATAGTTGGAAATCCAAGGTACCTCTCTTGGATAGGTATCTCTCATGGAGATGGACCCCAGCTCTCCATGACTCAGGTTCCAGCAGTGGTATAACCTTATCCCTGAGCCATGCAAACAGATACCCCCTTATATGACGTACTTTAGGTCTTACATTTTCCTCTTGCAAAATTTTATTCGCAAACTAGGGTGTACGCCATAAAGGTTCATCCCATTCTATTAATCTTTGCGAAATTTTATTCGCGTTTCTTGCGATATTTTCGCATTTCTTATTTTCTCTGTTATTTTAAAAATCTCACAGCTGTGATAAAAAAAAATTATTATCCATTTCATCATATAATATACCAGCATCTCAAATCTCGCAGAATTTGTCATTGATAATATCTTTTCAGATATAATATATTTCATGGTCTACCAAGTCTTTGACCAACATCTCTACCTTCTGGATCCATTAACTTGTATGCCCCTGTCCCAACTATCTCTTTAATGATGTATGGTCCATCCCATTTTCTCGCCAGCTTTCCACCATTTTCTCGCTGATAACCTGGTTTTTCTCGCAACACTAAATTACCCGGTTGGAACTCATGTATTTTGACACGTTTGTTATACTCGCGAGCTAATCTTCGCTGATAATTTTCCATATGTTGTAAAGATTTTTCTCTCTTATCTTCCAACTCATCAAGTTTATTTAGAATCATACCAGCACTAATATTTTTCTCCCAAGCCTCTCTTTTTGTTGTAGGAATAACAACTTTTGTTGGTAACACAGTTTCAACCCCATATGTCAAACAAAAAGGTGACATTCTAGTAGCTTCCCGTCTAGTTGTATTGTAAGCCCATATTGCATTATGCACTTGCTCGCACCATGCCCTGTTGTGTCCTTCTAATTTCTTCTTCAATATATCTGCAATTGTCTTATTTGTTGCCTCTGCCTGTCCGTTGGCCTGTGGATATAGTGGTGTTGACTTTCCACATTTGATCTTAAATGCATTAAGTAACAATTCTATATTCTATCCTTCAAACTTCTTTCCATTATCATATACCAACTGTGAAGGAATCCCAAATCTGAAAATTATATTTTCAAATATGAATGTAAAAATGTCTTTGTCGCGAATGTGTTGTACTTCCTTTACTTCTCTCCATTTTGTGAAATAATCTGTAGCGACAATTAAATATCTTCTTTGTCCAGAACCCGGTACAAATAGTCCCACAATATCCAACCCCCATTTTCCAAATGGCCACACACTGGTTGAGGATGATAATGGGGCCCCTGGTGCATGTATCTTCTTCCCATATCGCTGACAATCTTCGCAACGTCTTGAAAGTTGCTTCGCGTCCTCATGCATATATGGCCAGTAATAGCCTTGCAGTTTTGTTCTATATGCCAAAGATCTTCCCCCACTGTGATTACCAGCGTCTCCACTATGCAACATTTTTAACACATTTTCTCCTTCTTCCCGTGTCAAGCATATTAGTTATGGTCCATTAAAAGATTTGCGATATAATACTCCATCTATTAATTCATAATTTGTTGCTCGGCTTTTTAATTTATGTGCTTCTAATCTATTTCTTGGTGTTTCTCCTATCACCAAATATGCATGAAGTTCTTCTCGCCAATCTGCAATATTGCCTCTCGGTTCTTCTTCGCCACCTTCTATCATCATCACATCTGCCTCTTGTTATTCTTCTTTATTAATTGAAGGTGATATAAGTGTCTGAATTTTTATGCATCTCGCAGTTTGTTTTGTCATCATGCTGGATATGAAAGCAAAAGCATCTGTGAGTCTGTTATTTTTTATTGATATATGTCTCCATTTTATTTTTGGAATTCTCGCAGAAAATTCTTCAACAAGTTTCTTGTATTTCTTCAAAGATGGTTCATTTGTTGTGTATTCTACTTTTATCTGGAGAATAATCAATTGCGAGTCACTTGTAATTCTAGCATTCTCCAACTTTATTTCTATTGCGAATTTTAGAGCATGAATCACAGCTTCATATTCCGTCTCATTATTAGTGGACGCGAATTCCAATCTGAATGAAAAAGCTATTTTTTCTCCTTCTGGTGAGATAAAGATAACTCCAATTCCATTTCCTTCCTTGTTTGATGATCCATCCACTAATATTTCCCACCTGTTGGGTTCTGTTAATAGATCTCTTGGGTCCCCATGTTCTTCTTCTCATCCATCATTTCTTCTATAGATTCATCATCTTCTAGAGGAAACTCTGCTAAGAAATTTGCTACAACTTGTGATTTTGGCGAAGATAGGATTTCATACTTAATATCGAAGTGTCCTACTTGTGCATTCCATCTCTCAACTCTGCCTGATCTTTTGGAATTCTTCATTACTGACTCAATTGGAACCTTTGTTAGTACTTTTACTTTATGTGCTTGAAAATAGATGTGAATCTTGAATGTTGCATAAACTAATGCTAGAATTAACTTCTCAATCTTTGAATAATTTTTCTCTGCAGTATTAAATGTTTTGCTGATGTAATAAATTGGTTTTTCTGTTCCTGCATCCACTTGCAGTAACACTGCACTTAATGCGTCTTGAAGTTGTCTAAGGTAGATCAATAATTCTTCTCCTGGCTCCGGTTTCTGTAAGATGGATATGTTCATTAAATTTTTTTTAATTCCTTGAAAAGCCTTTTCACATTCATCTGTCTACTTGAACTTTGTTCCCTTCTTGAGAAATACTTGCATTTGTCTGATGATCGCGAGATGAATCTCCCTAACGAAGCCAAAAGCCCATTCAACTTCTGCACATCTTTTAATGTTGTTGGCGTTGGCATGTCACGAATTGCTTGTACTTTATTTGGATCAACTTGTATTCCTTGTTTTCACACAATATACCCCAAAATTTTTCCTGAAGCTACTCCAAAAGTACACTTTTCGGGATTCACCTTGATGTTAAAATGTCGCATTTGATCGAAAATCTCCTTCAAGTCCTGCACATGGTTTTTAGCTTCTTTACTCTTGATTAACATGTCATCTACATATACCTATAATGTTTTATGGATCCACTTCGCAAACACTTTCTCCACCATTCTTTGATATGTTGCACCAGCATTTCGCAAACCGAAAGGCATCTTTGTACATCAGTACAATCCTCTTGGAGCAAAGAATGCGGTGTGCTCTTGATCTTCCTCAGTGAGAGGAATCTGATTATATCCTTTATACCCATCTAATGAAGATATTCTATCATTTCCCGTTGCTGATTCGGCCATTTGAGGAATATCTGGTAATGGAAAGCTATATGTAGGACAAGCTTTGTTTAAGTCAGTAAAGTCTATACAAATTCTTATCCCTTTATTTTTCTTTGGAACCACCTCCATATTTGCAATCCATTCCGGGTACTTTGCCTGCCTTACAATTCCTGCATCAAGCATCTTTTGTAATTCTTCTTCTATTTGGGAATGGTATGTTGTTGCGATTTTTCTTATCCTTTGTTTAAATGGTCTTACATCCTTGTTAATTTCTAACTTATGACATGCAATTGACGGGTCTATTCCAGGCATCTCATCCATACTCCATGCGAAGATGTCTTTATATTCTCGCAAGAGGTTTACGGTTCGCTCTTCCTCATCTGCGTCCATCTTCGTTCCAATTTTCAGTATTTTAGGTTCTTCTTTACTCCCAATATTTACTTCCTTTGTTGGTTCTGCTGCGATGTAACTGGCTCCAGGCTCTCCCATTGGTGTTGAGGTTTTCACAACTCTCGCGGGTTCATCTCCTTCTTGCGCGATTTCGCTGGGTATTCCTTTTCCTTCTTTTTCTCTTATCATGTAAACTTTAAATTCTTCTTCTTTATTTGTCTCTTTCGCCATTTTTCTGCGAGATTTTCGCAGCTTTGGACGCCCTTCATAATTTCTCACTTCAATTTGATAACACAGCTTCACAAGATCAGTATCTCCTCTAATTACTCCAATTATACTAGGCATAGGAAATTTTATGCATTGATGCAATGTTGATGCTACAGCCTTGATTGCATGTATCCATGGTCTTCCCAATATCATGTTATACGGTGATTCCACATCTATCACACATAATGTTACTTGTGTTTCAATCTTTCCTAGCGGAATTCGTACCACTATTTCGCCTTTAGGTTTTGTTAAAGATTTTCCAAAGCCATGAATATGATATGTTTAACAAGACATTTCTTCATCCTTGTATCCCATTTTCTTAAATGCATGATAAAATATTATATCTACAGAACTTCCTGCAGCCACCAAAGTTCTATTTATAGCCCATTCTTCCGCAGATCTTGTTGATTTTCCCTTTTTCATTTGTATAACGGATACCGTAATTACCAAAGGAGATGTATGATTCAAATTTTCTGTTGGTATTTCTGCTGCTGTAAATGTGATTTTCTGTTTTTCCCAATCGTTCAACGGTGATATTTTCTCCACCGTCATAATTTTCTTTCCTTAAAAATATCGTTTATGTATCCTCCCTTTAATGTTTTCATGGAATTTGTCGACCATTATTCTTGTTATCATACCACACTCCAATTTCCTACAATTCTCTTTGGCTGTAATCATTTTTCCTTCAACTGTTTCACCAATTTGTTCAATTATCTTCTTAATCTTGAATAATTCTTATCTTCAACCTCGCTTTTTCTATGATTTTCGTTAACTTAGTCCCTATTTCGGGCGCCAAAATGTAGTTGCAGGAAAACCTACATTACATCCTTCACAAGAATTCATAATAATCAACACATATTTGAAGATTAAAAACAACACTTTATTATTTGATTCTCAGAAATGTTTAAAAGAAATGGAAGAAATCAAGAATACAACCGCTTTCTTGGATTTTCTCTCTCCTCAAAACTTTCTTAACGCTCAAAAATTCATCCCTTCTCTCTGAATTTACTGGGTCTCTTTATATAGGGTAGTTACATAATGGATGACAGTTGAGTTGTCCTTTAATTTCGGATCTAACATTGTAATCCTCGCGGGATCATCATGATCTTCTCGTGTTTTTCCCATCGTCATCTATTACGCCACTCTTTAAGTTATCTTGTGATTCTCTCAAAGTGTTGCAGAAGTACTCGCAGAAATGTTGTTAATTTCATAGAAATAATGTCATGGCGATATTCTGATCCTACAACTTGTAATGTATCACCCTAATACTTTCAAGCTAACATATACGAAGTTTACTCTAGTACATTTAAATCAAGTGACTCTTAAATGAGTTTTGTTTCACTAAAATATCATAACCAAACTTGACATACCAATGCTTGGTGGGTTCAACCGAGCAATGCTCTAACAGAATTAGCAATCAGTATGGACAAACTCCGAGTTTCTTTCTATAGAATCAACTAGACAGTCAGACTCAATCTAGATAGAATTATCTCATAGAGTTATTATCTCTCTCTTGTTTTGATTTACTCAAGATAATAGAAATAAGTGAGTCTTTAATCAAATACAAGGAATAACTTGGATGGTACCAAAGACCAATATCCAAGTCTCAATCAATGTAAATCAACAACCAAAGGTTGGATATTCTAACTGATTGAACTTCAACGCACAACCTGTATTATTTTAATTATAAAAATACACAATATAATACGGAAAATGAAATAACACAGACACCATAATTTTGTTAACGAGGAAACCGAAAATGCAGAAAACCCCTAGGACCTAGTCCATATTAAGCATACATTGTATTAAGCCGCTACAGACACTTGCCTACTCCAAGCTAACTTCGGTCTGGACTATAGTTGAACCCCAATCGATCTCACACTGATCCAAGGTACAGTTATGCTCCTACTTCTCTGATCCCAGCAGGATACTACGTACTTGATTCCCTTAGCTGATCTCACCCACAACTAAGAGTTGCTACGACCTAAATTCGAACACTCTAATAAACCAATCTGTATCACACAGAAAAGTGTATGGTAATAGATAAATTCTTCTCCCACGAATATACCTACGAGTTTTGTTCCGTCTTTTAATAAATCAAGGTGAACAGAAACCAATTGATAAAACCAGACTTATATTCCCTAAGAACAACTCAGATTTATCAATCACCTCATACTAATCTTAATCGACGCAGCGAAAAAAGATATTGTGGAATCACAAACAGTGAGACGAAGATGTTTGTGAATACTTTTATATCTTGCCTATCGGAGATATAAATATCAAGCCAATTATTATAATTGTACTCATACGATAGAAATAACAATATCAGATCTTTATGTACTACACAATTGTTCACAGATCAGATCACACAACTACGATAAAAGTAATATCGGTTTGGCTTCACAATCCCAATGAAGTCTTAAATAAGTTAACCTGGTTTAGAAGAAGAAACCAAAGGTTAAAGGAAAATCGACTCTAGCTTAGCATAACTATTATCACACAGAATGTGTGGGGATTAGGCTTCCCAGTTTCTAGAGTTCACCCTTATATAGTCTTTCAAATCAGGGTTTGCAATCAATGTTAGCTTAGTAACAAAGCATTCAATATTCACTGTTAGATGAAAATCTAATTAGATTCAAGCTAATATTTATCAACCGTTAGATCGAAAACATAGCTTGTTATACACACATGTAATACACGTTTGTAGGCTTGTGAAAACCGTACCCAAACTTGTGCATTAGTTGGTTCAATAATAGTTAACCAAATGGTTAGCCATATGATAACTTTCATATCAACCATATTCTTCTTCACCATAACTAGATCAAATGACTCAAATGAACTAGTTCAATTTCTTAGATCTTTATGTACTACACAATACACAATTGAAGAAAAAACGATTTGATTCACTCGAATCGGTTCATGAACTATATAGCCACGGTTTGCAGTAGCATTCCTTAGTTTATATAGATGAGTTCACAAACATCGTTTTTAGACATAACCTACTCAAGTTCGCGGTCTGGGTTCGCGGAGTTAAGTTCCCGGATGGAGTTCAAAAACTCCAGCAGAAATTCTCAGGTTCGAGAACTTCACCAGTTCGAGGACTGGGTTCGCGGACTGAGTTCGAGGACTACTCTGGTTCTCTTGATCAACAAAGTTCGCAAACTTTGGGTAAAGGAATAAGGACTTATACACATATGTGTTTCCACAACAATGCTTATATCCTCCATTGGTTATATTGTCTAAATTCTCATTTTAATCATTAAAACATTCTCAGAGGACGTTATATAGTTGTTATTCACAAACCATTTTTCGTCAAAGCAATTTTCAAAGTGATTGAAACTTAACATGACTCGTCACTAGGTAAAGATGAACTTGGCTAAAGCGAAAGCTTTATGATGTGAATCAATAATGTTGTAGCAAACGGTAGTAAGGTTGTCGTTCACTCAGACTTGTTGAAATTGATTTTAGGATTTAATAAACTGAAATAAGATAAAAATATATACAAAATATTGTCACAGATGAAGAGATGACCGGGACCCAGAATTCCACCAAACTCATAACAAAAGGTTCAAATATTAATTCTTTTAACAATTATAGCTCAACAAATAAAATTAACATGGACTCTGATTTTGCCAAAGTAGATTCTCAAAAGATTGGTTGTATCCCCTAAGCATAGATTATCTAAACAAAGCATAACATATCTAATTGAATAACAACCAATTTAATCAAATCATAATTCAATTAAAAATAATACAAAAGTCTAAAAAATAATTTTACCCACGTATGAAATTCGCCTTCCTCCATCGTCCCGGTGATGGGTTCTATCTCCGCATGGTGAAAACACACTCCAAGGAATTTTTCATTGCTCAAAAAGGTGTTTGCAAGAAGAAAGAGTTCAAATCAGTGTATTTGTAATAGATATAACTGTTACAGAACCCACCGTTACAGAAATACACTAAAAGACTGTTGCGAACTCGAAATAATTGTTACAAAGAACTGTTACAGAAAACGATATGGATAAAGTGTCATAGACATTGTAGCTATGCGACTGTTTTCTTGCGTCAAAGTTCTCCGTTCTATACATGCAGCTGGTCGGTTGTCTGCCGGTCAAATATAATTTCACTTTCTTACTTCACTAAAATAAATGTAGAATGCGATAAGAGAGAGTTCGTATCCACAGAGAGGCTTTTATTGTTATAAAAAATTTCAGTTTCTTAGTAACCAGGGGGGGGGGTTTGATTTATCAAATCAATAAAAATGAATTGAAAGCAAAGTAATAATAAAAATAATCAATAAGGAGAAAGTATTGGTCACGTGATAGTTTCATTCACAGACTCGAATTATCAACAATGACTAGAATTAAAATTTTAATTTCTCATTTACTAAAAGTCCTAGGATACCTTGATCGCAAGAGTATCCCGCTAATTCCCTGATTTTATCACAATCGCATTAAAAGATGCATATGTGACTTCTTCCTAGAAAGCAACCTAAAGTGTAAAAGCACAATTAGATTTAACTCCCTAAAAGCAATAAGTTATATGGAATAAGACTAATCAAGGCAATCAAAATGTGTAAAAGCACTAAATAGATTTAACCCAAGTTATGATTCATATGTGACTAGTAGGATATATCACTACAAGCACTACCCACATTTATGCTACTTAGAATCAGGGACAAACAACGTTTTCGTATTGAAAATCCTAATATAGCTCTAGATATGAAAGCAAATCGGATTGATTCAGGACTCAACCAAATAAACAATCAAATCATAAACAATATGAACCATGAATCATAAACATTAATTTATTGACACAAAACTAATTCATTGATTCAAATCTTGTTTGTGAAATCCACTTTATATCCCATAACCAATAAAAGGTATTTAGTTACTCATAGTTTTTGGATTCAACATAATTATCATCAAAAATAAAATGAAGAACATGAAAAATAAACGAAAGCAAACCCTAGTAGAATCGCTCTCCTCCAAAACTCCAGTAAAAAAATCTCCCAAAAGAATAGGAACTTCTTTCTTTTATAGTTTTTCACTTGCCAAAACTAGGTATAATTCTCAAAGTCCATCACCAAAAAGTCCACCAAGCCCATGAACCATGTGTGATAAAAACCCATGTAAAAGTGTCAAAAATAGCTCACCGGAAAACTGGTGCACTGGCCGGAATTCGGCCCGGAAAATATCGCAGGTGACCGACTAATTCCGCCCCGTTACCGGTCAACTGAGTCAAATCGGGAAGTCAACTGAGTCAACTCGGGTCAAATCGTTTTAGTCAAAGTAGTCGTGGTGTGAGTCGGAGTTGTTGCACTGTGCCATATGCCATCATTGCTTGTACGCAACCCATGATGGCTGTGCTTCACTAATTAATATCCAACCATGTTGGCCCTGTCCTGCACCATCTGTAACTTCTCTGCAACCAACACCTGGTACCATTCTCTGCATCACTAGCATTACAAGCACTATCTTTTCTTCTTTTCATCACACTCAACCAAGCTCTCAAAACTCAATATGACCATCTATCTCAGAACCTAAAATCCCACCATTTCTCTTATCAATTCAAACCCATGTCAGCTCTGGACAAATCCACCAAAACTATAAATGCAGCTTCAGCTTTCCATGTCTTCCTCCTTGTTTTGCAGCTTCAAAACTCCCATTAATCCCTGCTTTTAAAACATTCCACAACCGGCAATTCATCAGTCACTACTAAAACCCATTTTACCATACTCAGGTCACCATTGAAATCCAGAATCACCACCAATTCCTCACTACAGCTGTATTCAATTCAGGTTCTACTCATACACACATTACCAACACCTACAGCTCAACTAAACCATTCATTGCTGATGCAATTTCAGTTAAGCAGCAGCCACTTCAATCCCAGCTCTAGCACCAAACTATTGAAACCACTAGACCATAATACCACCTGCAACACAACAAATCTGCATCTCCCTGTATTGTGTTGCCCAACCATTATATTAACAGCTCACCATTATCTTAGCCTTCACCAGCAAATAACAATTGTAGCCTTGAGCCAATGCATATTCCAGCTGTAACCACTGTTCCAGCCAACATTTATTCCTTGCAGCACCAGAAGAAACAACAAAACTTCATCTTCTCTGCTTCATTGCAACACTCATAACTGGCAACAACAACTTCTTGTTCATACCCAGACGCATCACCAGTCATTCACATCTACAACCATATATAAAAACAGACACATTGTTCATTATTGCACCCACCAACAGCTGACACCCTGATTTCAGTCTCTTCCATCAGACACAGTCAACACTCAATCTTCTCTGCAGCTTCAAATCATCACTAGACACTGCATCTCATAACCACCACAAAGCAACAGCTCCACACATATCTTCCCCACCTTCCATCAATCACTAGACACGGCACCACCACTGATTCAACATTTAAACCTCAACTCTGCAACCAAAAGCATCATACCCTACAACCTAGCAGCTGCAATTCACATACACAGTTCAAGTCCTTAAGCCACCTGTAACTCATACATAACTCCACAACCAACACCACCAGATCCCAAATCCTAGTAGCAATTCTTCATAACCATATTTTTTACAGCATCAGCAACCACCAACAATCACTTAAGACCATCTCAGCTAGTTCAACAGCAGCTTCATCAGTGGCTCCTCCAAATCCCAGTTTGAGTTATACCCATTGCAGCAAACCCTAACTCTGAATTAGAGGCAAACCCTTGTAGCATCCATGGCACATCTCCTACTAGAGTCAAATGTAGATTCGACCAAATCCCAACTCATGAAATCACCATTCATACCAATTAACAGACTTCAATTCTACATCATTCCCTGCTTCAGAAATCAAAACCATGGCATGAACACAAAAACAACCCCTAATTCTCACTGAACCTCCATTAATGGAAACATCACCATCTTCTTCAATCACTGCTCTCAATTTCAGATCCACCACTAATCCTGATTCCAACCTGGTTCCTTCTCCATCGATGGTTCTTCTCTTTATCATCTTCCTCTCTGACGATCTCTCGATTCTCTGAGATTTTTCTAACCCTCAGAAATATAGCAGCCGCCATTTTCAGACAGAAGAAGAATAATGATTTTCTACTCTGAATTTTAGGTATGGTAATGATAAAAACAAAATAATTCTTCTCTAAATTTTAGGTATATTGTAGAAAAGTGGATATAGCCACCCAGGTTAGGAAAATAAGGGGTAACCAAGGTGATTCTAGGCATCACTCATCAGATAAGGGATATCATGGTTGTTTGGATCCCTTGCTTCTCTAGACTAAGTTGTAGTGGCGGTCTCCTATTGTTGGCTTGGCTAAGCGTCACTCTCAATAACAGTTGCATATGAAATGGCGCTTTTTTCCTTTTATGCTCCAAATGGACGATTTCTCCTTATTTTGCTCAAAGTGACTCCAGTGCACCTAATAACTCAAAACTAAACATAAGAGATGCAATTCCCAATGATAATAGCAAAGAAAGCATAAATACTAGATATAAAATTATGTTTTTTACAACACCTATCAGATTCCCCCACACTTAGACTATGATAGTCCTCGAGCAAATCAAACAAAATAATTATAAAAGATACATACAACTCCGTCTCGTCGAGGTTACGGTCACTTTTAGCACAAATAAAAAGCCTTTGAACCCCTAGGTGTCCCTAGTGGATGAGTTTTAGTCTCGTGAAGGTTTACAAGAGGTCTGCCTACAAAACCTATATTTCCAACTCCGTCTATTTGTGACAATCAATGAACAAATCCAAAATGACTACAGGAGGAGGTACCTTGCGCAAATTCAATTCATATATAAGTAAATAAATCTTTAATTAGATAGTCGAACAAGCCACAATACTCGAAAACTAACAAACCACAATCACTATGAAAAGATTAAGAAGATGGATATAGATGTAGATGTTGGCGAATGTTCACAAGTGATTGGTGTTTCCCATATCTGTCTGAAGGTCACCGCCAAGATGAACCTATGCAACCTATTGGATTGAGCTACTGGTCTGAATTTTAGTATCAACACATTGGAATATACAAGGGAACCAGTGGTCAACACTCTTATTTATACATCAACTCAACTGGCATATACAAGGAAACCAGGAGTGACTTTATTCAACAATAATAAATTTTTTTTTTGTGAGACAGCATGATTAAATCTTTTGGATCCAAGCGCATGCTTCTTTTCAGCAAGTACATGATAGCTGCCGTGGATCCTGCATTCCACGCTTGTTTAGGCGATGGAGCCAGGGACAACGTTTCACACATACTGCTATTCCCAAGTGTCATTTTTATTCGTTTGGTCTAATTGGTCGGTCTCTTTTTTTTTATCAACTCAATCACTCTATTTCATCCTAGCAGTAATAACAACTCGATTTTTAGTGACCCACCAAAGCACTTAGAGAACAATAGATAAATATGAAAAAATAAAAGTAGAACATGATATGGTGATATTCCGATATATGGTAACAACTATCATGGTATTTATGATTTCTGAGCTATGTTCGTCCCTTTTAGTTAATTAGTTCCTCAACTCCTGCAATCAAAATGGCTCCATCCACTAATGGTGTCATCCTAAAGGCACAAGTTTCTAGATTTCGAAGTTCAAAAAGCACAATTTTTTTTTCTTGGTTTTTCTGATTTTTTTTTTACTAAAGGCATCAAAACAAACTATACAAACATATAAATGCTCCCCCACACTTAAACTTTACATTGTCCTCAATGTAAAATTGAGCCATTCAAAATAAAGCTCAAGGTGGGAAATTCCGCAAATGATATGCAAAAACAAGAAAATCAAGATAAAATGCTAAAAGAATAAAAAGATAAAGATAAATATAAAGATACAAAACCGGTGGGTTGCCTCCCACTTAGCGCTTGGTTTAAAGTCGTCAGCCCGACTATCTCCTTGCTTGCAAAGCCTTAGCTAGGGTCCCATACGTTATGGACACCTGAATGAACATCACTTGGATACCGCATGACTTCAAACATGTTGAAGCGAATTATCTCATCATCAAACTTCATAGTGAGTATTCCCTCGTCCACATCAATGACGGTTTTAGCCGTCTTCATGAAAGGTCTCCCAAGCAGTAGGGGTATGGATGCATCCGAGCCATCATCCATTTCTAGAACACAAAAATCAGCTGGAAAAACTAGTTGGTTCACCTGCATAAGGACATCTTCAATAATACCCCTAGGGTAGACATTAGAACGATCTGAAAGTTCAAGCACAATATTAGTTGGTTTCAATGGACCCAAATTTAAAGACTTATAAATAGATGCTGGCATGATATTCACGGATGCTCCTAAGTCAAGCATAGCCTTTCCAATTCTTGTCTTACCAATCTCTATGGGTATAGTGAAACTACCCGGATCCTTGCATTTGGGTGGGAGTTTCTTTTACAAGACCGCCAAAGTATTTTCCCCCACACTCATTATCAGTTAGATTTTTATTCTTGGTACACAAGTCCTTCAAAACCTTTGAATATTTTGGCACTTGCTTGATAACATCAATAAGTGGAATGTTTACATGAAGCTTCTTGAAGATATCTAAAATATCCTTTTCTAGTTCCGCTTTCTTAGAACATGCAAATCTGCGAGGAAAAGGTATGAGGAACATAAGTAGAAATAGGAGTTTTAGAGTTGGAAGAAGGTACCTCAGAAGTTTGGGGAAAATCATCATTATTTTCCTCCAAAACAGGTTCCTTTTGGGTCTCCATATCACCCACATCAACAATATCAGGTTTCACAAGTTGTGTACCGCTTCTCAATGTAATAGCACTAACATTCTCTCTTGGGTTGATAGGTTGAGAAGGGAGTCTTCCACTATTTTGTGCCTTCAAGTTGTTGATATCAATCGCCATGGAGCCCATTTGAGTCTGCAACTCCTTGATAGCACTCTTAGTTTCTTGTTGGCTTTCTTTGAACATGGTAGAAATACCTTGCATCATTGCTTGTAACTTTGCATCGATATCGGAACCTTGGTTTTGAACCGATTGTCGTGGTTACTGAAATTGTTGATGTTGCGGCTGAAATTGTTGTTGTTGCGGTTGAAAGTAGGTTGTTGAACCGCACCTTGCTTGTTGGCATAGCTGAAATTTGGATGATCTCTCCATCCCGGATTGTAGGTGTTGGAATAGGTATCATACCGTCTTTGTGGGTTTGGAAAAACCGCATTAGCTTGCTCCAACTCTTCACCATACAAAGGTAATATAACCGCAGCCATCTTTTGCATCATTTGCTCCATATTGTCCATCCTTTGATTACGGTGTAATGATGATGAATAAATAACTTCATGCACTCCCCTAACCATTGGTTCACCTCTTGTGTAGAATTGTTGCGAGTTTGCAGCCATGCTTTCAATCAACTCGGCATCTTGGGCCTCCGTCTTGTTAACTAGTGCTCCACCACCCGCTGCATCAAGAATATATCTATCACTTGATTGAAGACCTTCGTAGAAGTATTGGATTATCATTGCATCGCTGAATTGATGGTGAGGACAGATTGCCACCAATATCTTGTATCGCTCCCAACATTCATACAAGGATTCTCCCGCATGTTGCTTTATTCCACAAATATCTTTGCGAATTTGAGTGGCCTTTGACGCAGGAAAATACCTCTCTGAAAAGAGTTTCTTCAAACCGTTCCATATAGTGACACTTCTGGCAGGCAAACAATACAACCAATCCTTAGCGCTGCCTACCATAGAAAATGGAAAAACTTTCATCATTGCACCATCGGCTTCAGTCTCCGCCGGAAGCATAGCCTTGACAATGGTATATAACTCCATAAGATGCTTGTTTGGGTCTTCATTTACCATGCCATGAAACTTTGGCAACTCTCTAAGCAACCCCAGATTGATCTCAAAAGTTGAGTTTGTTTGGATACACTACCGTTGTGCATCAAGCCTATGAGAAGCCAAATCCTTGAGTGTACGATTTGCGTGATCTATTGCTTCTTCTTCCTCAACTAGTGGTTCTTCTACAAATGGAACCTCTTGTTCTTCTTCTAGTTGTAACTCTTCTTCCACTTCTTGATGAAGAGCTTCGTGTTCTACTTCCAAGACTTGTTATTCCATTGTGTCTTGAGTTGGTTGGAGTATTGTGCCTCTTCGAGTAGCTATCCCGCACCTTAGATAATTCCAATCTTTAGAAGCCAGAGATTAGTACCTGAAAAACAATTCTTGCAAACAAGTGAGGAACAAGACAAGAAACGGAAAGCAAATATGCAAACAGAAAAATGATAAAAAGAAACTAAAAACTTAATAACAAGCCGTATGCCTCCCCGGCAACGGCGCCAAAATCTGGTCGGTTGTCAGCCGGTCAAATATAATTTCACTTTCTTACTTCACTAATATAAATGTAGAATGCGATAAGAGAGAGTTCGTATCCACAGAGAGGCTTTTGTTGTTATAAAAAAATTCAGTTTCTTAGTAACCAGGGTGGGGGGGGGGGGGTTGATTTATCAAAGCAATAAAAATGAATTGAAAGCAAAGTAATAATAAAAATAATCAATAAGGAGAAAGTATTGGTCACGGGATAGTTTCATTCACAAACTCGAATTATCAACAATGACTAGAATTGAAATTTTAATCTCTCATTTACTAAAAGTCTTAGGATACCTTGATCGCAAGAGTATCCCGCTAATTCCCTGATTTTATCACAACCAGATTAAAAGATGCATATGTGAATTCTTCCTAGAAAGCAACCTAAAGTGTAAAAGCACAATTAGATTTAACTCCCTAAAAGCAATAAGTTCTATGGAATAAGACTAATCAAGGCAATCAAAATGTGTAAAAGCACTAAATCGATTTAACCCAAGTTATGATTCATATGTGACTAGTAGGATATATCACTACAAGCACTACCCACATTTATGCTACTTAGAATCAGGGACAAACAATGTTTTCGTATTGAAAACCCTAATATAGCTCTAAATATGAAAGCAAATCGGATTGATTCCGGACTCAACCAAATAAATAATCAAATCATAAACAATATGAACCATGAATCATAAACAGTAATTTATTGAGATAAAACTAATTCATTGATTCAAATCTTGTTTGTGAAATCCACTTTATATCCCATAACCAATAAAAGGTATTTAGTTACTCATAGTTTTTGGATTCAACATAATTATTATCAAAAATAAAATGAAGAACATGAAAAAGAAACGAAAGAAAACCCTAGTAGAATCGCTCTCCTCCAAAACTCCAGTAAAAAAATCTCCCAAAAGAATAGAAACTTCTTTCTTTTATAGTTTTTCACTTGCCAAAACTAGGTATAATTCTTCAAAGTCTATCACCAAAGAGTCCACCAAGCCCATGAACCATGTGTGATAAAAACCCATTTAAAAGTGTCAAAAATAGCTCACCAGAGAACTGGTGCACTGGCCGGAATCCGGCCCAGAAAATATCGCAGGTGACCGGCTAAGTCCGCCCCGTTACCGGTCAACTGAGTCAAATCGGGAAGTCAACTTAGTCAACTCGGGTCAAACTGACCGAGTTAGGCGAGTCATGGTGTGAGTCGGAGTTGTTGCACAAGCCATATGCTACTGTTGCGCTGTCAGCCATGATGGTTGTGCTTCACTAATTTATATCCAGCCATGTTGGCCCTGTCCTGCACCATCTGTAACTTCTCTGCAACCAACACCTGGTACCCTTCTCTGCATCACTAGCATTACAAGCACTATCTTTTCTTCTTTTCTGTCACAGCTCAACTGCAGCTCAAAACTCAATATGAACATCTATCTGAGAACCTGCAATCCCACCATTTCTCTTATCAATTCAAACCCATGTCAGCTCTGGACAAATCCACCAAAACTATAAATGCAGCTTCAGCTTTCCATGTCTTCCTCCTTGTTTTGCAGCTTCAAAACTCCCATTAATTCCAGCTTATAAAACATTCCACAACCTGCAATTCATCAGTCACTACTAAAACCCATTTTACCATACTCAGGTCACCATTGAAATCCAGAATCACCACCAATTGCTCACTACAGCTGTATTCAATTCAGGTTCTACTCATACACACATTACCAACACCTACATCTCAACTGAACCATTCATTGCTGCTGCAATTTCAGTTAAGCAACATCCACTTCAAGCCCAGTTGATGCAGTCCACTGCCATCTCATCTCTAGCACCAAACTATCGAAACCACCAGACCAAAATACCACCTGCAACACAACAAATCTGTATCTCCCTGTATTGTCTTGCCCAACCATTGCATTAACAGCTCACCATTATCTCAGCCTTCACCAGAAAATAACTATTGCAGCCTTGAGCCAATACACATTCCAGTTGTAACCACTATTCCAGCCAACATTTATTCCTTGCAGCACCGGAAGCAACATCAAAACTTCATCTTCTTTGCTTCATTGCAACACTCATAACTGGCAACAACAGCTTATTGTTCATACCCTGCCGCATCACTAGTCATTCCCAACTACAGCCATCTATAAAAACAGACACATTGTTCATTCTTGCACCCACCAACAGCTGACACCATGATTTCAGTATCTTCCATCAAACACAGTCAACACTCAATCTTCTCTGCAGCTTCAAATCATCACTAGACACTGCATCTCATAACCACCACAAAGCAACATCTCCACACATATCTTACCCACCTTCCATCAATCACCAGACACAGCACCACCACTGATTCAACATATTAACCTCAGCTCTGCAACCAAAAGCATCATACCCTGCAACCTAGCAGATGCAATTCACATACACAGTTCAAGTCCTCAAGCCACATGTAAATCAGACATAACTCCACAGCCAACACCACCAGATCCCAAATCCCAGCAGCAATTCTTCATAACCATATTCTTTATAGCATCAGCAACCACGAACAATCACTTAAGACCATCTCAGCTAGTTCAACAACAGCTTCATCAGTGGCTCCTCTAAATCCCAGTCTGAGTTATACCCATTGCAACAAACCCTAACTCTGAATTAGAGGAAAACCCTTGTAACATCCATGGCACATCTCCAACTAGAGTCAAATACAGATTCGACCATTCATCCCCAACTCATGAAATCACCATTCATCCCAATTAACAGACTACAATTCTACATCATTCCCTGCTTCAAAAATCAAACCCATGGCATGAAAACAAAAACAACCCCTAATTCTCACTGAACCTCCATTAATGGAAACATCACCATCTTCTTCAATCACTACTCTCAATTTCAGATCCACCACTAATCCTGATTCCAACCTGGTTCCTTCTCCATCGCTGGTTCTTCTCTTTATCATCTTCCTCTATGACGATCTCTCGATTCTCTGAGATTTTTCTAACCCTTAGAAATATAGCAGCCGCCATTTTCAGACAGAAGAAGAATAATGATTTTCTACTATGAATTTTAGGTATGGTAATGATAAAAACAAAATAATCCTTCTCTAAATTTTAAGGCTATTGTAGAAAAGTGGATATAGCCACCCAGGTTAGGAAAATAAGGGGTAACCAAGGTGATTCTAGGCATCACTCATCAGATAAGGGCCATCATGGTTGTTTGTCTCCCTTGCTTCTCTAGACTAAGTTGTAGTGGTGGTCTCCTATTATTGGCTTGGATCAGCGTCGCTCTCAATAACATTTGCATATGAAATGGCGCTTTTTCCTTTTATTCTCCAAATGGACGATTTCTCCTTCTTTTGCTCAAAGTGACTCCAGTGCACCTAATAACTCAAAACTAAACATAAGAGATGAAATTCCCAATGATAATAGAAAAGAAAGCATAAATACTAGATATAAAATTAGGTGTTTTACAACACCTATCAGCAGCAACAGAAAAGAATTCTCTGCAGCCTTATTATTTGATATCCCCCGTACCCCAAACGCTCCATGTACTTGTCTATGACTCCATGCGTCTATTTATAACCCTCTAGCCTCGAAATATCTTGCAATAATTGTCGATAATCCTCTCATTACTTCCTCTGCAAAATACGGGATTTTTTCCTAATTTTCTCTCTACATGCTTCTGACATCTATAAACACACTCCAATCTCATTCTAAAAACAATCAGAAGGAGTCCAACTCATTACAGATACACGCCAAACACAAGAAATCCCGTGACTTTCTCCATGAAAGTACGTCCCCTGTTTTGAAAAATCACCATAAATAAACGGATTTGATTCGTTTCTTTAGTTTCCAAGATACGTATGCAACCCTGTTTACATGGTAAGAGTTTTATCTTTCATTAAACTCTTAAGAATCTCCCAAAAATCTCGCCACAAACTCTCGCTGTTGAGAGTAAAATTTCTCGCCAAAACAATTATTCAAAGGAGAAAGGTGGAGTGCCCCTAACCGATACCGGGGTGCTTCTAGCCGAGGGGTGTAAATAGTAAACAAAGTGCCCCTTATCCAAAACTGGGGTGCGAATAGTACTTTTCTCCTGGGGGTCCAAATAGCACTTTTTTAGCAACTTTTTCCACACAAGTGTGTTTCTCCAAAAACACCTACACAAACATAAAAACACCAAAATAAGTACAAAAATCGAGACTAACAATAGAGACACTGAGGACAATTCAGACACAAAAATATGTCTATCAAATACCCCCAAACTTATTATTTGCTAGTCCTCGAGCAAAACTAATAAATAAAACCGAGTTAGTCTCGGGAGGGTTTACCAGAGGTGTACCCACAAAACTATGACTTCTAATTGGTCACAAGTATCCAAAGAGCTATGAGGACATACATATTCTCAACCTATCTCCAAGTGACTAAAATGCCAGAGAAATTAAAGGTGTCAGCTCTAAAGCTGATTGAAGAAAAGGGGAGACACATCCGCAACACTGCTAGATAAAGAGATATCCGCTACACAGCTAGATAAACATTGTAAGATGCGTCCGCTGATTTACAACTGGATAAGATTAGGAGAGAGAAAGGATGAGAGGGACATCTGCTACACAGCTGGACTAATTACGTGTGATGAGTTAAACCAGTGCTAGAAATATCTTGTGCCAGATTGAAAGCGGACTAACAAAGTAACCAAATGTATCTTTCTTTGACTCTCTCATAGTGCTCAGTAGAAACAACGTCTTCTTCGGCTTCAACTATTGATGATAAACTCTTGAACCTTGTAAAACCTTGACAATTAACTCTTCTCTTTGATTTCTTGCTTTACATAAAAATTTCTACTTCCCTATGGCCTTATTAAACACAAAAGAACGTAATGATGATTTTTTTTTATTTATTTTTTTTGAAACAAAAATTACAAGACAAAATATTACATGGCCATCACAGAAGGAATTTAACACTTGGATCTTCGCAACTTGTAATGTCTTAGTATCATCAACTTCAACAACTTATATCGTTTGATTTTTCTTGCTCTTATAACTTCTTGTAACCCTTGATTTTTTTTTAATATGATTTTCTATTGTTTCTTCTAAACCTTAAACGTCTTCAACTTTATTCATAGATTTTGATGTCGCTCCGTTTGTTGATGATGATAAGTTTCTACTGAGAGAGAGTCGTAATCCAGTAACTAAGACTACATTATGAGGTTGCTTTGTCTTTCTGGCATTTCCTGACCTACTTGCCTTTCCATCATGGTTACCCTCTAAAAGGAACAAGTTCTCTCCTGAATTTCAAGGATCTCAATGTCTTTTTCTCTAATGTCTCAATAGGTTGTTATCCCTAGCATTCCAATTTCTATCTTTTCGGTGAGAAACAGTATGTAAACTTAGCTAACCGGATACCATGTGACGCTAGAAGTTTCAAAAGTGCAACTAAAAAGTTATTCCCCACCCCCAAACTTAAATCTAACATTGTCCTCAATGTTCTAAAGATGTAATTAAAAGCATGAACAAGGAAAATTGTTACCACTTGAAGAAAATAGTAAGGAAAGATATTACCATGTTGTAAGAATATTGGGTTACCTCCCAAGAAATGCTAAGTTTAAAGTCTTCATCCAGACAATGGAAGAGATTAGTCACCTCGAAGAATCATATCGCAGTAGCCGGAATAACTATGGGTCATCTGGATCAAAAAGTGTTTCTCATAAGAAGAGGAAACTGCAACAGACGAGTAAGATATCCAACACACCCTTATCTATTTTTTTGCTTAAGACAACTACATCTAGTTGTGGTTCGGGTTCAGGATCTATAAAAGGGTCTAGATAAAAAGCTTTCATCGGCTGGATTTCCTCAAAGGCAGGATCCTGAAGATCAGGTTCTAGAGTTTGGAAATACTCAATTAAGAACTTAGAAGCACATAACATTATTAACCTGAATAGCTGGGGATCCTCTAAGTCAATCAGACTTGACTCACATAGTGGACCACAGTAGTGGTCATTCTTAAGAAAATGTGTCGACCCTAATTTTCTAAAGTAATTAGGTTTAGTCTCAAAACTTAATAACTGACACATATATGTTCCCACAATTGGAAGGAAGGTTTTTGGTAGGAAAACAAAGTCAATCGTGGTATCATAGCCTGGGTTAACCACATCAACCAGAGGATGGGTTTCTAATAACTGAACTTCTTTATGGACACAACTAGGTTCAGGAGAAAGTGCATGAAGATAATCTTTTAAAATGGTTGAGGCACATATTTCAAGTACCAAGTTAGGGACCTTTCTAAGAGTTAAGGCATATGGAGAATGATAATCACCCCCAAACTTAGAGTTTTTAGTGTCTCTAGAAAGACTAGTCACAACTTCCCTAATTTCAAGGCTATCTGATTCTTGAAAATGGTCAATTGATTCTTCTAAGTCAGGTACATCCTCACTCATCTCTACGAGTTCATTTTATTTTTCTAAGTATATTGTTTCTAAATCACTAGACTCAAAATGTACTCGTTCCTCTAAACCATCATTAGCTTCGCAATCAAAAGGAAATACTACATCGTCTAAAATGGTGGTATCTCTAGTCAAATCCTTGTCCTTTCAAATATGTGAATAATCATTAAAATTATTGGGACTTAAACCAGAAATAGTACTATCATTATAAAGCTCCATTGGAGTTACAATTTCCTTATCACTATGCCTACATATGTTTGATTCTTCATTAACATTATCCTCATAATCATAATAATATGAAAATGGATGAACCTCATCTAAAATAGTATTTCCAATTCTATCTTTGTCATCTTGATTAGGTGAATAGTAACTATCCTCATTTTCAAGGGTGAAACTGGGAACAATGTGTTGGAAATTCAGATTATTTCGAGCAATTATTTCATTTATCTCAGCTATCCGCTTGAGGGTATCTTCTAAAGAAGGTACACTCATTAATATAGTTCTTTCGTCCATAACTATACCATTCATGTCAGCTAACTTACTTGTCGACTCAGTTAACTTCATGAGGGACTCTTCTAAAGAAGGAGTAGGAACAGAAGGATCATAAAAAGGACTACTTTCAATGGTTCGATTGTATCCTCTAGAGAAGAATAACTAGTATTATAATCTTCTTTCTCGTAAGACTGATGCACGTGTGGATAGTAATTGATCTCACCATGGTATGACCCATAACCTTCAAAAGATTGGCATTCCCAACCACTATTCACACTATGGTCATAAAAAGAGTAATGTCCATATTGTTCAGTTAGATATTCATATTCATTGTGATGGCTATTATAATACCAATTTGACATCCTAACTTGAAGGGAATTCTACACAAACACAAACAAAGCTGACTCGGCCAAAACAAACCTATTTAATATAGCAAACAAAAAGCATGATGGATCCACTTAGATTGTTTCTAGACCAGCTTCTAATCCTTCGAAAGGGAATTCGTTACAATTTGAGAAAACCCCTCTGGAATCAATCCGAGTTTAAGTAAGTTGAATAGAGGCGAGGGAAGCTTCTAGAGCTTTCATACCCAAGGCCTCACCGCATTACAAGGCGGCGCAGTCACGCATTCAACTCACATAAATCATCATGAACTTTGAAGTATGCTTAAAAGAGTAACCAATATTTTTCGAATGATTTTCCTATTAAGCTCATTACCCTATCGGTCCCGTTCTATTCCAAATTTTAAGCTTAGGTTCGCGTTTGGTATCATTTTCCTAAGGTGGGCAAGAAGAGAATGGTGATGAAATCCGAACCCTTATCTTGTATGGCCAGGCCTTGCCCTTTACTAGGAAATTAAAGCAGCCGTTTTCAAGACCTCAACATATATATGCATACAAAATCATTCAGTAAACCCGCTGACAGGGGATTCGTGGGTGTTTAGAATTCTTACCTCCCGTTCCATACGGGGGATGAACCGTTGAAGTCGACTCGGGCCACGACTCCTATGTCATGTACGAACCCGAGGGGCCGAGGTGATATCGTAATCACCGTCCTTCCCTGTGCAGTTTATATTTGAAACTACCCTTCCGTAGGGTTTTAAAAAAATTAATGTCCAAATTCCAAAATGAAAAGGTCCAAAAATAAAAATATTACAAAAATATAACTCAAATTACAGTTTCTAAAAAAATAAAATAAAATTATTTACAAAATCTTCTTCTTCACTTCTTTTGGATTTCTGTTTTCTTTCCTTTTTGGGCTTTGCCTTTCTTTTCAGCACTTTCTCTTTTTCTTTAGCTTGGCTCCAAATCTGAAAGCAAGCAAAAATACCAAAATGCGTAAAAAAGAACAAAAATAATAAAAAATAAAATAAAACCCAAAAACAAATCTATACACAAGTCCGCGTCGGCAGCGCCAAAAATTGATGTGAATCAATAATGTTGTAGAAAGTGGTAGTAAGGTTGTCGTTTACTCAGAATTGTTGAAATTGATTTTAGGATTTAATAAACTGAAATAAGATAAAAAATATATACAAAATATTGTCACAGATGAAGAGATGACCGAGACTCAGAATTCCACCAAACTCATAACAAAAGGTTCAAATATTAATTCTTTTAACAATTATATCTCAACAAATAAAATTAACATGGACTCTGATTTTGCCAAAGTAGATTCTAAAAAGATTGGTTGTATCCCCTAAGCATAGATTATCTAAACAAAGCATAACATATCTAATTGAATAACAACCAATTTAATAAAATCATAATTCAATTAAAAATAATACAAAAGTCTAAAAAATAATTTTACCCACGTATGAAATTCGCCTTCCTCCATCGTCCCGGTGATGGGTTCTATCTCCGCATGGTGAAAACACACTCCAAGGAATTTTTCATTGCTCAAAAAGGTGTTTGCAAGAAGAAAGAGTTCAAATCAGTGTGTTTGTAATAGATATAACTGTTACAGAACCCACCGTTACAGAAATACACTAAAAGACTGTTGCGAACTCGAAATAATTGTTACAAAGAACTGTTACAGAAAACGATATGGATAAAGTGTCATAGACATTGTAGCTATGCGACTGTTTTCTTGCGTCAAAGTTCTCCGTTCTTCCTCTACATGCAGCTGGTCGGTTGTCTGCCGGTCAAATATAATTTCACTTTCTTACTTCACTAAAATAAATGTAGAATGCGATAAGAGAGAGTTCGTATCCACAGAGAGGCTTTTATTGTTATAAAAAATTTCAGTTTCTTAGTAACCAGGGGGGGGGGGGTTTGATTTACCAAATCAATAAAAATGAATTGAAAGCAAAGTAATAATAAAAATAATCAATAAGGAGAAAGTATTGGTCACGGGATAGTTTCATTCACAAACTTGAATTATAAACAATGACTAGAATTAAAATTTTAATTTCTCATTTACTAAAAGTCCTAGGATACCTTGATCGCAAGAGTATCCCGCTAATTCCCTGATTTTATCACAATCGCATTAAAAGATGCATATGTGACTTCTTCCTAGAAAGCAACCTAAAGTGTAAAAGCACAATTAGATTTAACTCCCTAAAAGCAATAAGTTATATGGAATAAGACTAATCAAGGCAATCAAAATGTGTAAAAGCACTAAATAGATTTAACCCAAGTTATGATTCATATGTGACTAGTAGGATATATCACTACAAGCACTACCCACATTTATGCTACTTAGAATCAGGGACAAACAACGTTTTCGTATTGAAAATCCTAATATAGCTCTAGATATGAAAGCAAATCGGATTGATTCAGGACTCAACCAAATAAACAATCAAATCATAAACAATATGAACCATGAATCATAAACATTAATTTATTGACACAAAACTAATTCATTGATTCAAATCTTGTTTGTGAAATCCACTTTATATCCCATAACCAATAAAAGGTATTTAGTTACTCATAGTTTTTGGATTCAACATAATTATCATCAAAAATAAAATGAAGAACATGAAAAATAAACAAAAGCAAACCCTAGTAGAATCGCTCTCCTCCAAAACTCCAGTAAAAAAATCTCCCAAAAGAATAGGAACTTCTTTCTTTTATAGTTTTTCACTTGCCAAAACTAGGTATAATTCTTCAAAGTCCATCACCAAAAAGTCCACCAAGCCCATGAACCATGTGTGATAAAAACCCATGTAAAAGTGTCAAAAATAGCTCACCGGAAAACTGGTGCCCTTTATCCAAAATTGGGGTGCGAATAGTACTTTTCTCCTGGGGTCCAAATAACACTTTTTGGGCAACTTTTTCCACACGAGTGTGTTTCTCCAAAAATACCTACACAAACATAAAAACACCAAAATAAGTACAAAAATCGAGACTAACAATAGAGACACTGAGGACAATTCAGACATAAAAATATGTCTATCACTTTACCAACACATATTTCGAGAAATAGATAGGTGAGATATACTCGGCTCGAAATACCAAATGTGTATAATCTTAGTCTATATAGTAATACAACTTTTGTCTCAATATAGGGGATAGAGTAGATAGACTTTTGAGTGATAGATAAGTTCAAGTCTCCACATACTTTTTAGTCGATGAAGATCCACTGGTTCCTTGAGTAGTCCTTCGTCTTGTATGATGATTTCCATGGAGTTCTTGAGATCAATTACACTTTCTATCCTAGTATGTGACCTTAGCTATAGTAGACTAGAAATCAAGACTTATAGTTTTGATCATTAACATTGACAAACATTCTTGAGATAGCAACGCGTGCGAGTTCGACCGAGAAATTCTCTAACACCTAATCCCCACATCTCATGTGTGATACTAGTTGCAACTAGAGTCGATTCTCCTTTAACCTTAGGTTTTTGACGAAACCATGTAAGTTAATGACTTGAAGACTTCATTGGGATTGTGAAGCCAGGCCCAACTATTTTCACTGGAGTTACGTGTTCTAATCTTTTTGTTTTCTATCGTATTGAGTACTATCTTCTCTAATATTTTCTCAAGATTTATTCTTTGATATGCAAGATGAATAGTAGTCACAAACATCTTCGTCTCATCGTTTGTGAATCTATAATATCTTGTTTTGCTACCATACGATTAAGATTATTGTGAGGTGATTGATATTTCTAGGATGTTCTTCGGGAATATAAGTATGATGTATCAATTAGTTCTTATTCACCTTGATTTATCAAAAGATGGAACAAAACCCTAGGTATTTATGTGGGAGACAGATTTATCTATTCAATAGACTTTTCTGTGTGAGATAAATTGGTTTATCAAGTCTTCGATTTTGGGTCGTAGAAACTCTTAGTTGTGGGTGAGATCAGCTAAGGGAATCAAGTGCGTAGAACCTTACTGGGATTCAGAGACATAAGGAACGCGACTGTACCTTGATCAGTGTGAGATTGGTTAGGGATTAACTACATTCCAGTTTGAAGTTAACTTGGAGTAGGATAGTGTCTGTAGTGGATTAATACAATGTGGTGTTAAAATCTGGACTAGGTCTCGAGGTTTTTATGCATTTGCAGTTTCCTCGTTAACAAAACTTCTGGTGTTTGTGTTATTTCTTTTCCGCATTCTATTTTTTATATAATTAAAATATCACAGGTTGTGCGTAAGTTCAATCGATTGGAAATCCAAACTTTGGTTGTTGATTAGTTTGACACTTGGATATTGGTTTTTGATACCGTCTAAGTTATTTCTTATATTCAATCAGGCTCGCAAATTCCTATTTGTTTGATTGCGGATTGAATTTAGAAATTGAGATATAACTCTTTGATATACTTTTCTTAAGATTGAGTCTGACTATCTAGTTGATTCTCTTAAAAGTATATTGGAGTTAGTTCATACAAATTGCTAAGAGAAATATTAGGTGTGGTTGTTAGACCCCCGGTTTTTCAGACACAAAAAGTTTTGTTAACGAGGAAACCACAATAGTAAAAAAACCCTGGGACCTCGTCCAGATTTAAATACCAAACTATATTAAGTTGTTATAAACACTATCATACTTCAGAATAGAATGTAGTTGAGATCGAATCCACCCTCCAAGCGATTCAATTACAATCGCGCTCCTTACATCTCTCGAACCTCGCATGGCTCTACGTAATTGATTCCCTTAGTTGACGCCATTTACAGTCTAAGAGTTACTTCAACCTAAATGAATACTTTTGCTACTAATTTTCCTTTAACAGATAATCTTATTTGATATTTTCTTAGATCAAAGATCAAGGATTGGAATCTGTTTGCAATAGACAAAGCTAGCAAACCTCAAAAATTCGGAAAACTTACACTCAGTTAGCTGAGGAACCTAGATTCTCTACCACCTCTCTTCAACTTTTCAATTACGAATAGTTTTTAGATATCTATCTTGAGGAATCACAAAGTCTAAGACGAAAATAACTTCATGTTTATTATACACCATGCCTAAAAGATATTACGAGAACCTCAATAACAGAGAAGCAAGATCAGGATGCACAAACTATAAAGGTAAAGATAGTCGGACCTGGATTCACGAATCCCTAAGAAAAGTCGTTTAGTCGTAAACCTAATAATGTTTCACAGAGTAAACCTATGATAATTAATATAAGATGACTCTAGCTATCAACTAGGACACAAAATGTCAGAGATTGATTTTCCGAATTGAAAGAGCATCTCTACTTATAGATGCTCAAGACTAGGGGCTGCTTAGAATTCAAGCTAAGATAACTTAAGATTCAAGCAAATATTTTTTCTGTTTAGATGAAACTCTGGTTAGGGTTTCAAGTAAGCATGTGAGAAGTTCGTCCTAAAATCACATTAAAAAATATAATGGCCTGATACATGATAATGATAGTTCTTTGGCAAATATGCCTTGTGAACTAGTAATCAATTTGATGTTTATTTAACCACTTAAGAATTAATCAGGATACACATACAAAAGTGTTTTAGTGATCAATGATGTCTTAGGTGTTTATGAGAGTCATTGAAATGCTAAACATATTTTAAAAAAAAAGCCTTTAAGCATCTGTTAAATTTTTACTAAGACCGTCGGTGAAACGATTCGTGAATCGTAAGGAATAGTTCATGAATCAGGATGCTACGGATCATGAACTAGGTTCACCAACCATACTCGGCTCGTGAAATCAGATGGACATGGTTCGTGAACCGGGTTCGCTGACTGTTGGCCTTTTTACACCAACATGAAAATTCAGATTATCGCGATTCATGAACTATCCCCTTGTGAACTTAAAGTTTTCGAACTGGTTCGCCAACCTTCCCAGTATTCCAGAAACTCAAATATCCATGGTTTGCAAACTGGTTTGCCAACCTATCCAGAGTCAAAATTACAGAAGTTTTGAATTATCTCTTTTGATGTTGGAAACATTCCCAAATGAAAAAAACCATTTCTTAAGCAATTTCCAAATGATCCACAAACTAATTCTTTAATAATGAATTATTTCGAACTAATATTGTTAAGGACCTTTGAACATCCAATGCTTGAATTATATTTCGAGATATTTAACAAGACAAGCTTGACTCGAAATTTATTTTTTGCAATATATCTACCAGAGGTCATACGACATAGTCTCATAAGATAGTGAGTAAAATAGAATGGGTCAGTTTTTGCATACCTTGTTGATAAAGTTCTTCAGATGTTATAACAAAACTTATGGATTCAACTAAGCATTGCTCTAACACGATAGTCCAGACTGGGTATCATCACTCTTACCAGAACTCGTGGAATAATCCATTGTGAAAAGACGAGGGTACCCAAATACACCACAATCTTTTTGTGTCAACCTATAAGTCCTCTTACCAAGTGTGACCATCTATGGACAAAATTGAGACAATACAACAACTTAGGTATTCACACTTTATGTTATTTTCTATGGATACGAGATCGAGACAATACGACTACAAAAATGTGATACTTGATAATAGGTTCGAACTTAACCAAACTCTATAGGATCACTATTAAGTATATCAGAGTTAACATAAAGTGCAATTTACTTTAAATTATATAAAAAAATATAATTGCGGAAAACAAAAGTAAATCACACAACAAGATTTTGTTAATGAGGAAAACTGCAAATGCAGAAAAAACCTCAGGACCTAGTCCATAATTGAATACTCTCAGAATTAAGCCGCTATACAAAATTTACACCAACTTTGTATAGTTGAGACCAAGCAACTACCCCTATTTCACTTAGTTTCCTCAGTATCCCCGCGCTTCCGACTTCGATGAGTCACACACTGGTACAATTCCTTTGCATCGTATTCCAAACAGCAAAGGAACAACGAATATGTTTGGTAACAATTCTATTGATTCTTTTCAAGATAAAGATATATCAAGTCATACGCAAAGGCTCTTCCGTTTAATATGATAAACTCATTTTCCTGGTTATATCAATCTGTCCAATAACTACCAAAGCAGTTAAGTTTATATTCGTAATCAATCAGTATAGATCTCAATGAGAAACTATAAAGTGATTCCGATATCGCGCATCTAATCAATCGAATAAATATGATCCTAGTTGGATCCCAGCCGATCAAGGTTTGTGCACACACAAAGATACGAGAACTAAATAAGAAATCTTCTTCATTTTCAAATATTCTTTAATCTTCAATAAATACCTGCACAACACCACTTGAATCTCTTGTGATCAATCATACATAGAACGAAGTCTATTAACAATGGATTATCACAAGATGTCTTTAGATCTACAAACAGTTCTAAAGATCCCGTCGATACTTCGATCTAGTTTGAGCAAATCTTATATCAGAAGAGAAGATTTCAAGAATAAACAAACTAGGTGCAATCAAAGTTTCAACAACCATTAGTCAATCAAATCAATTGAAAACTAATAACACTGCAATTATCTAGTTTCCCACCAATGGTACTCGTAGAGCTTTTTGATCCCACAGAAGTCTTTAAACGAGCGGTCGTAAGAGATTTCACCTAATTAGGATACTTTCCTCTCCGAATAGACGGCTCCACCTGAAACAACTAGAAATGAAGTTTGCCTAGCTCTTATGATAGTTTGCTAGAAATGAAAACTTAAGTATTTATAGACCAAGGATGTTTGGATATCAAGGAATTTCCAAAACCGAAAATATTCTTAAGATATGCAATGAATGACAAAATTCGGTTTTCCTAATTCCAATAAATGCTTTTCCAAAATTTTCTAAATCTCTCAATAGAAAATATCCAATTAGTAAATGCACATTACTAATTTTTATTCTCTAGAGATATGCATTTAATTGCTGGTAATTAAAGCATATAAAACTAAAAACCTTAATAAAATGATTCTTAATTTATCTCGGCACATGATCTCCTAAAGTACTAAGGAATATCTTTGAAAAATAAATGATAAGAGTTATTGTACTTGTTTAAAGTATGTTGACATATCTTCACTGTAAATCCTTATTCATATTTTACATGGAATTACATTCTTGGAATCAGTTAAACACACTTCCAAACAAGTTTAGAATTAGTTAACATGTATTCCAAGATAACTATGTGATTGATCAAACATCAAATCATATACATGGGTTCAATCGGTTCTACCAATCACTAGGATCGGTTTTACCTTAATATGGAAATACTTATGATCGGTCACACAAGTTACCATGACATGTTATATCAGTTACCAGGATCGGTTCCATATTTCCATGGTATTGCTTGTGATCGGTTAGTTACCAGGACCGGTTACACCAGTTACCAGGACCGGATACCAATTACAAGGATCTATTACACAACACTTGTGTTCGGTCACACCAATTACTAGGATCGGTCACACCAGTTACAAAGATCGATCATACCATCACATGGTGATAACTTAGGATCGGTTACACCAATTAATGAAAACTAGTCATACCAAATTATAAGTCAGGCATTGTGATTAGTTATACCATACATAACCAAGGTAAAGATCGGTTCTACCATCTCACACATATTGATCATCCAAAGATTTGCAATGAATAGCCGAACCAATAAGCCTAATGATTTCCCTTTCGATTCACAAAACAAGTTCATGAATGCAATTCCTTTAAAAAATGTAAAACATTGTTTCCTAGGATAAAATATTCACCATAACCCATTCACATAATCATAACAGTATATACAAGATTATGTCAATGTCATATCTACGAATTTCAAAATATAAGTGTTATACTTCGTAGTTTAATTCCATAATACTATGATCATACAAATATGACCATGCCACATCACTAGTGTATTATACAACATGTACGTTATATAGAGCTTTGCAGTTATGTTTTCAATATAACACGACTTGAAAGATACGTACGTTTAGGAATGAAACAGTTCAAGTTAATATTACTAACCTCAAGAGAAAGGATGCCCTGGTCGTTGTAGTTCGCCTCCTCTTCACATTCTTCAGGTCTTCAGAGTAATAGTTTTATGTCTCAACATTCTTAGACTTTTTAGTCTAACCTAAACGAAGTTGACTCTAATATATAATCAAGCGACTTTAGATGAGTTTTGACACACTAAAATATGACAACCAAACTTGACATACCAACGCTTGGTGAGTTCAACAAATTGATGTTCTAATACACCGTGACAAAAACTGAAATTGTATTGTTTTCCATCTGTCCCATACTAAATATCGATGAGTTAGACTTAGTCGAAGAAATATCCAACGACATAGGAAGATTAGACGTATGGACCGGTCTAGAAGAGTTAGTCCGATCCACATCCCTTCTTTTCTTTCTTATGACTGTGATCCAAGGATGAGCCAACCCAACATTAGCCACTGATCCACCTTCAAATGATTGTTCCGGTTGAGAATCAATGTTAGTAAGTTTACCTCTTAACCACTTACTAGATGGATTATCATATTGCCATACAAACAAATTTGACGCCGAAAATTTTAGTTTTTTTTTTTTAAAATTCAAATATGATTAAGGAATAGTATGAGGCGAAGTTTCAGCGGCGTCCATAATTTTTGAACTCCTCTGATGCTTCTGATGCTTCACATGACTAATAACTTGTTCACCATTTTTATCCAACATCACCACTATTGAACGAATTTTAGGATGAGTTATGATGGCATGATCATGACCACCATTAGATAAATTCTATTGAATCCGTTAATACTGAACGCAAATACCATTGAACTTGACAATCATAGTAATTTTACTCGAGTCACATTGGACTTTAACTTTTCAACTGTCAAGCTTGGCAAGTGTACTGGTAGAAATATGAATGCCAATATTTTTTCCCAATATGAACAAACAGCTTCAAAAGACTTTAAATCCCATAAATAAAAAGTAAGACCCCTAATTATAATCCAATAAATATCGGAATCTGTGAAAACATTGTTTGATGTAAGAATCCAATGTCGAATCGAGACAATTGACCTTCCCACTTCGAATGGATGTTCAATTTTAAAAAGAATTGAACTCCTCAATAGATTTAGCTAAAAAGATAACAAATTTCCCTTTTTATACTACGTAAACCAATATTTGTAAGCTAGTTTAGCTATTCCGGCTGAAATTTTATTCCACCCATTATGAGAATTAAGTACTTCCACAATAATTCCCAATGAAGAAAGATCTCCCAAAATGTTAGATTTATCTTGAGTTGTCTTTGCTTTAACTGCCGGATAAGAAATTGAGTCTTCAGGAACCTTTGCATATTCCTTCCTCCCGACTAGAATTATAGAAGCCTAAAAACTGACCTAGAAATACCACTTGGAACACAAATAAAACTGTCTTGAATCTTTCGCAGTTCAAGAAATTTTTAGATACCACCCACGCTTATTGGCAAGTATTTCCATTAGGATGATTACATGGTTGAATCTTCGAGACCACTTCAGCTTTTTCTTCGAGAGGATTTTACAACCTTCAGGAATGTATTGTGAACTCAAGATGTAGCTAGCTTCCTCTGGAATATAAATCCAATTACTTACTTCTTCGTACCTTTCTAGTACTTTGATTTTTGTCAACTTATCTTTGACACTCCACGATATTTCAGAGGATTTTGATTCCAGAATAATATTGATAGAGGATTTCATGTTATCAAAACAAATTAGGAAAAACTAAAAAGTTAAAAAAACATAATGAAAAACTGACACTTAGATCTCTGCCAACTAATAAATCCCAGTCCCAAGAGGAAGGATCAAAGATCCGCCCTTGGACGGTGGAGAAGTGTGGAGAAGTTCAACGGAGCACACTCCTGAACTGAATCAAACCTGAGGAGATATTTCAATTAGGAGGCTGAGATGGTGAAATAAGATGAATGAAAAAATCACCATGAGAAAGAAGCTCCGAAGAAAACGTTATGAGTTGAATTGTCTCATGAAAAAAATTCGAAAGCCGAAAAAAATAAGAGACTCATTATGCTATGCACCTATCGCAATGCTAGAATGACTAGGCAGACAGTAGCTAAATCCCCTATCGGATAAATCTCAGACATTTCTTCCGGGTCCACTGTTTTTCTTGGATGTAAAACTTTTGTTTCTTGGATGTATGTAAAACTACTCATAACTTTACCCCGTTACTCCGGTTCCCAAGTATAATCACCTAAAAAGGAACTACGTCGCCGTCGACAAAAAAGAAAATTCTAAATATACAAATTTTCAGTTGTATGTGTAACTTAAAGTTACATAAGCACATTTTATATGTGTAACCTATAGTTACACAAATAAATTAAATTCACTGGTGTTATGTTTGCATGTGTAACTATAGGTTACACATGCACATTTAAATGTGTAACTTCTAGCTACACATGAAAATTCTAATTACATCAAAGTTACATCTAAATTATGTTGATATTACCATAAATTTACAAAACATAAACCAACAAACACTTACGAAAATCTGTGACATGTCTCACAGGTAAATGTAATCCGAAATCTGGTATAGATCCCACCTTCCAATACGCGGGATATCTTCTTCGTGATTTGCTACTTTCGGGATTGATCCTTCTGGTGCATGTTCAGCAAACAATATCTGCAACCATATATAAATTTAAATTAGTCAAGCTATTAACATTAAAATATCATGAACGTAACACTAAAAGTGCTGGAATAGAAATTACACACAAGCTTTTACCAGCATTGACACAAGCCTTCACATTTGCCAAGCAATCAATATTATCATGAATTTCTTCAAACAAGTGCTCGTGTATCAAGTCAGGCCAAGACACCTTGAGCACCGTCTCATATGTTTCAACGATACTAAGATATTTCACGTTCACTCCATTAGCATTTATGTCTCCAAAAAATAATACACAGCATAGATAAAAACCTATCAAATAAACCAGATCCTTCTCATCATTTTTCTTTCTTTTCCCAATTTTTCTCCTTTTGGTCATCAGTTCTTTTATCTTCTCTAAAATCTTTGTTTTAGTCACTATTGTCTGATGTGTTGTAGATTTAATGTCGGTGAAGAACTTGCTGTACAAAACATTGTCATTCAAATCCTTATGAGAAAAGTTCTTTAATAGCTTTTGACCCTTTCTACTGCCAATCCTTTGCATGTGAAATAAACCAACCAGCTTTGCCGGTGTAGACTCTATAAAATTATCATCACCAAGCTTGAAAGAACAAGGTGTGTCACAATCCAGATCGAAGCAGTTCAAAAGCTTCAAGACGCCGCTTTTGTTGGTAGTGATTTGTTTGCTTGTACTTGGTACAGCTGGATCATACTCATCGTAGTACATCATCACTAGCTTACCGTAAGCAACTCTCAAAAGATATCTCTGAGCCCTGTCACTCAGTCCTATCGGTTTTATCACCTTCACCAAATCCTTGACGGCATTCAATGACTGCCTTAATTTTCCTGTACACATGACACAAAAAAATAGCATGAGTCAGTATTTTGTGTACTTATCAAATACACTCCTTTATAACTGTAAAATCAAAATCATGTCACAAACTATGTGTATTTTCCAAGTACACAAACTGACCCATTCTATTATGTGTTGTGTAACCTCAAGTTACACATGCATATGAATCTGTATTTGTTGTGTAACTATAAGTTAATCACACCACATAACTTATAGTCAGTGGTGAGATTTGAATGTGTAGCTTGTAGTTACACAGTCAATCAATATAAGAAACCATTGTAGTCATTGGTGAGATTTTTTTAAAGTGTAACTTATAGTTACACATGCCCTTAGCAAGTCAGTGGTGAGACTTTTTTATGTGTAACTTATAGTAACAAATCTAGGCTCAATTCTATGAGATTTTTAATGTGTAACTATAAGTTACACAATCAATATACAAACCATGCTCTATTTCTATAAGATTTTGAATGTGTAACTCTTATTTACACACTCTCTATTTCTATGAAAATTTACAAGCATATCATGAGATCAGATTCAGTTCATGACATAATCACAAGCAAAATTCAGAATCAAATTTAGTTCATGATATAAAACTAAGCAAAAATCAGAATCAATTTTAGTTCATGACGAGATTGTCCATGTGTAACTTATAGTTACGCAGTCAATTGGCAAGTTATTTTTGAGATTTTCAATGTGTAAAATATAGTTACACATACACAGGTATATGTAACTTGAAGTTACACACTCAATATACATACCACAATACTGATCAAGTGGTTAGATTTTGAATGTGTAACTTAAAGTTACACGGGGCCTTGTTTGTATAGTTCAACATTCAAAGGCATTTTCACTAGCATGATACCATAACAACACACATACTCTAAAAATTTCACATCTAAGTACCTCTTAATCGTCTGCCGCTTGGGGATTCCTTCTTCCTTGCGCCATTGGTGTTCACAAATGAAAATTGTTTTGAATCATAGTTGATGTAGTAACAAAATCGAGTTAGTTCTAGGGTTTTCAAACAAAAGAACATCTCGAAAATGAAATACACTAAGTAAATACAAAAGGAGAAGATCGGAGATAAAAACAAAGTAGATTCAAACCTCTCTTTCTTCTGTTTCTTCGTCGTTCTTCGTCTTCTTCTTCTTTCTAAGGTTTTAAATATCGATTGTTCTTCTTCTCCGATCAAGTAAAATTATAATCAGAATGAGTTATGGCTAGTTCAGAAAATTTTGACACACAAATTAGTAACAACAGGGAATCAAAACTAATGATTAAAATAAAATAAAAACCTAGTGATTCATCGTTGGAGTATTTCATCAACGAGAATCGTAATAACGTTGATTTAGGTTTTGAATCGAAAATGAAACTGTTTCAGTGATTTTTTTTGGTTTTGAATCAAAACTGTTTCAAAACTAAATCGGAGAAGCGGAGAAGATCGAAGATAGATTCAAACCCTCTTTCTTCGGTTTCTTCTTCGTTCTTAGTCTTCTTCTCGCAATTCCTGCAAATTTTTGGATCTGAAATTTTTTCTCTCTAAAAGCACGAGTGTGTGGTTGTGAGGAAAATGGTAGGTCATATCATATAAATACCAAGGGTTAATCTGGTCATTTCGACCTATATTAAAATTTATTTTTAATTCGGGGCCTGATTTTAAAACTCTTTTAACTAGGGGCTTCATATTATGGGTTATTCATGGGTGGGGCCTTAGCCTAATTTTCTCTTTTGAGTTCTCAGGTCAATAATATCGTGCATGGACTGGACTTCGGGTTGGCGTGTGCTTCAACGCATTCCAAAATTTCAAACCATGTAACTATTAGTGCATCTGTGCATATTACCGTTCTGACATACCTTGATCAGTTCAATTAGGCAGTAACCATTTTTCGTATATGTTAAGTTCTCCCGTCTCTGCCAGCAGTGACTGCCATTCCACTACATAAGATGATTCCGAATGTCAGAATCTCAATACTAATGGTGTCGCAAGTGTAGGGCATCTCCGCCTGCTCTGCCTTCCTATTAAAGGCATCCAGGACCAGATTGGACATTGGATTTTTTTTTTATTTTTTTTTTTTGAAGCATGGATATTGGATATTGTGTGGCACTACATCACTTCCCAGTGGAGCCTTTATCAGCATCACCAGAATCAATTATGCACCCGACATTCCCCAGCACCCCGAGAAGCGTTGCCTATACAAGAACTAGCGTTATTAATACGCTCGCGCCCAACAAGGTTTCCTAAACCCTCACCAACACCATCAAGAAGGTTTCCTATACCCTCACCAGCACCCCCAGCAGCGTTTCCTACACCAGAACCGGCAGCCGCAACACCCTGACCTATACCAGAACCAGCGGTACTAGCACCCTGACCCACACCAGAAGCAGCGCTACCTGCACCCTCACCAGTGCCCCTAGCATCGTTGCCTATACCAGTACCAGCACTTGCAGCACCCTGACCTATACCCCCGCCACCAGCCTCATCCAAGCTTGAATCAGTACCAACATTAACATCACTGATAGTACCTACGCCTGAGTAGTGAACATCACCTACAGCAACACTTGTGTCTGTAACAGGTACGCTTCTTTCAGCAGTTGCTCTACGGCCTGCACCATAAATGTTTTTTCCTTGTATGTAAGCAACTGACAACATCACTACCATGATGAACATGGAACCGAAAATACCAACATTAATGTTTAAAAACCTCCCCATAGTATCTTATTACCAAGACAAAAGACTATTACAAAAACAATTTACTAATTAGAATTGGTTGTTGCTCCTAATTAGTCACAAATTTGTAATGACATTGTTTCAAGTACAAGTTCTCTATTTATTGAAACACCACGGTTAATACAAATACTAGATAATTATATGGTCCATCAATTCCAAAGATAAGATTGCTTATTATATTGAAATAATGCAACACTACTTGTATTCCACTATTCCGATTACTCAAATTGGAGAAGGCACTCAACAAAAAAGAATAAGAGGATAAACAAAAAAGAATAAGAGGATAAACAAATTTAGCAAATTAAGAGCAGTGGAATATTCGTTAGTAATGCACTACCAAACACTATCATTACGGGTTATCTAGATTTTAGAGTTCTACCAGTCAGTACAATCGATGCATGGACTGGACTAGAGTAGAGGGTGGGTGGGTGGCGAATGCGCGAACGCATTCCAAATTTTCAAGCCATGCAGCCCATTATAGTGATTAGTCCATTTTCTAGTCCATTACGATGAGTTAAGTATATATTCTTGACCCAACTGCCGCTTGCACTGCACAAGTGATGCCTTTCCGAATGTCAGAATCTCATTAATGGTGTTGTAAGTGTAGGGTATTGCGGACAGCTCTGCCTTCCTATTGATGATGTCCGGGACAGATTAGATATCATACAGCACGATATATATATCAATCAGATTGCTGGAAGTTTGTCTTGCTCGATATGGATTGGTATATGTTTCGTCGTACGAGTTGTTCTAGGAGCAATGTTGAGTTGACTCGGTTGAAATTAATTAATCACAATTGGGGATAAACATGAATAAGCTAGTTTGGTAAGTAGGAAAATACTCCCTCCATCCCACTGTTAAGTGACCTAGTTTAAGTTTGCACAATTTTTAAGGCAAGCAATGAAAAAAGTATTTTTCAGCATTTTTTATAATTATACCCTTATGGATAATAACTAGTGAAATTTAGAAATAATTTATCTCTCAAACTACTCCACGGATGTTCGCAAACTTCATACTATTGAAAAACATTTTAAAACACCTACGTAACAAATATAAACATGCCTATCAAATTATGCATATTTTTCATATTTTTCATAATTAACTAAAAAGATAATTTTAGAAATATCTCCTTATTTAGTGATATAAGTCACTTATTAGTGGGACAAAATCTAAAATCAAATAAGTCACTTAATAGTGGGACGGAAATAGTATGTGTTAAAAAAGATGAAAACATGCATATCAATAAACAGTGACTAGAGCGAGTAATTCTAACATTTTTTTGTGCTGATCTTATTTTCCAGGTATTTAGGGACCACTTGAAAGGAATAAGGGACACTTGTAAGGAATTTGAGACACCATTTTATGTATCCAAGTCTTTGAAAAGTGGTCATTTCACTGCGGATTTCCCAGCTTCTGCTTGGAATTATAGACAGAAGAAAAACGGAATATAGTGTCAAAAAGTGAGTTCAATCGAGACTTTGTGGTCTTTGAACTATAACAGGAAAGTGAGAGTTTGTTCTACAAGGAACTAGAATGTTCCGTTAAGTTTTCTTGCATAGGAAGTCTTTTTTATTTGCTTGCTTAGGAGGTTGTTTTATGTTAGGAAGTTCAATATTATTGGAATTTTTTTTACGCGGTTTGGTTTAGTATAAGTATAGGCTTTGAGCTATAAGGAATTGTAAGCATCAGTACGAATTCTCAATAGAATTTCTTGGCTTCAACTTGTTCTTGTGTTTACACTACAATATTTCTTCTGTTATTTGTGTGTTTGATCAATAGGAGAGGATTTGGGTTTAACATTTGGCATCGAGAGCCAGAAGATCGTGGGTTGTTAGGATTGTTAAGAAGATGACATCAAACATGAGTTCGATCAAGGTATCAATCTTTGATAGCAAGAATTTTGAGCATTGGAGAATACATATGGAAAATATTTTCTGATATCAAGAAGTTTGGGATGTTTTCAACACTAGATATGAAGAACCAGGTGAAGCAACTGCTCTTACTGAAGCTCAGAGAACTACTCTAGTTGAAAACAGGAAAAAGAATTCTAAAGCTACATACATTCTTCATCAAGGAGTTCATGAATCTATCATGGATAGAGTCGTGTACATCAAGGAAGTTAAGAAAGCTTGGGATTCTTTAACATGTTATTATAAAGGTTCTGACAAAGTCAAAAACATACGATTGCAAACCCTAAGAAGAAAATATGAACTTTTGCAGAAGGACTCAACTGAGTTAATAACAGATTTTTTTCTCTAAAACATTAAGTCTTGTTAATGAAATGAAAGCCAATGGAGACACAATTGAAGATACTATAATTATAGAAAACATATTGCGCAGTTTACCTGAAAAATTTAAATCAAAAGTAACTGCGATTGAAGAGTGTAATACAATTTCTAACTTGAGCATTGATGAAGTATTGGGCTCATTGCAAGCTTATGAGCAGAGGATGCTAGAGAATCTGTTGTTCGAACAGTTGAAGAAGCACTTCAGAGTCAGACAAATTGGAGACAACAATCCAATCCAACTAAAAATCAAGGAAGATCCTATACAACTCAAAATCAAGGAAGGGAAAGATTCAGGAGAAATCTTGACAAAATAAAGGTTCGTTGTTGGGATTGTGGAGAATATGGTCACTTATCTACTGAATGTGATTCTTCTAAGCAGTCTTTTAAACAATCTAGTACTGATAATAAAGTGAATTTGGTGGAAGAAAGATTTGAAGTCTTATTGATGGCATGTCATCCTAGTGACGAACAAGCACGTCAAAATTGGTTTCTAGATACTGGATGCAGTAATCATATGAGTGGTTTGAAAGAGTTGTTTGTTGATCTAGATGATTCAATAAAAATAGATGTGAAGTTTGGAAACAATGCCTTAGTACCAGTAATGGGAAAATGAAGAATTGCTATCATCTTGAAGAATGGTTCTCAAGCTTATATAACAGATGTATTTTATGTGCCTGAACTACATCAAAACTTACTGAGTATAGGACAACTTTCTGAGAGAGTATATTCAATGAACATTGAAGGAGGTATTTGCACAATTCATGATGGAAGAAATAGACTCATTGAAAAGGTGCAAATGACTAAAAATCGTTTGTTTCCACTAAATATTAAGTATCATGAAGAACAATGTTATATCTCTTCTATGAATAATGATACTTGGTTATGGCATAAGAGGATGGGACATGTAAACTTTGAAAGCTTGCAACTACTTGAGAAGAAGGAGATGGTTTTAGGATTTCCAAGCATAAATCTTCCTAAAGACAAGTGTGAATATTGTATCTTTGGAAAGAAGCATAGATATCCTTTTCATGCTGGGAAATATTTAAGAGCTGGAGAACCTTTGGGATTAGTTCATTCTGATTTATGTGGACCAATAGAAAAAATCTCTAGAGGTGGTAACATGTATTTTATCACTTTTATTGATGATTTTAGCAGAAAAGGTTGGGTTTTCTTGATGAAGAAAAAGAGTGATGCTTTTGAAAATTTTAAGAAGTTTAAAGATTATGTTGAAAATTTATACAAACTAACAACAAAATGGTATATTGTAGTTGATAATTTCTTGGAAAAAATTGGAATTGAACATTACATCAAGATACACACCACAACAAAATGGTGTGGCAGAAAGAATTGAACTACCATGGAAATGGTTAGAACTATGAGAAGAGCTAAAGGGTTGCCTAAATATTTTTGGGGAGAAGCATTTTCTTGTGCTGTATACATATTAAATAGATGTCCAACTAGGAGTGCATTAAGAAAAACTCCAAAAGAAAAAAACAGGAAGAAATCCAAGTATTAGACATCTGAAAGCATTTGGATGCTTAGCATACTCACATATTCCAGATCAGACAATAAAAAAAAATGATGATAAGAATGAAAAATGCATATTTGTTGGCTATAGCAGTGCAACAAAAGGATATAAGTTGTTTAATCCTAAAACAAGAAAAATTATTGTGAGTCGAGATGCGATCTTTGATGAGCAGAGTCAATGGGATTGGAATGAGAAAGTTGTATCATCAACAGCGACATCAATTTAGTAGATACTCAAGAAGCTGATATACAAGTTGATACTCAAGAAGTGAATATACAAGTAGATACTGAAGATATGTTGCCAGCACCAACACAATCTACCACATCTGTCGTAGAGAATCAATCATCATCAAGACCAACACGAAATCGTATCATACCATCACGTTTACAAGATTATGATCTCAAAAGAGTTAGTGATAATAGTGATGAAGAATTAATTAATTTTGCACTCTTTGGAGGATGTGCTCCTGTAACTTATGATGAAGCTTCACAAGTCTAAGGGTGGATACATGCAATGAATGAAGAGATTCATGCAATAGAGCAAAAATAATACTTGGGAGCTCACAACACTTCTGGAGGACAAGAAGGCTATAGGTGTAAAATGGGTGTTTAAAACAAAGTTTAGATACAATGGAGAAGTAGAAAGATTGAAGGCAAGATTAGTGGTTAAGGGGTACAAACAAAAATTAGGCATTGATTATTTTGAAGTGTTTGCTCCTGTAACTAGACATGATATTGTTCGAATGATTTGCAGTATAAGCGGAATATCTTTCAGATGGATATAAAATCTGCGTTTTTAAATAGAATACTTAAATAGGAAGTATATGTGGAGCAGCCTGCTGGCTATGTATTGGAAGGGAAATAAGATCAAGTGTATAAGCTTAAGAAAGCTCTTTATGGGTTGAAGCAAGAACCATGAGCATGGTACACAAAATTGATGAGTACTTTACTGATAATGGGTTTGAGAAATGTCCATTTGAGCACACTTTATACGTGAGATTTGGATGTGAAAATGATTTTATTATTGTCCGTTTATATGTGGATGATCTCATATTCACAGGTAATAATATGCAGATGGTTAATGAATTCAGGGAGGCTATGACCAAGGCGTTTGAGATGACTTATTTGGGTAAGATATCTTACTTTCTTGGAATTGAATTTTTACAGACTGATGGTGGAATCTTTGTTTCGCAACAAAAATATGCAAAGGATATCTTAAAACGCTTTAACATGAGCAAATGCAAACCAATTCTAACTCCAGTGGAAGGAAGATTGAAGTTAGTAAAAGAAGAAGGAGGAGAACTTGTTGATCCAACATTGTATAAAAGATTAGTTGGCAGTCTCGGGTATCTAACTATCACAAGGCCAGATATTGTGCATGGAGTTGGAATAATTAGTCGTTTTATGGAAGCTCCTCGACAGTATCATTTGCATACAGAAAAATGCATATATATATTGTGTTATCTCAGTGGTACTATGGATTTGGGGATTTATTATACATCATATGAAGAATCTGAATTGGTAGGGTATACTGACAGTGATTGGGTTGGAGATATTGAAGATAGGAAGAGTACTTCAGGAAATGGTTTTCATATTGGATCAAGCTTCTTTAGTTGGTCATCTAAAAAACAACAGGTGTTTGATCTTTCCACAGCTGAAGCTGAGTACATAGATGGTGCTTCTTGTGTTACTCATGCAGTATGGCTAAGAAGAATGTTAAACTTCTTGAATCATAAACAAAAACTTCCTACAAAGATTGTATGTGACAATAATTCAACTATTGCACCGACAAAGAACCCAGTTTTCCACAGAAGAAGCAAGCGTATTGATATTAAGTGTTAGAGCATTGCTCAGTCGAACTCGCATGCGTTGCTATCTCAAGCATGTTTGTCAATATTAGTGATTAAAATTATATGTCTTGATTTCTAGTTTACTTATGACTAAGTCTCGGTCTAGGATAGTTAAGTATAGTTGAGCTTCAGACTCCATGGAGATTATCTTATGAAGACAAAGAACTACTCAAGGAACCAGTGGAACTTCATCCGACCAAAAAGGTATGTAGATACTTGAACTTATCTAGCACTCGAAATTCTATCTATCTCCTATTCTTGAGACAACAGTCGTATAAGTATGATAGTTTCCATACATACACATTTGTTATTTCGAGCCGAGTTTACTCGCCTATCTTTTTCTCGAAATATGTGTTGGTAAGCTTTCGCTTTAACCACTTTTTATCTTTACCCGTGGCGAAAGTCATGATGACATTTCAATCTTGAAAATAGCTTTGATGACGATAGTCGATTCTTATGTCTAACGACTATTATAACATTATAGAAGAATATTTCAATGATTTAAATGTAGAGTTGAGATTACGTAACCACCTATGGATATAAGCATATATAGTGTGTTTGCATATTAGTGTATAAATCCATGTACCGGAAACCAAGTGTGTGCATGCGGTATTGGTGAAGGAGACAGGTTGGGTACGTGTACCCATACGCGTACTGGCGAAAGTTTTCGAACCAAAAATTTCCGCTGAGTTTGTAGTTTGCAAACTAGTAAACCAGTCACATTAGGTATGTGTACCCGTACGTGTACCCATGGAAGTTTTTGAACTGAAAATTTCTGCTGAGTGTGTAAACTCAAATCCGGTAGCTAAGGTACGCATACCCGTACGCGTACCCAAGTTGGTTATATTTCTCAAAACGGTCATCTCATGAACTTAAACAATAAATCAATAAGGAATGCAATATTTGCAAACCGTGGCCATATTGTTCATGAATTGATTCGAGTGAATCAAAATGATTTTGTTTCAATTTTGTCTATGTATAAAGATCTAAGCAATTGAAAAACTCTTCAACTAGTTCATTTGAGTCATTTGAACTAGTTGTGAAGAAGATGAATATGGTTGATATGAAAGTGTTCATATGGCTAACCATTGGTTAACTATTTGTGAACCAACCAAATGTCCATGTTTAGGTACAGTTATTCAAACCTAAATGAAATACATTTCATTTGTGTGTGACAAGCTAAGTTTCGATCTTGGATAAATCAGGTTTTTCATATAACAGTGAATATTGAATGCTTTGTTACCAAGGTAACTTAGATTGCAAACCCTGATTTGAAAAATATATAAAGGAGACATCTAGCAACTGGAAAAACTAATCCCCACACCTCCTGTGTGATACTAGTTGGTTTTTCTAGAGTCAATTCTCTTTTAACAGTAGGTTTCTTCTCGAGACCCTATCGGTTAACGACTTAAAGACTTCATAGGGATTATGAAGCCAGACGAAACTATTTCTCTTGTAGTTAAGCGATCTGATCTTGCCATTTTCTATCGTACGAGTTCAATTGAATAATTGGCTTGAGATTATATCTTTGATAGGGCAAGATAAAAATAAATCACAAACATCTTTGCCTCATCATTTGTGATTCCACAATATCTAGTTTCGCTACCATACGATTTAGATTATTATGAGGTGATCAATAATTCTAGGTTGTTCTTCGGGAATATAAGTCAGGGTTATTGATTAGTCCATGTTCACCTTGATTTTATCAAAAGATGGAACAAAACTCGTAGGTTTATCTGTGGGAGATAAATTTATCTATTATCGTAGAATTTTCTGTGTGATATAGATTTGTTTATTAAAGTCTTCGACTTTGATTCGTAGGAACTCTTGGTTGTGGGTGAGATCAGCTAAAGGAATCAAGTACGTAGTATCTTGCTGGGATCAAAGACGTAAGGAGCGCAACTGTACCTTGAATTAGTGTGATATTGATTAGGGTTCAACTACAATCCAGACAGATTTAGATTGTAGTAGGATAGTGTCTGTAGCGGCTTAATACAGTGTGGTGTTCAATCTGGACTTGGTCCCAGGGTTTTTCTGCATTTGCGGTTTCTTCGTTAACAAAATTTCTGGTGTCTGTGTTATTTCTATTCCGCATTATATTTTGTTGTATAATTGAAATATCACAGGTTGTGGGTTGTATCGATCAATTGTGAAATCCAACCTTTGGTTATTGATTGATCCTAGGATATTGGTCTTTGGTACCATCCAAGTTTATATCTCTTGTATTTGATAAAGACTCGCAGATTTATATTTGCTTGAGTATAGATCAAATCGAGAGATAGAGATATTAACTCCTTGATATACTTTTTATTAAGATTGAGTCTGACTGTCTCGTTGATTCTCTTAAAAGTATATTAGATTTAGTCCATACAGATTGCTAATCAAAATATTGGGTGAGGTTGTTAGACCCCCGCTTTTTCAGTTATATAATCTAAACTCACATTTCAATCATTGAAACATTCTTAGAGGAAGTTATATAGTTGTTATTCATAAACCATTTTTCGTCAAAGCCATTTTCAAGTGATTGAAACATATCATGACTTTCATCACTAGGTAAAGATGAACTTACAAACCAGTCACCTTGGGTATGCGTACTCGTACGTGTACTGGTGGAACTTTTCCAACTCGAAAAATTATGTTGAGTTTGGAAACTAAAACCAACTCAAATCTGGTAGCTAAGGTACGCATACCCGAATGCGTACCCAAGCTGGTTATATTTCTCAAATCGGTTAGCTGATGAACTTAAATAATAAATCAATAAGGAATGCAATCTTTGCAAACCGTGGATATATTGTTCATGAATTAATTCGGGTGAATCAAACCGATTTTGTTTCAATTGTGTCTATGTATAAAGATATAAGCAATTGGACAACTCTTGAACTAGTTCTTATGAGTCATTTGAACTAGTTATGAATAAGATGAATAAGGTTGATATGAAAGTGCTCATATGGGTAACCATTGGTTAACTATTCATGAACCAACTAAATGTACATGTTTAGGTACGATTACTCAAACCTAAATGAAATACATTTCATTTCTGTGTGTGACAAGCTAAGTTTCGATCTAACGGTTGACAGATATTAGCTTGGATAAATCAGGTTTTTCATTTAACGGTGAATATTGAATGCTTTGTTACCAAGGTAACTTAGATTGCAAACCCTGATTTGAAAACTTATAAAGGAGACGTCTAGCAACTAGAAAAAACTAATCCCTACACCTCATGTGTGATACTAGTTGGTTTTGCTAGAGTCGATTATCCTTTAACCGTAAGTCTCTTATCGAGACCCTGTTGGTTAACGACTTAAAGACTTCATTGGGATTGTGAAGCCAGAAGAAACTACTTCTCTTGTAGTTGAGAGATCTGATCTTGCCATTTTCTATCGTATGAGTTCAATTGAATAATTGCCTTGAGATTATATCTCCGATAGGGAAAGATAAAAAGAAATCACAAACATCTTCGTCTCATCGTTTGTGATTACGCAATATCTAGTTTCATTGCCATACGATTTAGATTATTTTGAGGTGATCAATAATTCTAGGTTGTTCTTCAGGAATATAAGTCCGGGTTATTGATTAGTTCATGTTCACCTTGATTTTATCAAAAGACAGAACAAAACTCGTAGGTTTATCTGTGGGAGACAGATTTATCTATTATAGTAAACTTTTATGTGTGATACAGATTTTTTATTAAAGTGTACGAATTTGGGTCGTAGAAACTCTTGGTTGTGGGTAAAATCATCTAAGGGAATCAAGTGTGTAGTATCCTGCTGGGATCAAAGATGTAAGGAGCGCAATTGTACCTTGAATCAGTGTGATATTGATTATGGTTCAACTACAGTCCAGACCGAAGTTAGTTTGTAGTAGGATAGTGTCTGTAGCGGCTTAATATAGTGTGGTGTTCAATCTGGACTAAGTCCCGGGGTTTTTCTGCATTTACAGTTTCCTCTTTAACAAAATTTCTGGTGTTTGTGTTATTTCTATTCCGCATTATATTTTGTTATATAATTGAAATATCACAGGTTGTGCGTTGTATCGATCAATTGTTAAATTCAACCTTTGGTTGTTGATTGGAAATTGATTGATCCTTGGATATTGGTCTTTGGTACCATCCAAGTTTATATCTCTTGTATTTGATAAAGACTCGCAGATTTCTATTTGCTTGAGTACATATCAAATCGAGAGATAGGGATATTAACTCTTTAATATACTTTTTATTAAGATTGAGTATGACTGTCAAGTTGATTATCTTAAAAGTATATTAGAGTTAGTCCATACATATTGCTAATCAAAATATTGGGTGAGGTTATTAGACCCCCGCTTGTCATTAAGTATCATTATATACGTGATCTAGTAATAAATAAGGAGATTATTATGAGCTTCTGCCAAAGTGAAGATCATTTTGCAGATATTTTCACAAAAGCTTTGAAGGCTTAGATTTTCATTAATTTAAGAGCAATGCTGGGAATGACAAGTTTACAGAGTCTCGGATTGAGGGAGGCTGTTAAAAAGTGAGTTCAATCGAGACTCTGTGGTCTTTGTACTATAACAGGAAAGTGAGAGTTTTTTCTAGAAGGAACTAGAATGTTCCGTTAAGTTTTCTTGCGTATGAAGTCTTTTTTGTTTGCTTGCTTAGGAGGTTGTTTAATGCTAGGAAGTTAAGTATTATTGGGAAAAAAATTATGCGGTTTTGTTTAGTATAAGTATAGGCTTTGAGCCATAAGGAATTGTAAGCATCGGTACGAATTCTCAATGAAATTTCTTGGCTTCAACTTGTTCTTGTGTTTAGAATATAATATTTCCTATGTTATTTGTGGGTTGCTTTGTTCTTGATCAGTAGGAGAAGATTTGGGTTTAACATATAGCAAATGAAGCAAAGATTTTGACAACTCATAAATGGAAACCACCTAATGACGACTTCATTAAATTAAACACAGATGCATCTTATTGTGTGACTACTAAAATAGGTGGCTATGGTCTAATATTTCGTGATTCTGCAGGGACACATATAGCATCAAAATGCAGCAGTTCAAGGGTGGAATCGACTGCAAACTACCTAGAGTCCTTAGCCATTCGGAAGGAGTTAGATGGGGACTGAAATTAGGCATTAAAAAGATCATGATAGAGAGTGACTACAAATGTCTCACACAGGCTATTCAATGGGAGGAGTCGGACATACCATGGGAACTGCGCGGCATTATCGAAGATACGAGTATTCTATTAAAACAGTTTGAGTTTTATTCCTGTAAGCACATAAATAGATTGGAAAATAAATGTGCGGACAAATTAGCTAAGCACGCCCGTAAAAAGGATATTTGTAATAGTTGGGAAGGGGTAGCTCCATCTTTCCTGTTAAACTCTATTATGTATGACTCGGTTTGATCAATGAAATTTTCCTTCGCAGCAAAAAAAAAATATAGCAAATGAAGCAACAGATACTAATTAGCTTACTGTTAATTAACGGCCTAATAGTAACACTAATGCGTTGTCATTAAACTTTGGTACTCGCTTCTTCTTCTTTTTCTTGGAAGCAACTAGGCTTAAACTCGGTTTCATAGTACTAAGGGTTGCGGATACACCTTAGATATTAATTATGTACCCATATATTCTTAACTGCATAGGAATTAATGCAATTACAGGTTAATTTCCTTTCTCTGCGTTTTTTTTTGATGATGACAACCCACATTTGTATATGCATACCACTAAAAGTAGACTTACAGGGATGTATTAGATCAAGATTTATATGGATAAAATTAGATACTAGTTTAACTGAATCCAATGGATTTATAATGTTTTTTAAAAGAATCTGAAAGATTCTTAAAGATATATAATTTGGATTACAATGGATTGAATTAGGATTAATTCAGATTAATAAAAATTAATTTGGACTACCTGGTAGGCTCGGAAAGATACCTACTATTGTGTATACTGCAAGTGCACAGTGTCGACAAGCAACACAGGGCAAGCACAGGTCGAACCACAGAGACTTGGAGAGTGTAGAAGTTGATTCTAAATCTGATTCAGGGAGTAACCAAAAGGGGTTTGTTTTTGTCGATCGACGATATGATTTTCAAGTGACTGAAATAATAAAAGTAAAAGATGCAAATAGCAAGATATGTAAACAATGATAATATGGATACTAGGGTATTCAAATCCACCAATAACCTATGATATGCATTCAACTTGTAATATTATTCTTGTCCTTATAGTAGATTCAAGTCTACCGTATAACTAAGGTGTTTCTCCAATGGATAATTTAATCACAACTAAAGTATTTCTCCAAAGCATTAATTGTCTAATTAAGCACAACTAATCTAAAGATCAATATTTGGTTAAGCAAGAGTTGTAGCATAATCAACATAGAGATATTCTAATTACAATGGATACATGGCATACATTGTGAGAGAAAGATGTTGAAAAACTTGGATTAAATTATATCTTTAAACAATTCTAAACTTTCAAGAACAAGATACAAGATTTGAATACATACCAATGAGATTAGGGCTTCATCTAAACCCTAGTAAATGAAATTAGAACATGAAGAACATTACAACAAAATTGAAATTTGATAAACTAACATGAACAAGCTATTCTTGGATGGTTTTTCAACACAACAACCCTCTCTATTTATACACAAAATTCCCTCAAGCACTTGGATACGAATTTTGGCACTCATCCACTCAACAAAACATGTTTTCTTAATTGATAGAATATATTTGGTTGTGGGAAACAAATTGGGAGTGATTGAGTGAGAGAAGAGGTGGATGTTTTTGGAAAGAATCCAATGGGGGTGGATGATTTTGGAAAGAATCCAATGGGGGTGAGGTGGATGTTTTGGAAAGAATCCAATGGGGGTGAGGTGGAAATGGATTTGGGTCTTGGGTTTTGGATCATGTTTGGTTGTTTAATCCCATGAATTTGTAAACAGGTTGCCACTGATGCGCTGAGAGGGTTGCAACGCTTCCAACTTTCTTCTCTTTTGTCTTCTCAATTCTTCCAAGCTTTATTTAGTACTTAAAAGCACAAAATTAATTAATACAAATATTTATTCTTGAAAATGGTAAAAATGCAGAATTTGGGATAATATATGACTTTGAAGCGCGAAAGATGAGTTAAGTGCCAATGAAAAGGTGTATGAATATGCAATATTTGGCACTCATCAAATACCCCCAAACCTGAATTTTACTTGTCCTCAAGTGAAACAGAAATCCAGAAATCCTAACTATACCACTGTCGCTGGTCTCTCGAATGCATTTAGCGTATGCACTAAGCCTTTAAACCCCTAGGTGTCCCTAGTGGACGAGTTGTAGTCTCGTGAGGGCCTACCAAAGATGTACCCACAAAACCTTCTCCAATTTTCGAGCATCCATAGAAATGTCTTCGTCTTCGGTCTTCAATGTAGATGATGAACTTCGGAATTTCGTAGAACCATGAAAATTTGTAACCAATTTTTTTTTTTTTTTTTAAGACCCGCTAAGACTGGTCATCATTTTTTTTTTAGTGACCCGCTACAACCTGGTCATGGGATACCAACCACAAGATCCGATTTTTTTTTTTTTTGAGACCCGCTACACAGCGGCTGGTCTTAGAAGACAACAGAAGACCCGCTACACAGCTGGTCATAGAAAAAAGACTGCAAGACCCGCAAGCTGGTCATAGAAAACACACTACAAAAATGCAAAGAAAAAAGATCCTACAAAAAAAATGTCATAAAAAAATGCAAAAGACTACAAAAGATCCTACAAAAGACCCGGTCCACAGCTGGTCATAAAAAAATGCAAAAGACTACAAAGGATCCTACAAAAGACCCGCTCCACAGCTGGTCATTATGCAAATACTCCCCCAAACCTAAATCTAACATTGTCCTCAATGTTTCAAAAGATAACATAAACAACAACAAAACATGAGAACAAAACAGATTCAAAGAAAATAGATTACCAGATGCCAAACCAGAGACAGTAGGGTATGTCCAAAGCAACCAGCAGGGAAGATATCTTGTGGTATGTACAGGGGGTGAACTTTTCAGTCCACATAGATCGGATCATCAAGATCAGTTGTTTCAATTTCAGGTGGAATTGGTTCAAGGAATGGCTTTAGTCTCTGCCCATTGACCTTGAAGACATTCTTGGTTGTGACATCTTCTAGTTCTACAGCCCCATGGGGGAAAATTGTTCGCACCAATAATGGGATTGTCCATTTAGAACGTAATTTACCTGGAAAAAGGTGCAAACGTGAGTTGTACAATAAAACTTTCTGGCCTAGAGTGAATGACTTGCGCAAAATGCGCTTGTCATGGAACACCTTCATTCTATATTTGTAAAACTTTGCACTGTCATAAGCATCATTTCTCAGCTCTTCCAACTCATTGAGTTGGAGTTTCCGTTGTGTACCCGCCTTATCAAGAGAGAAGTTAAGCTTTTTAATAGCCCAATATGCACGATATTCAAGCTCAACAGGTAAATGGAAAGGCTTCCCATACACAAGTCGGTAAGGGGACATGCCAATAGGGGTTTTATATGCTGTTCTATAAGCCCATAATGCATCATTCAATCTTAAAGACCAATCTTTTCTAGACGGGTTAACCGTCTTTTCTAGAATGTGCTTAATCTCCCTATTTGAAACCTCTACACTGCCACTTTGGTCTGTGGATGATATGGAGTTGCGACTTTATGAGTTATTCCATACTTGCGAACTAATGACTCAAAAGGCCGATTACAGAAATGTGAACCACCGTCACTGATTATAGCTCTAGGGGTGCCAAATCGAGAAAATATGTTTTCCTTTAAGAACGAAAGTACCACCTTGTGGTAATTAGTTTTGGTTGCAATTGCTTCTACCCACTTAGAAACATAGTCAACAGCAACAAGAATGTACAACTTTCCTTCAGAGCTAGGAAATGGACCCATGAAATCAATGCCCCATACATCAAATAGCTCAACAATCAAAATGGGTTGTAAGGGCATCATGTTTCGTTTTGATATACTTCCCAATTTCTGGCACCGGTCACAAGAAATACATAATTCATGGCTATCCTTAAACAATGTTGGCCAGTAAAAACCACTCTGCAAGATCTTTGCAGCAGTTTTCTTTGCACTAAAGTGGCCTCCACATGCTTGATCATGACAAAAGAGATGACATCCCTTTGTTCAGAATTGGGGACACATTTCCTAATGATTTGGTCAGGAAGTATTTGAACAGATATGGGTCATCCCATAGGAAATGTTTCACTTGGCCAAGAACTTAGACCGGTCTTGTTTAGACCAATGAAGTGGCATCCTACCCGTAGCAAGGTAGTTCACGATGTCGGCAAACCATGGCATTTCAGAAACTAGCATCAGTTGTTCATCCGGGGAAAGATTCTCTAATAATCTCCGATTCATCATGTAGACTCGACATTCAATCTAGATAAGTGATCAGCAACAACATTCTCTGACCCTTTTTTATCTCGAATTTCGAGGTGGAACTCGTGTAACAAGAGTATCCATCGAATTAGACGAGCCTTGGCATCTTTTTTAGATAAAATATATCTTAATGCGGCATGGTCAGTATAAATGATGATTTTAGATCCTATCAAATAAGATCTAAACTTATATAATGCGAACACAACAGCTAGCAGCTCTTTTTCGGTTGTTGAATAGTTCATTTGAGCCTCATTCAGTGTCTTACTAGCATAGTAGATCACATAGGGGTGTTTGTCGACTCGCTGACCTAAGACATCTCTAACAACAAAATCGGATCGTCACACATGATTTCAAATGGCAATTTCCAACTGGAGGTCGGACTATATTTGAAGTTAGAAGAGTTTTGAGCTCCTCCCAAGCATGCACACAAGTATCATCAAACACAAATGCAACATCTTTACTGAGTAGATTACACGGTGGTCTTGAGATCTTCATGAAATCTTTAATGAATCTACGGTAAAACCAAGCATGGCCTAAAAATGATCTAACCTCCCTCACAGAGAGAGGTTGCGGCAAGTTTTGAATGAGGTCGACTTTGGCTTTGTATACTTCAATGCCTTTTCCAGAGATGATGTGTCCTAGAACTATGCCTGAGTTCACCATAAAATGACATTTCTCCCAATTCAACACCAAATCTTTTTCCTTACATCTAATCAAAGACGCGAGTGAGATGGTTCAAACATTCATCAAAAGATGATCCAAACACAGAGAAATCATCCATAAAGATCTCAAGGAAGTTATCTATCATATCGAGAAAAAATGCTCATCATACAACGCTGAAATGTAGTCTGGTGCGTTGCACAACCCAAAGGGAATACAGCGATAAGCAAATGTTCCAAATGGACATGTAAATGTAGTCTTTTCCGATCTTGGGTGAAATATGAATCTGGTTGTAACCAGAAAAACCATCCAAGAAACAATAGAATCTATGCCCAGACAATCGTTCAAGCATTTGATCTATGAATGGAAGAGGGAAGTGATCTTTCTTTGTACCTACATTCAACTTCCTATAATCAATGCAAACTCGCCACCCTGTGGTTACTCGAGTAGTGATTAACTCATCTTTATCGTTTTGAACTACAGTAACTCCTGACTTTTTCGGCACAACCTGAATGGGGCTAACCCATTTGCTATCTGAGATTGGGTAGATGATACCCGCATCAAAAAGCTTTATAATCTCACTCTTAACAACCTCTTTCATGTTAGGATTGAGACGTCTTTGCATCTCCCTAGATGGTTTAGCATTGTCCTCAAGGTTTATATGATGCATGCAATCAGTGGGACTTATGCCTTTAAGGTCCGAGATGGTCCATCCTAAGGCTTATTTATGCTCCTTAAGTACTTCTAAAAGTTTACTTTCCTGTTCTGTATCTAAGGCAGATGAAATGATTACATGCAAAGTATTAGAAGGTGCCAAAAATGCATATTTAAGAGTATCAGGCAATGGTTTCAGTTCGAGCTTTGGTGGCTCAACAAGAGAGGGAACAGACTTGGATTCCAAGAGTGGAAGTGGTTCCACTCTAGCTTTCCACTTAGTCGTGTCCATAAGTGGTGTGGATTCAAGCAAAGTATTCACTTCACTTATGTATTCATCATCAAACAAATCCAAGTCAAAATTATTCAAACAAGCATCCAAAGGGTCAACAGACATGCTACTAGACAACGAATCCTGAATCAAACTTTCAATCATGTTGATTTCATGCACATCATTATCATCATCAAGATCTAAATGTTGTTGGCTAGTATTGAAAACATTCAACTCCACAGTCATATTACCAAATGACAACTTCAACACTCCATTACGGCAGTTAATGATTGCATTGGACGTTGCTAAGAAGGGACGTCCCAAAATGACAGAATGTGACTATCGTGGTTTTGCACAAAGTTGAGTATCTAAGACGATGAAGTCCACAGGAAAATAAAACTTATCAACCTTAATCAAAACATCTTCTACCACACCACGTGGTACTTTGACGGATCTGTCGCCAATTGCGAGTTATAGGTGTTGCCTTCAACTCTCCAAGACCTAACTGCACATATACTGAATATGGTAGTAAATTCACACTTGCCCCTAAGTCTAGCAACGCCTTCTTAACCGTTTGGTCACCTATTTTGCATGTGATAGTTGGACTACCTGGGTATTTAAACTTAGGAGGTGTGTTTCTTTGAATGATTGCACTCACTTTCTCAGTGAGAAAAGCACGCTTATGCACATGAAGCTTTCACTTTTGTGTGCATAGATCCTTAAGGAATTTAGCATAAGCAGGGACTTGCTTGATTGCATCAAGAAATGGGATGTTGATGTTAACTTGTTTGAACATTTCCAAAATCTCGCCAGATCAGTATACTCTCTTTTCTTTGCACCAATCTTTGTGGGAATGGAGCAACAGGTACATGAGATGGTGCAGAGACATTAGAATTATGGGAATTCTTATGTTGCTCGATTTGTCTTCAACAATAGGTGTTTTATGTGGGATTTTATGCACTGGTGAGTCTGATGTAGACTCACTCGACTGTGGTACACCTACATTGTTTTCAACAACTTTACCACTACGAAGAGTGGTGACAGCATTTACTTGATTATGTGAGGCCTCATTTCGAGTTGAATTTTCTCATTGATATACATTTTTTGGATTTTGTTGGGGCTGACTAGGGAGTTTTCCTTTGTCTCTTTCATTCAATGCTTCACAAATTTGACCCATTTTAAGTTCTAGACTTGTAAAACGTTGGTCTGTGGTCTTTTGGAGTTGTACCAAATTTTGGGTCAACAAACCGAAACTTTCTTCGAAGCTAGGCTTTTTATCTACAGGGTATTGCACATGTGGTTGCACTTGGGGGTTTCTAGGATAAGGGTATCCTTGGTTATTATTTGATGTTCCCCCTTGGACGGGCCCTTTAGACCATGAAAGGTTAGGGTGATTTCTCCACCCTGGGTTGTAGGTCTGAGAATATGGGTTGTTCTCTTGCCTTTGGTACAAAACATTGGCTTGCTCGGTTTTAGACTCTTGAAATGCATGGAGGTCCGGACAAGTGTCCACTAGATGGTCTGAACTATGGCATGCGGCACAAGTGGCCATTTCAATTTGACTACGGAGAGTAGGGATATTAGTTTTTCCATTCTTTTCTAGTTCTAGCTTTTCTATTCTCTGGCCAAGGATGCCATCTTTGCACTTCCTTCAAGTCGAGTCAATTCTATGAACATTGGATGCAAGGGTAATCCTATTTGGTTCACGGGGGATTCCCACCTGCTGAGTCTTTTCAAGCGACTTCGATTAAGAAATCCCAAGACTCATCAGCACTTTTTTCAATAAATTGACCATTGCACATGGTCTCAACTGTAGTTCGGTTCTTGACATCTAAGCCTTCATACAAAATTTGCACAAGTCTCCATTTTTCAAAACCATGGTGAGGACATTGGAGCAATAATTCATTGAATCTCTCCAAATATTTTGCCAAAGTTTCCTCCTCTAATTGCACAAAACTATTCAGACTTTGACGAATTATCGTAGTCTTATGGTTTGGGAAGAACTTTTTGAAGAACTCTTTCGTAAGAGCATCCCATGTATGAAATGACTGTGGCTGTTGAGCACACAGCCAAGTCTTGGCTTTGTCTATCAAAGAAAAAAGGAAAAAGTTTCATTTTGAGGTGCTCATCCGTCATTTGGTTGATCCGAAGAGTCCCACAAATTTCCTCGAACTCTCTCACATGGTGGTAGGGATTTTCATCTTCAACCCCTTTAAATTTAGGCAACATATTGAGGATACTTGCCTTTAGCTCAAATTGTCCATCAATAGCTGGTAAGACAATGCACGAGGACTGGGTTGTCCTCGTTGGGTACATGTAGTCCTTTAGACTACGGATTGGGTTTACTGGTTCTCCTATTGTTTCGGATGGGTTTGGACTGTCCGCCTCAGAACTATGTATTTCAATTAACTCTTCTTGACTGATTCTAACTAGTCGGCGTGTATGGTCTCTAAAAGACACAATCATAGCCTAGCTAGCACATCAAGCATGTTAACCATTCACCTAGAAGGAAAGTTCTATGCAATCACAAACAAGGATGACTCCACCACAGTAAACCTACTGATTTCTAGCAAACAAAAAGCATGATGGCTCCACTTAGATTGTTTTCTAGACCAGCTTCTAATCCTTCGAAAGGGAATTCGTTACAATCTGAGCAAACCCCTCTGGAATCAATCCGAGTTTAAGTAAATTGAATAGAGGCGAGGGAAGCTGCTAGAGCTTTGATACCCAAGGCCTCACCGTATTACAAGGCGGCGCAGTCACGCATTCAATTTACATAAACCGTCATGAACTTCGAAGTATGCTTAAAGAGTAACCAATATTTTTCAAATGACTTTCCTACTAAGCTCGTTACCTTATAGGTCTTGTTCTATTCAAAATTTTAAAGCTTAGGTTCGTGTATGTATCGTTTTCCTAAGGCGGGCAAGAAGAGAACGGTGATGAAATCCGAACCCTTATCTTGTATGGCCAGTCCTTGCCCTTTACTAGGAAAATAAAGCAGCCGTATTCAATTCCTCAACATATATGCAAACGAAGGAATACAGTAACTCGCTAACAAGGGATTCGCGAGTGTTTCGACAAACTTACCTCCCGTTCCAGACGGGGGATGAACCGTTGTTGTCGACTCGGGCCACGACTCCTATGTCATGAACGAACCCGAGGGGCCGAGGTGATATTGTAATCACCGTCCTTCTCTGCAAATAGTTGATATTTAATAATACCCTTCCGTAGGGTTTAAAAATAAAAAATAAAAATAGAATGTCCAAGTCCAAAGTCCAAAATAAAGTGCAAAATAAAAAGAAAATTACAAGAGTAGAGGAATCCTAATACAATAAAATAAACTCTCTTTTTTTTTTTTTTTAATTTAAAATAAAAACTTCTTTCGCTTCCTTTCCTTCGCCTTTACAACAGCTACTCCGGCACCTGTTGAGCTCAAAAGAGGTAGTTAGGGTTTCGAAGTTTTAAAGCAAAAGCAAAAATTTAAAAATAACAAAAATAACAAAAAAATAACAAAAATAAGTGTAAAATTGACTGTGAATAGTTACGCTGCTACAGTGATATGTGAATAGTAATATGTGAACAGTTCCAGGAGATGAAAAATGAATTACACCACTACCGAGTCCCCGGCAACGGCGCCAAAAACTTGGTAGGCTTGGAAAGATACCTACTATTGTGTATACTGCAAGTGCACAGTGTCGACAAGCAACACAGGGCAAGCACAGGTTGAACCACAGAGACTTGGAGAGTGTAGAAGTTGATTCTAAATCCTGATTCAGAGAGTAACCAAAAGGGGTTTGTTTTTGTCGATACGACGATATGATTTTCAAGTGACTGAAATAATAAAAGTAAAAGATGCAAATAGCAAGATATGTAAACAATGATAATATGGATACTAGGGTATTCAAATCCACCAATAACCTATGATATGCATTCAACTTGTAATATTATTCTTGTCCTTATAGTAGATTCAAGTCTACCGTATAACTAAGGTGTTTCTCCAATGGATAATTTAATCACAACTAAAGTATTTCTCCAAAGCATTAATTGTCTAATTAAGCACAACTAATCTAAAGATCAATATTTGGTTAAGCATGAGTTGTAGCATAATCAACATAGAGATATTCTAACTACAATGGATACATGGCATACATTGTGAGAGCAAGATGTTGAAAAACTTGGATTAAATTATATCTTTAAATAATTCTAAACTTTCAAGAACAAGATACAAGATTTGAATACATACCAATGAGATTAGGGCTTCATCTAAACCCTAGTAAATGAAATTAGAACATGAAGAACATTACAACAAAATTGAAATTTGATAAACTAACATGAACAAGCTATTCTTGGATGGTTTTTCAACACAACAACCCTCTCTATTTATACACAAAATTCCCTCAAGCACTTGGATCCGAATTTTGGCACTCATCCACTCAACAAAACATGTTTTCTTAATTGATGGAATATATTTGGTTGTGGGAAACAAATTGGGAGTGATTGAGTGAGAGAATGGGGGTGAGGTGGATGTTTTTGAAAGAATCCAATGGGGGTGAGGTGGATGTTTTGGAAAGAATCCAATGGGGGTGAGGTGGATGTTTTGGAAAGAATCCAATGGGGGTGAGGTGGAAATGGATTTGGGTCTTGGGTTTTGGATCATGGGTTTTGGATCATGGGTTGTTTAATCCCATGAATTTGTAAACAAGTTGCCACTGATGCGCGAGCGGGTTGCAACGCTTCCAACTTTCTTCTCTTTTGTCTTCTCAATTCTTCCAAGCTTTATTTAGTACTTAAAAACACAAAATTAATTAATACAAATATTTATTCTTGAAAATGGTAAAAATGCAGAATTTGGGATAATATATGACTTTGAAGCGCGAAAGATGAGTTAAGTGCCAATGAAAAGGTGTATGAATATGCAATATTTGGCACTCATCACTACCAAGCCGTAATATAATTGAAAAAACAAAGATTATCATGCTTCCCTTTCAAAAAAATAAACCCACCAATAAGTGTTGGTAGTGGTGGTGGGTGGTGGTGGAGGGTAGAGGTGGTGGTGGCGGTGGTGATTGTTGGTGGTCAGTAGTGATTACTGTTGGTGGTGGCAGTGGTGGGTGCTCGCGATCAATGGTGGTTTTCGTGGTGGTGGTGGGCGATGGTGGCTGTTGGTGGTTGGTACTGGTGGTCAACGGTGGTTGTTGGTGGTGGTGTTAGTGTTGGTTGCCGGTATGTGGTGTTGGTAGTGGTCAGTAGCGGTGGTGGTGGGTAGCGGTGGTGGAAAAACATAACATGTTGTAAAAAAAGAAGGAAAAAAAAAACAAAAAAACAAAATTTATCCATAAGAATCCATGAAACTGATATGGGTTTGGGTTGAGATTGATATGAGATAATAAAACACATATTTTGACTACAAATGTCATAAGAATCCATATATATCTTGGCCCTCAATTATCCTAAGAAATCTTAAATGAATTGAATTTAGGAGTTCTTAGGATATTCTATGATTCCTTGCATATCATAATCGAATGCTTAGGAGTTTTTAGGATTGTTAAATATACGTATAAATCCTAATCGAATACACCCCTATTGATTTACGGAGAACGAATCCACAAATTTTGAATAATGTCCTTACAGTATGAGCATGCATGGGTTGTTACCGATATACCGCCACCATCAACTGTCATATTCCCAGTGATATAGTCTGATTATGAACTGGTGGTTGGGGTGCCACTCCGTTATTTATAATATGATGGGTAGTACTATGATGGCCACCTAATTAATGGTCTTGCTGGTGGCATTGGTGTATGAGGTGTTGCTGAGATTGGATGTGGTGCTAGTGCCACTGGTGGTGTTTTCTTTTCAGCACCTAATGGTGTGCCTGGGTTGCCGCAGGAGGTAGTTTCTTGCCTAGATTTCGTTCCAACCAAAACCAGCATGGCTGGTACATATGCTTGGGTTTGAGACATGATGCACAGAGCGCGTCAGACAGCAGTGCGTTCTAGGCGAAATAAGCTGAGAAGATCTAGATATGGGATTATGAACGAACGATTTATACATACATGTTACTTCTACTTTATTTTGTACCAGGAACTTCACAACTTCATGCATCAGATGGCTAATAAGCCAAGAAAAATGTGATATTGGACCACTGTGTCTTTATCTATTTATAATCATTTCTGTGTTAAGGGTTCGTTTATCATCCGCTTGAGTTATTTTGTAAAAGGGTCGTATGTTTATTATCTAATTAGCGTCTGGGTCGTAAAACATGCAGTTGATGTGTTTGAGTCGTAGACTAACCAAAGACCGTTAGATAACCGTCAGCTGAGTTTTTGTATTTCAACAAATACCCGGACTATCAGTTGACTGATGTTGACTGTTTGCGTATTGGTGAAACTGGTTTTATTTTACCCCTAAATCATCACCCAAATACACTTTCTCATCAAACCGTTCCAAATCAATGGCCGCTATTTCACACAAAACATACCGATGATGGGGCAATGCCCCCTTGATGATCCACCCGTCCTTATTCCACACACATCATATAACATGGGCAAATATCCTATTTAAGAACTCAAACCAAACACCTTATGTGCATTTATGAAACCCTTACCAATCTTCACAAATTTGTGCATCACCCTTGTCAATTTATCAATTACCTAATAACATTAGTTTAACGGATTAACCTGAACCAAATTTGTACAAATTTACAGTTACAAAAGTAGAAATCTAAACCAGATTTATTGAAATTTCCATAGGTGCATCGAAGGAGAAGGGATAATTTACCATAGCAAAGAGATTGATGAACCCATACTTTTTAATCATCAGTTGAAAATCAATTTGATATAATATAAGAATCAACTGCAATTCTTTCATCTCTGCTAGCTCCATTCATCTTCTCATCTGGCACCCAACAAAAGAAACCTTAATCTACTTTAATCTCATCATCATCAAGTTACAATATGTACAAAACACACTATTCCTTCGAAACCACAAATCTCTGCTCTCTAGTGAACCTGCTAGCTAAAGTAGGAATTAGTAAATCTCTGTTGAAACGCATCACAGAGGTTTTAAACCCACTACGGTACACATTAAAAAAACGAAAAATAAAAAGAAGCAAAAACACCATTACAAAAGGGGCAGTAAAAATTCGGGTCGGTTCCGTTATATCCAATTAATATTTTAACTGAAGTTAGGGTATAATGTCATTTAAGTATTTTATAAGGATAATTTGGTAAATAATCAGACGGTCAAAGTCAGTCTACGACTCAAACACATCAATTGCATGTTATACGACCCAGACCCTAATTAGACAATAAACTTACGACGCTTTCACAAAATAACTCTATCCGCTTTTACTTAAGATATTTTTTAATTTAATTTTTAGAATTGTAAAATCTTCCGCTAAATGATTTCGGTACAGGAATTACAAGATCAATACAATAATTGACGTGCTCTTAACTATTCTTGACAATTCATTTATTTTCATAGTTGTTTATACCTTAACGTTAAATGACAAGAAAAAAAATATATAGATTTGTTGTCCAAAAATCACCATGATTTAATAGAAGTTGACTCAAAAAAATTTACTATCACGAAGTGGTTGATTATCACAATGGTTATCAAACATCTCATGGATTATGGCCTAATAATCCATTGTTAGACCAAGTCCTATGGTTCCTTTCGTGAAGGGGGGACTGAGTATTGCGATTGTGAAGCTATGAGGCGTCAAACCAAGAATTGGTTTTTCGCTTGAGAAATAAATAAATGAGAAAATAAATAAATAAATAAACTATAACTAAAAATAAATGTGTGAGATAGAGCAACAGAAACAAAAAATAGTGAGAAAACAAGAAACTATTCCTTCCCAAGTTAACGAGAAATGGTTCCATGCTAAACTTTGGATTCATTGGCACTTGAGAAAGGGAGAATTTATACCACGGTTTTGAGTCAAACCGGGGGATGGTGAAGCCCTCATGAGATTGAGCCTTATCATACTATCAAACACCCCAATCAGGAAGATAACACTTTAAAATCTCATAAGATAGATTATTATTCATTTGTTTCTTATTCAAGTTTATATACAATCTCCATGTATGTTGCATGGATCAAGAACTGGTATTTGTTCCGGCTGTGATCGTATCACCGTCTAACAGTCAAAGAGTCGTCACTTCCCTGTAGAGCCTTTGCCAGAATCACCGGAACCAATTAAGGCCCACCAACAGCCGAACCAATACCTTTACCCACGCCAGAACCAACCGAACCGATAGCATCACCAATGCCAGAACCAATACCCCCTAAAGCCTTCCCGATACCTTCACCAATACCCCCTAAAGCCTCCCCGATACCTTGACCAATACCCCTTGCAGACTCCCCGATACCTTCACCAATACCCCCAGCAACCTCCCCAACACCCTCACCTTGAGCCGTAACTTGTATGTTTGCAACTGACAACATCAACACCATAATAAACATAAAACCGAGAATACCCACATTAATATTCAAAAACTTCCCCATGATACTAGTAGAAGACTAAAGACTATTACACAAACAATTTACTACGCTTGCAAAGAACTCTCTCTCTCTATATATATATATATATAGAGGCTAATTGGTTAGTCACAAATTTGTAATGAAGTACCAAGTATAAGTTCTCTATTTATAGGAACACCACACTTAATACAAACACTAGATTAGGGTTATTATATTCCAAAGATACGATTATATGATATTATTTGCTTAATATATTGAAATAATGCAAGATTAATGACAAGGCACCCAACAAAAAAGAACTAGAGGATAAACAAATGAATGACAGTGGAAAACTCCGCAGTAATGACTGCCATTCCACTACATAAGATTTCTGAATGTCAGAATCTCAATATTTTAATGGTGTTGCAGGTGTACGGTATCTCCGCCAGTTCCATGTTGAAGACATTCAGGACCAGGTTGGATATCGCGTGGCGCTATATTAATCCATTATTGGAAGTACGAGGTGGAAGTTTGTCTTGCGAGACGACGATTGGTGTCTGTTTCGTCGTACGAGTTGAACAATGGTGAGTTGACTCAGTTAAGACTAATGGAAGATATAACCATGAACAAGCTACTTTTGCACGACACATTAACACGAAGATATATAAAGATAAAAAATGAAAACATATTAGCAATATTATGAAAATAAGTAACTATGTCAAACCAATCCTTCCCGAATAACAAACAATATATCTTCCAAGTTTCCTCATGCATGAGAATACACAATGTTTAACTAGTCGTATAGTTCATACGCCATAATAAACCGCTGGTTTTCGCTTCTTATTCTTCTTCTAGAGTAAACTAGGCTTAAACTCGTTTCATAGTACTAACGGTTTGATATACGTACCTTAGGCTTAAACTCGCCATAATAAACCGCTGGTTATTCTTAAGTAATAACCGAGCAAAAAAAAAAAATATATTCGTAAGTAACTGCATAGGAATTAATGAAATTACAAATCAATTTCCTTTCTCTGCGTTTCCTTGATGACGACAGCCCACATTTGTATAAGCATACCACTAAAAGTAGACTTAGTGATGTACAGAGAATGAGTCCACAAATTTTGAATAATGTCATTATAGGAGTACCGTGGCTTGTTGATGATTTACCGCCACCATCAACTGTCATATTTCCAAAAATAGTCTGATTATGAACTGGTGATGGGGGTGCCACTCCGTTATTCATAAGATGATGAGCACTGTGATGACCACCATATATATGATCTTGATGGTGGCATTGGTGGATGAGGTGGTGCTGAAATTGGATGTGGTGCAAGTGCCATTGGTGGTGTTTTCTTTTCAGCAACTAATGGTGTGCCTGGATTGCCGCAGGAGGTAGTTACTTGCCTAGATATCGTTCCAACCACAACCAAAACCAGGACAGCTGGTATGCATGCTTGGGTTTGAGACATGATGCACAGAGTCAGAGAGCAGTGCGTTCTAGGCAAAATAAACTGAGATGATCTAGATATGGTATTACGAACGATTTATATACATGCTACATCTACTTTATTTTGTACTAGAAACTTCATAACTTCATGCATCAGATTGCTAATAAGCCAAGAAAACTGTGATATTGGACCACTGTGTCTGTGTATAATGGGTATCTCTAGCTCTATCTTTTTCTTTGGTCTCACATTTCTTACTAAAATAAGGAAGTAAGAGGAGCTATGTAACACGAAAACGATGTGATATATATATTAGTGGCCCTCTCTTATCGAATTTCTTCGCCGGCACGTATGCTCGCATAGGTGAGGTTCGCGGTTATAAAGCAGAAGAAGAAAATTGGCACTGATGAAAATGATACGTAAGCGAAATACGAAGATGATGATCATGAGAAAAAAGTGCCAACAGAATTGACTATGTGCAGTATGCATGCACAGATGCATTAAGTATCTTTTACCCTCTTCAGCTTTAAGAAGCTAGCCTGAATCTCAAATCCTATTTGACCAGGAGATAACTAATGTGGAAGAATGGGAGCCAAGAGGCACATGTACGTGGATGTGGTGAAGAGAGATCGTAGTTGAACGGACCACACCCCAAAATTTCCTTGCAAATTGGCAAAATCCCTGCAACAAAAAGAAAAGTTGGCAATGCAATACAAACACCAAACTGGAGAATGGTGCTAGTATCTCTCAGTGTAGTTTGGAACTATCTGAAGAATTAACCAAGTGGATGCAACGTACCATATCTTTCTGTTAGACTAATTATTTTTGCCTGATGATATATGCATGCATGAACCATGAACATAAATTATGGCGCTTGAAAATGAAAGCATAACAGAACCAAATTTTGATTCAGAGGTGTGCTACTGCTGAATACATCTTGAATGGATATAAAATGCCTCTCAGGTGGTTGTGAGAAATCCTCATAGATAACCGGAGCTCTATATAATAAGACAAGGACCAAAAATGCTAACTTACAAGTTGTATACGAAGCCCAACAGAACTGTAACATAAGCTAAATTACTGCTGAGAGACAGAAAATTCGGTGAGGCAGTTATTGCTGTAGCACAGAAATGTAACTAGCTGGAAATATCTTAGTAACAGGTTGTTAACAATGCAATTACTATATCTAAACATTCAAAAATAGTTAGAACTTTGCTGGAATGCTGAACAAAATTGATAGCTCCTGTTGATATAAAACTAAAAAAGGATAATTTCCTCAGAATATGGAGAAAAAAAATGCAAAAGTAAATCACAATAACATCTTCTGCGAACCACTAGAGGAGCTTTGGTCCAAACATAAAGATTGTGGTGACTCAATCTAGTTTTACTCTGTCCACCTCGTGTATCATCTCTTCAAGCTGTTCAGATTCACAATAAAACGGAGCATTAGCCCATCAATATAGAGAGAATAAGATATGAAAGAAATGATAAGAGTAGCAATTTGTACTGTACCTTAACAATCTGACGCATGAAGTAATCACCATACCGCTTAGCAGACTTGGTTTCAACAACGTGTATCATATCCTGCAACGAAAGATATATGAACAATCCAACATTAGCTAGATCTCCATCAGAGAAAGCCTGCAAAATTATGAATTAGACGGTCTTCTATTCAGCCTTATTCATGCTTATGCTGTGTTACTGCCACACAGTAACAAAGATTAGACTTCCTAGTTTCTGTTGGTGAACATATGAAAGGCTCACTTTCACAGGTTAAGCTTTCTACCAACTTTATCAGTAAATATGCTGGTCATTGGGTTTAGGTATTCATATCAATGTGTTCAGTTTTAACAAAACAAAAAAGGATTCAGTGTAAGAGCAAACTTAGCATACATCATCAATATAGAAATCAACATCTGCATTGGAGATAATCTTTCCATCAACAGAAACAGCATGTGTTTTGTGCTTGTAAGTCATCAAGATTGACCTGTGGATATGCAAACCATCAGATAGCTCAAACAATCGAAACAGAGAAATGTAAAAAAGCCGTAGGGGCCTCAACGGAAAACACCAACCTTAAAGTGGGTTCATCTACTTCCATATAACTTGCAAGTTTCACCATTGAAATGGTGGAGTAAAGTTTAAGGTAACTTCGGACACCTGATAACAACTGTTGCTGTTTCACTTCATACAGGAACAATTTGAGCTGAAGCCTATAAGCATCCTGCAAAAATTAAAAGAAGTCTACAAATGAGAAAGCATGCTACAAATCCCACATTACAGTAAACGAATTATTTGCAAAAAGATTAGATTCGTGAAAGAAATGCAGGTGAACCTTCAATCTAAGCAAGATTCCTGTAATAGCATTATACCGTCAATAACTATAAGTATTAATACCATTTAGCAACTCTCACAGACACAGGATTTGGGTTACACTGTGTTTCCAAAAAGTCCATATAGAAAGGACAATGTAATAACCATAAGAATACACATCAATGAAAAGGACGGAAGGTTGCTTCAGACTCGTGAAGCAATTTCAGGCTCATGCTTTCTCAATCAGAAATAACCAACTCCTATACGCAAACGACATGCACAATAGATGTTTTGTTAACTATCCTGGCAGTTTTTCTAATTTTATTTCAAAATTTGAGTTGCAGGTAACAACCGAATCCTATCATGGACTGACTACAGCAAATGGAAACAGAACAAAACCTAGACAAAGCTAGGCTGATAAAGTGACTTTAGAACAAAACCCAGATTCGTAACTAAATTAGCTGTTTAAAGTTTAAAACTTTAAACTAAAATCTTGATATTAGAACGATACTGCAGATACAGAAAACGAAAGCAATACCATCTACACTATAATTGTAAGGAAATACCCAGAATGTGAAAAAAAATCCTGAACAAATGAAAAGAAAACCTTACACATATAACCTACCTGGTTGTAATTGACAAGAGGCTCGTTAAAAGTTGGAGCTGAAGGTGTAATAAACTTAGGACATG